>CM070713.1:51913182-52490756 GCA_036346275.1 Otatea glauca
TGGGCGATGGTATGTGGAAGTCTTGCCTTGATCACACTAAGGACTTAACCTTGCAAGCCTTTGACTGAGTCAATCATGCAACCACATGTCCGTATGGGCCACTTAGCCGAGTAATTTGCAAAGTCTTAATTTTGATACTATCGTGGTCGGTGTGAGTTCCCTGGTCAGGTGTAATTCACATGGCGCAAGAGGGGGCCCCGGATGTGGTTTATGAGACCGCCAGATGTTGAAACCTTAGCGGGTAGTATCGGGTTAAGATAGAGCATTGTAAAGGCTTTGTTATAATCTCTCGCCTTGGTGGTGTTTGGTTGTATCATCGTGGGTAAAGTGCATAACCTCTGCAGAGTGTGAAACTATTCGGATAGCCGTGCTCATGGTATTGAGCAATGCTCGGAATTACGATTAAGGGTTAGCTTAATTAATTGGACAACTTGGTTGGGATGGCGGAATGCCATGTGGAAGATGGAATTTAACTTAGGATTGGAAACTTGGTTTACTTGAGAAATATTGAATTTATTTATTATCGTTATTTGTTTTACATCCTTTACAATCTATATATCAGTATTCGTTCATAAATGCCGCTTATTGCAAAATAGCCATGATAGCCTATCCATTGGAATAAGCCTTGCATATAGATACATGGAATTGCATTACATGCACAACTTGTTGAGTGCTTTAAGTACTCACCCTTGCCAAACAACAATAATCAACAGCTTGAAGAATCTACACTGTGTTGGAAGATGAAGTCCAAGAAGACACGAGTCATTAGGGTCCGAGCCTTGTCGGTTGCTGTGGTGACCGATGAGCTACCTACGCTTCTACTTTCATTTGCTTAATTATTAGTTTATATTTTCGGTCTTGCCTGCGTGGCTTAATAATGTAAGTTGGTCATAAGATCATACATTTAGTTATATCAATAAATGAACTATTATTCTATTATCGCTTGTGTATGATGTGATATGTACCAATGTTAAGTCGTGTGCACTAGCGTTGATCCTGGGAATAGTGCAGTAAACACAGTGGGTTCGAATCAGTGGATTCGGGTCCTTACACACCTCGACTCCCTCAGTCACTGCGGCCAATGGTGGTTCGCCGATCATGCCGCGATAAGGCCGAGCATGACCTCGCCAACGTCCATCATATCGTGCACGCCAATGGCGACGTCCCAGCCGGCGGTGTTGTAGAGGCAAAATGCGAAGGATCGCCGTTTTCAAGTTTATGATGGAGGTAATTACGTTTGAGACATCGCCGTTGTTCTGCGCCATTGGACTTACCGTGTCCGGGATGTGGCCGATGATCCTCCCGTCTGCCACTGGCCTCTGTTTGCCCATGCTCAGTGGCTGTCGTGCTCGTGGATTAGAGCAGTGCCGATAACGTGTTGAAAGTAGAGTAGAGATTGAACTCGAGAACGAGAGATCATTTTTTATTGCACACGTGTTACATATTTATACAAGTTAATGGGTGAAAGTTACAATAAAAGACACCCATTCTAAGAGTTGACAGTTAAAGACCCACTTAACTCCTTAATAGGGTTGGCCTGGCAACCAAAGTAGAGCAAGTAGCCCATGCACGTGGACATGGTTTGGCAGACGCTTGGAAACAGGGTAGTGAAATGGGTTGGTTTGGTCTCGGCAGGAAGTGGTGCAGACTGGATTGTTTTGGTTTCCATAATTTGATTTTGTGGGGTTGAATTGCTTTGGAAATTTCGTTTATATATATATATATATATATATATATATATATATATATATACCCCTTTATAATGCACCTAAGCATTCTTTTCTACGTTCACCCCAAATAATGCACCCCACTAGATATGGCCTAACTTTCATGCACCCAGCGAAACGTCTCCAGAAACTTGCCTCCATCAAAATTAACCTCTCAGATCTTTCCTCAGCTTTACTCACCCACATCCGATGGCCATTGTTTAATGTGTCTAACTCATCCCTGTGGCCCACAACAGATCTCCCCCCACCTCCAGCATCATCTCAAGGAAAAAGAAACAAATATCCTGGGATTAAGGAAAAGGAAACAAATATCCTGGAATTAAGGAAAAAGAAACAAACGTTCTAGAAAAAGAAAAGACCATATATTACGTGCTGGAAAAAAGAAACCGAAAGACAGGACACTATACTAATATATATGAGTTCAGAGTGGTTTAGACTTTAGAGTACCATTAGCACCCCTACTCGTGCGGGAGGCAGAAGAAGGGTAGAAAACTGTAGGTTTCTAGCGCTCTTTGCTCCTTACTCCTTAGCACCTTCTCGCTCTTTGTTCCTTAGCATCTTCTCTCTTTTTCAAAAAAAAGAAAGAAAAGAAAGAACTTAGTTATTTCTTAGCTACGGAGACGTCGTTTGGAACAATGGAATTTTTTCCTATTCCTACAAAAATTAAACTGTTTCACGTGAAATTCTTGTGAGATTAAAACTCTTGGGGAATTTATGTGTTTCGAACTACCCTTAGAAGGGTATTTGGATTAAGGGTATTTGGATTAGGAGTATTTCATTGTATGTTTTAAAATCTAGTTTAAATTTAAACTAAATCACAAAACCTTGAGGAATTACCACTTATCCAAAAGAGGACCTTAATCTAACAAAATTACCGGAGGATTTACGGTAATCCTCGACAGATTTGGCCAACTAAACCTAGCCTGAATGCTAATGGCATACGACAGCGTCTAATTACATTACAGGTCAAAGAGCAGTAGCGTCGTCGCGCTCAGCATGGAATCCATCGATAAGTAGCGGGCAGGGGTTCCATCCAACGGCCTACATCAGCTTTTGCTCAGGATGCGAGTGACAACGCTGAGCCAGATGCTCGGCAGGAGAGACAGATGCACCCTTGCAACGTGATGCTTCACTTCACCGAATGAAATTCAACCACCAAATCATGAGTGTATGCGCAGTTTCATCAACTGATCTGCATTCAGACAACGATAGGGTTGCTGGACAGCAAGTGTATTACTATACTGTTGCATATAGTTAAGATTCATCTAGGTCAGGAACAAAAACAAACCAGCACGCAACACGCAAGCTCAAACTGAGGCATCAACAAAGCTACAATTACAATAAACAATAACCAATAAAACAAAGGCCGAGGCCTAACCCCGTAAACCTCAGCAAAGTGCAGATACAGAAGGCCGCTGCAACTCAAAGTCCATACACTGGGGGCAAAAAAAGAAAAATCTAGTGGTGTACACCGTTTTCGTGGTAAGGTTTACCCATGTCCCGAATCTCCTTCCACCATGGCTCAGGACACCAGGGAAGAAAATGATCTGATTCTGCTACAAGATCTGCACAGTACAATGCTCAAATTGTTTGATCAACACGAAAGAAAAGGCCATCGATCTCAGCAATAGAATCCAAAGGTTCTTCCGCTGACAAAGAAAGAAATAGTCATACCTGAAACCCTACACAGCGGGCAAACCCCAAACTGTCCGACAATTGTCTATTTATCCGCATGTCTGCGCTTCTGTCTCCTGTGAGTGTGACCATGGGTTGCGTTACCACCACGAGGGGATCTTTTCTGATTTTTGGTGCTACATGAACAAAGGGTTTTCAAAGCAACACAAGAAAATATCAGTTCAAGTAAGGTCACAGTAGTAATGAATAGAACTAATACTAGGGTTGCTACAAAAATAAAGCAAACTAACCAGAAGGTTTCTACTAGAAGCCTGTATATAACAAAAATAGGCAGAGCCAGCAAAGCAGAAGCCTGTGAAGGAAGACGGTATATTTGTTAGATGGCCATTAATCTTCAGTTTCTGACTAAATTTTCCAGGAGTGCTTACCAGGAACCAAACCAACTCCTTCGTCACAAGCGATTTTGTTATCTCATGTTGGTGCAGGTAATCCGAGATGGTTGCTTGAGCCTAGAAAAGAAAAAAATGTTGAGATTTTGTCACATCTAAAATACATCTAGGAGTATACATCAGAAATAAGGTCATAAAGTGCAAATGTTAAATACCTGATGGACTTGGAAAGGACCACAATCTAGTTTGGAAATGATGTGACAGAAAAACTATTCATATATAAATGCAGCTAAAAATAGAACAGGAAACACATGAAACTCACGCAACTTGTGAGGTTTATTCACTATTAATTGACAATTGACATTCATGTTTAACGTATACATGGGGGTGCTAGGTTGCTATCTGACACATGATTATTCAATGTTCAGAAATCATGTTTGTTTGCTATATGTAACAGGTTTAATACCGTCTCATTGAAAGAGCACAACCAAGTGGTCATGCCATGACCAAATCTCTGAAAAAAGAAAAAAGAAAAACAAGGACCATGACCAGATCAAGGTGTGGCTGGGAGCTCCCAGCAAGAGGAAAAAATATCGTGTGCTATCTACCCTTACGGTGCATAACGTTACCTCATCAAAATATGACACAAATAGTTATAAGAAATCCATAAAAATTTGGTTAGGTTAGATAGGTCATGATAGTGTCCTACAAAAATCAAACTGAAAACATGACTTACGGTAGGAGAAACAAAAAAGACAAATTTCAGTGAACGGTCTTTCTTTTTTTTTTCCTTTTTTTTCTGATTTCCTTTTGAGTTGAATTTGTCTCTCTTTTTTCTCTGTGTACATTGAATTTAGATTTGAAAGTTGGTGGTGTGATAGATTGATTTTGTGTCAATCCTACCACTTTTTTTTAATGTTTTATGATCATTAGCACCGTGTTTTAAAGAAGGTAACATTATAACACCGTAAGGATAGGTGGCACAAGATACTTCCTCCCAGCAAAGGGATAGGAGTTATTAGGGCTAACTTAAAAAATATTGAAGGTCAGAGAACAGATTGGTAAGGAATATTGATGTGAATAAAAGCTGGCATATATTATAAATTTTAATAAAGAGGAAAAGAAACACAAACCTGCCGATGGTATGTGGTTGCCGACTCAAGAAATGTCCCATACACATAAACTGCTCTTTTAGTATACGGCTTAAGAGTTGTTCTAACTTTCTCAACATGTGGCTTCGTGACCTCAGCAACTTGATCAATATATGGTTTCGAGAACTTCTTGGCTTCCTAAATCAACATAGTCAAATGAATACAGATCAATGATTGTATACAGCTACCATTATAACACCAAATAACAATGATATAAATTCTCAAAATAGAAAGTGCTATAAGTACATGGATGTAGGGATCAGCAATCTCTTTAACTTTTACAGCATGGGGTGTAACAGCATCCCTTGATGCCTCATAAATTTCCACTGATTTTGTTGAGACCTTTTGAACGTAAGGTTCTGTGTTCTTCTTGAGGACAACCAATGTTTCCTTAACAGGGATCCATTTCTTCAAGAACGAAGAGTTATATTGTCAGTGCAAGATAAATAAACAAGAACTAAATTCATAGGCATGGTACGCTACCGTCTTAGCAGTCTCCACATGTGGCTTGGCCCATTTCTTTGCCAGTGCTGATTTTTCTGATGCCTGAAGCAATTTGATACAGAGGCATATGTTAATGGTGTTGTTATTCAAGGAATGCAATTTGAAAATGAAATAAAATGTGCGATGAGAAGCCACCTTCTGCAAAAAACTGTCCATGGCAGGTTTTCCATGTTCTTTCCAGTGACCTGATACCACCTCCTGCACATGATGATGATGACAGTGATGTGAGAATGATAGTAACTAAGAAATATTGCGGGTGCATATTTTGTGGTTCCACTTTTACCATATAGTGTGCAGAATGTGTTGCTAACCAAGGTGGCAACCATGCTCCATGAACCTGGCAAAAAAGAATGAACACACAATCATACAGTTGTATTTTGTTGGCACAATCTCAATAAAAATACCATCAAAGATATGGAGCATAAACCATTCAGGGCAATAGGGCATTAAAACCACGATAGGCAGTTCACTACTTGGCTTAGAATAAATTGCATGTATTGGCTTAGAATAACAATACACTAGAAGTGCCAGATTTAAAAAAGGAAAAAAAAAGGTGCATTTACAAGGCATGTGCAACTTCATCAGAGTTCCACCAGCCAGTCACATAACTTGCATTTGCAACTTAGATTTGTTGAAACTTCTCTCTATATATTCAAAACTGATGTACTGCCATCAAATTGATGAAAAATAGTACCTTTATAGATCAACAGCATATACCATTTTGGGCAACCATAAGCATATTTGCAATTTAGATCCATTTGTTCCTGTACTAATTTGTGGCTGGCAGATAGAATGGATCTGTTATTACACAAGTTTTCAATATGCTTGGCCTAACAAAGAAACATGACGGTAAATGGACATCTTCGTAACAGAAATGCTACTCATGATTCATGAACACCCCCTCTCCGAAACCAACAAAAGGGCAACCAAGAAAGGAAAGGAAGACAAAGAAAAGGATCTTGAGAACATGTCAAGACATATTATCTTGTGAGAATAGAGTATTTGTGCTAAGCAAAAAAAAAGGTCAACAACCCATGAGATCATCGATATATACTTAAGGTCATGTCATCACAACATTGCTAAGTTTGCATCAAGTTCAGATTAATGAAAAAGTCATATATTAGCAGCTACAGTGACATGACATATCTTTACCTCTGTCAGCTGTTTTGACTTGGATGTTGCTTCTAACTGCACCCTCATCAATTCCTCCTACAAATATGAAAGAACAAATATGGAACAAAATGCATCATCAAACCACCAGAGGGAAGTAAATTGATAGTCTTGATATCACAGACCTCAGCAACTTTAAGAGCACGTTCCGTGTTCTGAAGCTTGCGCTTTTGCTCATCATTTGCCTTTTGGAGCTAGCAAGGATAAAAAGGAGAATTAAGAATAAGTCCATCAAACATGTAACATGTTATATTCTGTTCAATGTTTTTACAACATGAGCCCTCAATGTCATTGAAAATGTTAATTAGGATTTTCACTTGTATCAATTGAATCCATGAATCAAGTCAATTTGTGCTTCTAGCATGAGAAGAACCAAGGACTCACCCCTTTTTTTTAAAAAAAAATGGTGTCTGCCAACTTTTGATGGACTCCTAAGAAAGAATGTTCATTTTAATAAAGTTCATTGAGCACATGTTTACATTCTCATGAACAAAAGAGATAATTCAGTTGTCCCTTAGAAATGCACTAAAGTATTTTGTTTGTGTTGCATTGCAGGCCGTTGAAGGAAAAAAAATGGTCTTCATAACTCAAAAAAGGAACAGGATCAGATTAAATCACTACTTAACATATTTATGTAGTTATAGAAATACATGACATTGACGAAAATAAGCAACGATGTGCTTATCCAAAAATATAAAACCATAATAAAATAGTCAATAGTACAAAAGGCCAGTTTTGTACTTACTGCCTCAATTTTTGCGTATAGCTCTTGCACCTTCTTCTCCGCATTGTTAGCCCTATCCTCTAGAGTTGTTCTTTTGCTACTTTGTGCTTCAACATCCTGCTTGAGCTTGTCAATCTAGAATAGAGAAGGTGAGAAGCCACAAGTTCCTAATTTTCATATTTTAATTGTTATTAAATTTTGTGTTCTTCGTATCAAAAAAGGAATCGTGTTTTGCACCTGCTTTTCAAGCTCAACAGCCCGCGCATTGGCCTTGCCTGCCTGCTCCTCAGCAGCTACAGACCCCTTTGCCTGTACATGGGATAAGAAAGAAGGTGTAATTATTTTTATGCGCACAAAGTAATGTTTCAGAGTATCTCAGCATATTAGATAGCATACCTGGAGGGAAGCAATCTCGCTCTGCAGAGAAGCAATCTTCTGTGACTTCTCCTCAATTGCCTTCTCCAGCTTTGCGATGCCTTCATCCTTGCTCTTCAGTTCCTTAGATCGCTCTGCCATGCCTGACTCTGTAGGAAGCAGACAAGCAGTAGTACTACCAATTACCAAAGATATTACTTCCTACTAGAAAAAAAGAAAAAGAAAAAGAAACTCTTAACCGTACAAGCTTCTTCAGGCCATTATAACTTTACAATCTTATTTCAACCCAGGTTTGCTAATCCTTCCCCGTGAATTCAAGCTAGACTAATGATTGTGGAAAATCTTAAACGAAACTCTGTTTCACACGCCGGCAAAAGCAAAACAGAAGTATTACACACTGAACCACTATAGTAATGAAACCCCCAAAATAGCAACCTTTCGTAAAGTAACACAAAATTTCAAAACGTAAGTAAACAATACAGGCCTTTGATGAAAATATGCAAATTTTCCAAACAAAAGAAAAGGATCAGAATTACTCCCCAGTATAACGTATGTCGGATCGAAATCAGCACCGGAACAACTGGGAAAATCTCACAACAGCAACAACAACAAGGCGCTCGATCAATCAAGCACCGTGGCACTGAGCCACCCAAAAACACCGATCAATTCATCGCGTAAGCTCTAAACCCCTAACAACCGGATCCAGAACAGGCACAGCTCACCAAACAGCGCCAGTGCCTAGCTTCACCGCAACGCCATCAATCCAAAACAGGACAAATTAGCCTAGCCCCGGAGCACCAATTCAATCGACCCCAGCCCAATCCCCCTAAACCAAATCAAACACCCGCATCACCCTTCCGATTCAAACCGCGACGAGACGGTCACTGACCTAAGGCGGAGATCTTATCCCTGAGCTGCTCCAGCTCGGCCTTGAGCGCCGCCGCCGCCTCCTTGGCCCCCGCGGCGATCTCCCCCGCGCCCACAACGTCCACCACCTGCTCCTCGGCGGCCGCTCCGGCGACGGCCGCAGCGGCGATCACCAGCGCCACCAGGAAGAGCCTCGAGATCCCCATCCCAATCGCCTCTCGCCGCCGCCTCGGAATCCAATCCAACCCGCGCCTTTGGTTCTAACGACGCCGTGACTGCGACCGCGAAGTACAACAAGAAGAGCGCTCGTGCCGGTGCGTGTCGTTGGACTTTGGCGCAGCAGCGCGGCGCGGATTTTTTTTTTTATGAGGCCTCGGCGCACGTGACGTGGCACGTCGAGCGGTGAGGAAACACGTGGCGGGGCGCGGTTGGATCCAGGACTGGGGATAGCTGTTTGATTGGAGCCGAACATTGTTTCAAGTGACTTAGTCAAAGTTAAGCTAGGATTTGGTTGCTAGCTACAAGTTAGATATGCTAAACTTTTTTCGAGGTAGGTCTCACGGACACAATAAGTGTGGCAAGACTCCCTTAGAGAAAGTTAAGTTATAGCTCCAATTTTCGTAGCCACAACTTTAGCATGTTAAGTAAAAATGCTTGGTAAACTTAGACTTACAAACTTAGACTTACTTAGGCTATGAATCAAACAAACCCTAAATCCACGTAGGGTAAGGTAATCAACCTTCCAAGGACAACAGTGAGCTCTGAGCCTTTGGCGACTAGCCGAAAATGAAGGTGGCTTTGTAGATGATGGTGGTCGGACTCGAAGAAGACAACGAAGGAAGGAAAAATAGACAAAGGAAGAAGAATTACTACTAGTAATGTACAAGGGATGGGTCCCTCAACCCATTCAATTCCAACTAGGCGTCGGTGAGAAGGAAGGGGAGGGATTGGAGGCGTTTTGTAGTGGAAGAGAACTAGATGGAGTCGTTCCTCCTAAGCGGAGAACGAGAGGAGAGATCCTAGCTAGCATTTGAATTGTGTTAAGGGTGTTCATCCGTTGGTGTTTATTAGAAGTTTTGATGCTAGGATACGGGATGAATCGCTGATAGTATTCTAAATAGCTAGCTATAGATTTTTTTAGACTCCAAACGTGAAGCTACGGGTCAATGTTCCGTTATATTAGCTACAAGTGTTATAGCTAATATAGCTCCACTATTTGACGTAGCTTGTAGCTAGCGATAACTCCGCTATCCTATGTAGGTATCCATGAGTCAAAACATTGAGTTCATTTTGAAATCCAACATTACTAAAAGTCTAAATACATCTCTTATAAGCCTGAACTATGAGAAAACACAGTAAAAGACCTCATCTCGCCCTTTTTTAATAATCCAGTATCCATATTTCTCAGTAATTAAGTATTTATTGTTAAGAACATTATAATGTAGTTATCATTTATGGTCTTTTAGACATATATTAGTATGTTTGTCGATTTCAGATTTAACTCATATTCTTACTATAAAAATAGTAGTACCTTAAAAGTATCATATTTTAATGATTTGTTTCGAGGTGATTTATATTATATATATATATATATATATTTTAAAAATCTTTTAATATCGAAAACACGTTGAAGAATAACTTCTAGCGATAACTGCTATAGTTTTTTTTGTCATGCCGTGAAAATCAAGATTGGTTCGGTACTGGCAAAAGATGCGACAATCATCTAGGAAGTTCTTTTCAGGGTTTGATGGGTCCGGTCAAAATCTTTATTAGTCCAGCATATGCAGCACAAGAATATGCAGTAAAGTTCTCCCCGTAGAAATATGCCGTTCATAACAACCCGTACAGGGGAACAACATATAAGATTCTGGATTCCTACGTTCCAAACAAACTATCTTATTTTCATCACTATAACTGCAGAGATATCCGTCTTGGGTTCTTCTTATTCGTCCTCGTATGCGTTGATTATTCATCTCCTATTCTACATGGGAGAATATTGGAAGGTAGAGAGATTACAGAGGCTTATGAAAGCACTGGTTGAGGCTTTTTTTTTTGCCAACTTTTGAACAAAACTTGATATGAATAAACTCTGCGGTAACTACGTTGATCTGAATATATTAGCTAATAAAACATCGAGCGGATCCAATATTTTATCAGTTCATATATTGTATTTAGAGTGTTGCAATAAAACAATAATTAGAGACTAGCAATGGAACTTTATTACAATCCATGCCACATAAGTTACAAGTCTAAATTTTATAAGTCATTACATATATAAACTTTACAGCAAAAGCTTACATATAAATAGTAATATAAATATACTCCAGTGAACGACGATCACTGCCGTAAGGACTACTACTTCACCCAATCCTCCGGGTAGTTCTCCGTTGCCTCGTCACCCCTGATCCTGCGGGTGACTCTTCAACCACTCCTCCTCAGTGAACCCATCGAGCTCAGCTTCTAAGGGTGCATTTGGTTGCCTGGATGAGGTTGGATGGGATATGGCCATCCAACCTGGATGGGATGAAACCATCCAGGTAGTTGTTTGGTTGGGTGGATAGGGATGAGCCAATGTTTTGTTTGGTTGGGTGGATGAATGTGGATAGGTGTCGGCGTTTTCGAGCGCCGGCAAGTAAATTTGTAAGTCTAGGGGGTCGCGCGTTCCACTCCCTGAATGGTTAGACTCGTGAGTCCAAGATGTATCTTGGTTGGTGAAAGTCCCTACTCGATTCGGATGGCGTATTGTATTGCTTTTTGCACTATGTTTTTACAGACGAGGCCCCTAAATGACTTAGTCTCCTCGTGTTCTTATGTCTCCCTCTCTTTTGAATCGTTTAGTCCTGCCTCCTTTTATCTGAAGGAAGGCGGGTTACATCGAGTTGGGGAAGAGCGAGGTGACCTATGTTAGAGCTCCGGTCCTTCGTCCCGTGGATGAGTCGCCACCGCTTTGCCCATCTTTGGGTTGGTAGCCTTGGTGGTCGGGGAGGTTAGGTATTCCCGGAAATGGCGTACTTGCCCTCTGTGACCCTTGCGAATCTTGGCGTCGCGGTGCGTGGCGTTAGTCTTTGCCTCGGGAGGAGCGTGCGCTCATCTTGTCGTGGTCGTTGATGGGGTGGAAGCTTTGTCTTCTGCGATCACGGATCTTCTTGGGAAGGAGCCACCGCCTTGTATAGTCACTCGATTGACCTCATTCGGGGTGCGTGGCGGTAGGCGATGAGGACGACACGCGGCCCTCGGCGTCCGCCACCTTGGTTCGGTTGGGTCGGGGATCCGCCCGCCAAGAGGGTCGGGGCGCTGTCCGGTCGAGTCGGAGATCCCGCCCGCCAAGAGGGGTTGGGGCGTCTGCAGTCGGATTCGCTTCCCTGGCGGTCGGGAGCGGATGTCTTGCGCGATCTCGCAGCGACTTCGGTCGATGGCGGGCGGCGCGCGGCTGTTAATTGGAGATATGCTTGAGGCGGCTCGTCGCCGGGCTGTTGGGGTATCCCTTTTATTAGTATTAAATCGGTGATTCGTCGATGCCCCGAACTCCCGGCGATTTGGCAGTCGGTTGGGGTTGAACTTGGGCGAAAGTGGTGGCGGGCACAGTCGGTCGGTCGCCGATCCGGTTAGCGATTCCGTCGGTGTGCCTCGTTGGATCCGGCGGCTGCCACGAGTTTGGCGGGGCATTTGAACCGCCGGAGGCTTTACTCGCCTCGTTGCGCATGCCGAGTATAGTTTGGCGTGCCCTTTGCTAGTCTTTTTGATCGCCGGGTTACAGTGAAGGGCGCCGTTTTCGGCACCGCATTTACTCGAGACGCTTAGCCTCCCTTCGTTCGGATATATATATATGTGCATCGTAGCTTGCTTGAAGGGATGAGAGCTCTTTCTTGTTCTTTCAAATGGCTTGAGACACCCTCTAGTCTTTAGCTTCGACGATGGCGTCGCGGTGGAAGAAGAAGATCCTCTGGCGAGCTTTGGGCTGAGTTCGACCAGCGATGGCCGAGCTTAGGGAGGAAGAAGGCGCGACGCCGCGACGCCGCTTCGTTGTGCTACGCTCGAGGCCGTTCAGAGGCTCGAGGTGGTAAGGGGGCCTTACGGAGGCGATGGCGCATGGCGCCGACCGTGAGTTGGTGCGGCCGTGTCGATGTCGCTGAGCAGCGTGAAGCATCGGCGTGTTACTTCCAGCGGCGGGCGGTATCCGTCGACCGAGCAAGGGCCTACCAACATGCCGTCGGTGCCACCGATGCCGCACGGATGTTTGATAGGTTCTAGGCGCGGGTAGAGTCTGCGTAGTGCGGTGTGGCCACTCTTGTATCATCGGTCTTGTGTGTAAAGTCGTGTAAAGTCCGAGCTGTTGGCCTATAATGAAATTTTCTTTTCTTTATGAAAATGTCTTGCGATGAGTTTGCTTTAATTTTAATCGTTGTGGGCGGCGCCTTGGTGGCAGGCGACCGGATGCCTCTGTGAGGTTCGGTGTTCGAGTGCTCGTTTAACGTCGTAGCTAGACGGTGCCTTGGTCGCCAGGACGACCGGATGCCTCTGTGAGGTTACGGTGTCCGCGCCTTAGTCGGCGGGACGACCGGATGCCTCTGTGAGGTTCGGTGTCCGGCGCTCGTTAACGTCGTAGCTAGACAGTGCCTTGGTCGGCGGGGGCGGCCGGATGCCTCGTGAGGTTACGGTGTCCGAGTGCCTTGGTCGGCGGGGCGGCCGGATGCCTCTGAGAGGTTGGTGTCCGATCGCCTTGGTCGGCAGGACGGCCGGATGCCTCGAGAGGTTCGGTGTCCGAGTGCCTTGGTGGCGGGACGGCCGGATGCCTCTGTGAGGTTCGTGTCCGAGCGCTCATTTAACGTCGTAGCTAGACGGTGCCTTGGTCGGCGAGGAAGGCCGGATGCCTTTGTGAGGTTACGGTGTCCGATCGCCTTGGTCGGCAGAGACGGCCGGATGCCTCTGTGAGGTTCGTGTCCGATCGCCTTGGTCGGCGGGACGGCCGGATGCCTCTGTGAGGTTACGGTGTCCGAGTGCCTTGGTCGGCGGGGCGGCCGGATGCCTCTGAGAGGTTGGTGTCCGATCGCTTTGGTGGCGGGGCGGCCGGATGCCTCGAGAGGTTCGGTGTCCGAGTGCTCGTTTAACATCGTAGCTAGACGGTGCCTTGGTGGTAGGGACGGCCGGATGCCTCTGTGAGGTTCGGTGTCAGACTACCTTGGTCGGCGGGACGGCCGGATGCCTCTGAGAGGTTCGTGTCAGAGTGCTCGTTTAATGTCGTAGCTAGACGGTGCCTTGGTCGGCGGGACGGCCGGATGCCTTTGTGAGGTTACGGTGTCCGACCGCCTTGGTCGGCGGGACGACCGGATGCCTCTGTGAGGTTCGAGTGTCCGATCGCCTTGGTCGCGGGGCGGCCGGATGCCTCTGTGAGGTTGGTGTCCGATCGCCTTGGTCGGCGGGGCGGCCGGATGCCTCGAGAGGTTCGGTGTCCGAGTGCTCGTTTAACGTCGTAGCTAGACGATGCCTTGGTCGGCGGGACGGCCGGATGCCTTTGTGAGGTTACGGTGTCCGAGTGCCTTGGTCGGCGGAGACGGCCGGATGCCTCTGTGAGGTTACGGTGTCCGAAAGTGCCTTGGTCGGCGGGACGACCGGATGCCTCTGTGAGGTTCGGTGTCCGAGTGCTCGTTTAACGTCGTAGCTAGGCGTGAGTGCTCGTTCTGTCGTAGCTGGGCGTGAGTGCTCATTTACCGTCGTGGCGGGCGTGAGTGCTCGTTCTGTCGTCGTGGCGGGCGTGGGGCATCCTTCTCGAGTCCTCGTCGGGCGAGGGTAGCTGCGAGGAATGGCCGCCGTCTATCCCACATGTATACCCCATCCGCAGTGTGGGACTGGAGGATGAGCGGCGCGTTTACTGCGTTGGTTTGAACGCCGTGCTCGTGGAGCTAATAGCGGGTAGTCAGAGTGGGTCTGGGAGGTCCCACCCAGGGGACCCTTCCGGCGGACGGTCCCGAGTAGGGTGTCTGGCCTGCTTGTGGGGCGACCCATAAAAACCTTTCTCTACTCAATCCAGTATGGACTCTGGGTCGTCCGCCACACCCGAGCACACGGTGGTGTCGCTCATTGATGAGCTCCGGGAGAGTGTGAAGTATGGTCTCGGACGCAGTAGAGGTGATTAGGCCGTCAGCCGACCTAGCAGGGGCCCACCGTGGGGCTCACCTCATACCGCCCCTTGCTCAAGTTTTGTTGGGCGGCCTTATACCCGTCTGGTGGGGTAGGCCTTTTGAACCCACACTCGTCATTGGGCCCCGGCACAAGCCACAAAGCTTTTGCCGTCTTGGGGCCGCAGCCGCCCTGATGGCTTCTCGCGCACCGAGCAACGTTCGGCCTAAAGCGGAGACCAAGAGGTTACGGACACGTTGTTCGGGGCGGCGTCTTTATGGCCCTTGTCGCTGACATGACAGGATTAAAAGCGGAGTGGTATTGGCCAGGAGTTACGGTGGCGCGCAACAGCGAGGGTGGGCGCGACGCCGCTTGACGGGTGCTGCTTGGCGGCGTTCGCTCGTCCTCTATCATCGCCCGTTAGGTGCTTTGGTGTACGCTTTCTTGCCTTCTCTGTCTCGCCTGCAAACAAGAAAAGCACGAGAGAGCTAAGGAAAGAAAACCAGCCTTTCTTTCTCACCTTCCGATCGTCTCCCGTGAAGATGTCGTGGCGGAGTGCTCCGCGCAAGACAGCCGCGCTCGGCTTAGTGAAGAAGGGCTTCCTCATGCCGCAGACCTTCCTACCGGAGGGTGCCGGCCGGGCTGCCACCCCATGCCGCGCGGGCGGCGAGATCGTGGTGCCCCTCGTTCTTGGCGCTGCTTTGGCTGCCACGCACCCGTTCGTCAGGCCTCTTGTCTCATTACAAGGTGGAGGTGCACCATCTCAACCCCAATGGGGTCCTCCACATCGCCATCTTCATCACGCTGCGGCGAGGCCTTCTGAGGATCGAGCCGCGATTTGGGCGTTGTGGAGGCACTTCTTCGAGCAAGGCTCGGAAAGACAGTAGCGTCGGACGCCGTGGTGCCCTGGTGGCTGGCCCTCGGCTTCACCCGGTCGAGCACGGAGTACTGGAGGTAAAGCGCCCTCGTCCAACAAGGGTGGCGTTCAATGGCTCTATGTTCAAAGCGTCGGCGACAGCGCCCCGCGTTCACCGGCGAGCTACCCATGGTGGAGGCGCGTGGGCCGGGGCACCGAAGAGGGAGAAGAACAAGCGGCCCCGATCGTGGAAGCGGTCGGGGCTCAAAGGAGGCGGGGCTCACCGGGGCGTGGTTGTGCGCGCTTTATGGGGATCGCGTGCAACCACTTGTACCTGAGCCGCACCCCTTCGCTCTGTGAGGCCGTCCGGCCGGCGAGGATGGCGAGAACCCGAGCCGGCCGCGTCGAGTGGAGGCCCGGTGGCGGCCGTTCTGGCGAGCGCCACGGTGGCGCGGATGGCCACCCGAGCCATTCTCGACGGCTTTCCGCCAAATCTGTGGCGGTGAAATTCCTTCGCTTCTCTTTTCTTTGTCCTTAGCACTTGGCCGACATTCCTGCATCCTCTTAGGGGCTCATGGGGATGTCTTCGGCGCCGCTCGGGGATAAGGAAGCGCAGCGGCCGTCCGGCGAAGACGGCGGTGACTCCTCCGCAAGAAGCGAAAGGAGGAAAGGAGGAGGAAGAAGCATAAGGAACGCGCGGCGCGCTTGCGAGGATGTGTCGGAGACCACCGCCGTGGGGACAACCTCCAGCGACAATGGCGGAGTGCCTCCCGCCACCCCTATGGTGGGTTTTTCACGACCTACCGATCGGCGCCCGAGCGGACTCGGCCGGCGGCGGCATCACGGGCCCGTGGCCACGGATCCCAGGCGGGGTGATCTTGCGCTGCGGTCGTCGCAGCGTCTCGGTGGAGGTGGCTTCGGGAAGCGACCACCGACTTGCCCTGGCGGGGCGGCAAGAAGGCGCGCGTGCCACGCGACCCGCCGGCCTTGTAAGTGTATTCTTTTATTGGAGCATTTTCTTTTTGGCAAAGCCGCCGGCGACTCTTGAATCTTTGCAGCGTCAGGCGCCTATCTTGGGTGACCGTGGGCGTGCTACATCGGCTCCGCAAGTGTGGCGCGGTGATTTTGACCCGATCGGGTCGGTGGAGGTCGCGGCGTCGGCGCCCGAGGGCGCGATCGCCGAGGACGGGGCCTCACCCGGAGGTCGTGGCGAAGAAGAACTTCCGCCGCCTCGGCGAGACCCACCGACGACGTGATCGTCGTTTGGAGGATGAGACAATGGCGCGCCGGTGATCGCGCCCGATCGTGGCGGGCCGGCGGCGGAGTGCTCGACCCCTCGTCGTGGGGAGGTGCCGACCGATGCTCCTCAGCGCAGTCGCCGAGGGGTTTCGAAGGTTGACCTCGTCACCCTTGCCCATAGTGCTTTGGGCGGGCGGCGTCCCGCCCGAACGGCGAGCGAAGCGCGCGCCGGTGTAATCCAGTCGGGCGTCATGGGTCGCGGAGGAGAGCGAGTGGGCCGCCTTCGGCAAGGCGCTACCGGACGCCGGCCGAGATAGGGCGATCCGTGAAGATCCGCTCTTGCTCTGAAGTCTTCCACCGGTACCTGAATCGATGGTCGAAGTCGGCCACCATCGCCCGGTAGGTCGGTGAAAGTTCGACTCGTTGCACATTTTTATAGTTCTTCCGTGCGACTAACGGAGTGTCCACGCTTTTGCGGACTGCGGGCTCGCTTTGTCGCGCGAGTTGAGCTCTGCGCAGCTCAAGCGATCGTGAGCGATCGCAGCGAGGAGGCTGATCGGTGCGCCTTGAGCGCGCCTAGCCCAGAGGCCACAGGCATTAAGCGGTCGGGCGGTGGTGATCCGTCGAGGATTTGAAGAGGCCACAAGGCCCTTTATGATGGCGCCTAGGTGCCAAGGCCTTGAGGCGAAAGTGGCGGAACGGAGTCCTCCACGACGGAGGTCACCGAGGCCAAGGATGCGCCATTGCCGCGAGGGGACAGCGCAGACGCGAGCAACACGCTGCGGACCGAGCGAAACAAGGCTCGGGGGACGCCGCCGAGTTCGCTCGTGAGCGCGCTCTGAAGGAATCGCCGAGCCAAGACTTCATCGAGGCGCCAAGTCGGAAGCCGCAATCGACCACCTGCGGCGGTAAGTGTCTCAATTCTTCAATTAAGTTTGGGGTGCGACCCACGGGCGAACTTATCCAAAATCTCCATAATCTGCAGAGCGCGAAGAATCGGCGTCGCCGTGGAGGCGCAGAAACGGCCGGATGCTCGCGACGTGGCGATCGTGGCGGGGCGAGGCCGGCGGCGTTGAAGGTTGCGGAGGACGGTCGGGCCGAGATGGCGCGAACGGAGGCCCTCCGCAAGGCGGTCGGGAGTCTGCGGCCGTATCCTTGAGCCGGGCGGGCCCGAGTGCCCTTGCCCCGTCTTGCCCGAGTGCTAGACTTCGTAGAAGAGGCGGTGGTCACCGTGCTGCGCTTGAGCCGTCGTGTTGGTCAATACCATCTCGTACTCGACGGCGCCGACCTCGCGGTGGTGGGCAGCGGCGTGGCCGGGAACCGGATCGACGAGAGATCGACCGGTTCGAGCTCTGGTCGAGCCAAGACGCCCGAGATCGCCACCGCATCCGCCGCGAGCCGCCCTCGAGAAGCGAGGCGCCAACTCTCCGTCTCGCCACCGGCGCCGCCAAGAAGAATAAAAATATAGTTAGCTTTATCCTTTTTAGATTGTAAAGACCGCTATTTAAACAATCTTGAATTTATCAAGTTCCAAAATCGTCCCTCGTCCTTTTTCGTATTTTAGGATGAGCGTTTGGCCGACCATAGCCTTAAGGACCACGGGGTCACTTATGCGTTGGTCGGTCGTTTGGGAGGAGCGAGGTGGATTGGAGACTTGGCTATCAAATGTTAGGCGCACTTGTGAGGATAGGAGTGTTCTAGACCGGCCGGGATCTTTCCACTCGGGCACTTCCTTCTTCCGCGAAGTGCTACTTAGCAACCATAGCCGGGCGAGGTCGTAACACTTGGGTTGAGAGGGTTACTGCTCGGGATAGACATCATGACGGTCGGGTCACGTGCCCTCATAAGCGCGTGAGGCGGTGAGTTCGTGCGGGAGGAGTGTTCCTGCCGACCCAAAGGTCACTCCACTCGGATACTTCCTTCTTCCGCAAAGTGTTAGCAATCATAGCCGGGCGTAAGTCGTAGCACTTGGGTCGAAGGGTTACCGCTCGGGAAGGACCTTGTGGTCGGTCGGGTCATCAACCAGCGCAAGCGCCGGCCGGAGCAGCTTGAACGGGGCGCCGAAGGCGGCCCAGTCGTCGCATGGCGACCGGTGCTCGGAAGGAAGAAAGTAAAGAGCATGCTAGGAAGAGGAAAAGAGTTTAGGGATAGAATCGCCTTAACTTTTCTATATTCCATGCATTTGGAAGGATCGACCGTCGGTGTCCTTGGCCGAAAGGTGCGGTAGGAGGATCTGCACGGCGGTGAAGGGCCTTCCTGAGGGGCGACGACTTGTGCTTATCCTTGCCGCGGACCGACGCAGACTGTGTCGCCCGACATTGAAAGACCGCCCTCGAACCTAGCGGCTGTGATAACGTCGCAGAGCTTGTTGATACCTGGTCGATCGCAGGACGGCCACGTCATGCGCCTCGTCGATCTAGTCGACGGAGTCTTGTTGTGCGGCGAGCCCCCGAGCCTCCTCAAAGGCTTGCAGTCTTGGGGCGCCATACTCCAGGTCTGTCGGCAAGACGGCTTCAGCACCGTATACCATAAAGAACGGTGTGAACCCGGTCGCCTGGGTCGGCGTGGTCCGTAGACTCGGAGAGGACGGAGGGTAGCTCGGTCGCCCGCCGCCGCGAAGTGCTTGAGCCGATCAAGATCCGCGGCAGAGCCCTTGAAGGATCATGCGTTTGCGCGCTCGACTGGCCGTTGGTCCGCGGATGGGCCACGGCCGCCCAATCGACGCGGATGTTGAAGTCATCGCGGAACTCGAGGAATTCCTTCCCGTGAATCTGCGTTAGTTGTCGGTGATGATGGAGTTGGGACTCGAATCGAAAGACTATGTCGCGGAAGAAGATGGCGCTTGTGCCGACGTGGCGCTTCGGATCGGCTTGGCCTCTATCCACTTGGTGAACTTGTCCACCGCGACGAGCAAATGGGTAAAGCCCGGCGCTTTCTTGAAAGGCAGACGGATCGAGCCCCAAACCGCAAAGGCCACGTGATGGGGATTATGCGCAAGGCTGGAGGCGGATGTATGCGCTCGCAAAGAATTGGCATCCTTCGCGGTGCGTGCGATGTGCTCTGCGTTGATACGACGGTCGGCCAATAGAAACCTTGCCGAAAGGCCTTTCCCACCGAGATCGGCGCGGCGTGGTGACGCAAATTCCGTGTATGTCGTCCGCCAGTTGTTTTCCTTGGTCGGCGAATGCACTTTTGGAGGACCGGAGCTCCTTTTGTAAAGGTCCGACCAACCAGACGAAAGACTTTGCTCGCCGGCGGCGGCGCTGGCCTCGGTCGGTCGGGAGGAAGCGACCCGTCAGTCAAGCGATCTATGAATGGCTTTCTCGGTCGGACTCGGTTGCTAGCACGCCGTGGCTCAACCCGGCCAAGTCGCGCCGACCGCGGCGGTCGGCGGACCGTCTTCTAGGTAGGTCGGGGACCGTTCGCCACCGGGCCCGGTGGATGGAAGGCGCGGAGTCGCGACGAAGATCCCGCGGGACCGGCTCTGCTGGAGGCAGATTGGCGGTAGTCGGCGTCACTATTGTAGCGTCGGTAGCTATGGTGAAGCTCGAAGCCCTTGAACCGCGCCGAGCCCGCGCACTTCTCGACGATCACGCGGCCATACGGCGTCTCGGGGCTCCGGCCTTCATGACTTGGTCGACGACAAGCTTGGAGTCCCGTGGGCGTAGTCGGCGAGCACCGAGGTCGGCGGCGATCCGGGAGACCGTTGGCGAGGGCCTCGTGCTCGGCAGCGTTGTTGGTGGCGTCAGCGGCGATGGCGTCTTGGAGCTTGTTCCCAAGTGGGAGATGATGACAACTCAGCGCCAGCGCCATTCTTGTTGTAAGACCCATCGAAGTACATTGTCGATGCTCGGGGTCTTGATCACCGGTGGTGCACGGGTTTTGGTCCACTCGGCGACGAAGTCGGCTAGAACTGCGATTTGATCGCCGTCAGGGGCGTATGTGATGTCGTGGCCGGCCGAGCTCGAGTGCCCACTTGGCTATCCTTCCCGGCGTCGCGGTTGCGGGCGATCTCGCCTAACGGGGCGTGGTCACCACGGTGGCGTTGTCTTGTCAGTAGTGGGCGAGCTTTCTCTTCGCAATGAGCACCGCGTGAGTAGCTTCGCACTGTGGGTGCAGAGTCTTGGACTCGGAAAGGACCTCGCTAATGAAGTAAGGTGGCCGTTGTACCTTAAGTTCGCGGCCTTCTTCCGTTCGCTCCACCACGAGGGCCGCACGGCGACTTGGGTAGTGGCGGCGATGTAGAGAAACAGCTCCCAGTGCCGGGCGACTAGGGCTCGAGGCGAGGCGGGAAGGCCTTGGCGGGTGAGGGCCTCTGAGCTTCGGGTCCAATAAAGCGGTCGGATCTCTTGAGTAGCTCAGAGTGGCATTCGCGCGCCGAGGCGAGACACGAACGGCTCAAAGTCGCTAGGCATCGGTCGACCTCTGGACCCCTTGAGGTTCTTGATTGGGCCCATCCTTGCGATTGCTAATATCTTCTCTGGTTGGCCTCGATGCCTCGCTCGGAACAATGAAGCCAAGGAGCTTCCTTTGGGGACCCCAAAACGCATTTCGAGATTGAGCTTTATGCGGAATCGTCGAAGGTTCGCAAAGGTCTCTTCCGTCGGGGACAAGGTCGTCGGCCTTCTTGGATTTTACGACAATATCGTCGGCGTACACCTCAGCGTTACGGCCGATCGGTTATTGAAGCACGTTTGCATACATCGGTATGTAGCGCCCGCGTTCTTTAGGCGAGCGGCATCGTAGCGTGCGAGAATGAGCGAGCGGGGTGATGAAGGAAGTCGCGAGTGGTCGGACTCCTTAGCGCAATCGGTGGTAGCCCGAGTAGGCATCCGAAAAGAGAGGGACTCGCATCTGCGGTGGAGTCGATGACTTGGTCGATCGGGGCAAAGGAGCGGATCCTTGGGACATGCTTTGTTGAGACCCGTATAGTCAACGCACATCCTCCATTGCCCATTTTCTTTTTACAAGTACAGGGGTTGGCTAGCCACTCGGGTGGCTCACCTCTTTACTGAACCTGCGGCCGGAAGTTTGGCGATCTCCTCCCTATGATCCTGCGCTTCTCCTCGTCGGCGGCGCGGCGTTGGGCGGCCGGCTTTGAGCACAGTCGGATGCTCAAGGAGTGCTCGGCGACTTCCTTGGGATTCCGGCATGTCGTATAACCTCCATGCGAAGACGTCTTTGTTGGTGCGGAGGAGTCGGCGAGCGCTTTCCTATTTGGCGGGGCGTGGCTCGATCCGCACGGTCTTGGTCGGATCACGAGGATCGACCGCGACCTCCTTCGTGTCCTCGGCGGACTTGAAGGATCCTCCCGACTTCTTGGACTCGGGGCGGATTCGGAGGCTTCCTTCGAGGTTGCGAGCTCGGCGACGCGATGGCCGAGAGCAAGCTCACAACTAACTGCGCTTCGCGATTGTAGGCAAGCCGGAAAAACGATGCCACGCGATGACTCCCGTGGCCCCGCATCTTGACGAGGTAGGCGTGGCTGGGACCGCCATGAACTTGGCGTAACATGGCCTTCGAGGATGGCATGGTAGGCACCGGAAATCCACGACCTCAAAAGCGAGGTTTGGTGCGGAAGTTTCGGTTCCCCAAAGGTAACGGCGGTCGATGCGCCGAGTGGATGGGCTGCGGCGGGAATAACGCCATGGAAGGGCGCCTTCTTTGGTCGGAGGGTTGGCGCGGATCCCCATAGCGTCGGCGTCTCGGCGTAGAGGATGTTGAGGCGCGCCTCGTCCATAAGCACCTTTGAAAGCGCTTCTTCCCACGACGGGTGACCACGGGGTATCTCCGGTGTGGGCGTGGTCGGGTGGTCGGTCCGATCAAAGGTGATCGGGAACTCCGACCACCGGAGGTATTGGGGGCGCGTGGCGCGACGGTATGGACCTCGCGATAAGCGAGCTTGAGCGGCGCTTGCTCGGCATAGCGAGCGGTCCTCCAAAGATCATGAGGCGGCCGTCGGGTTCGGGGAACTCGTCGTCGCCTTTTCTCTAACGACCGCGGGCCGCAGCACTCTTCTTCCCTTGCCACGCGCGGCGTTGCGGAGAGGGAAGATAACGCCTCGGGACCTCGCGATCCGATTTGTGCTTGACGGAGAACCCGTGGTTTGGGCGCGGGCCGTCCATCAACTTCGAAGTGGTGGGCGCGGCGGTCGATCGCACTTCTTTGCTGGCGAGGCGGTCGATGGTGGCGACCACTTGGGTCTCGCGGATCGCTTCCGTCGCCGCTTAGTTTGTCGGAGCGGTCGGAAGGGACCCGATCGCGGGCGCGGGTTACGGCTGAGCCTTTCCTCCTCGAAGATGGCCCCCACCTCCTCGCCGAGGCGTGGTTGATGGCGATATCGAGGAGCTCCTTGGTAGTTACGGGCTTGAGACGGCCTGGTTTGTGTACCAAGGCCTTGCGGAGGTGCCGTAGATGAATGCTCCCACGACATCGGCGTCGGAGATGTCGGGAGCTCGTTGACGGCGGAAAACCGCCGGATGTAGTCCCGAGGTTTCCACAGGCTGCTTTTGCGCCCCCAGTCTCAGGAGTTTCGGGCGCTTGTAAGTGCCACGAAGTTGCCGACGAAGAGGCCTTTAAGTCGGTCCAGTTCGATGGTTTTGGCGGCAAGTACTCGAGCGAGCTCGGGCGAGTCTGCGAGGTAGATGGGAAGGTATTGGATGATGAAGAGGTCATCCGTTGCTCCTCCCGCCCGACATGCGAGCCGGTAATCTTGAGCGCACACACGGGTTTGTGGCCCTGTATTTGGCAATTTTGGTAGGCGCCAGACCGCGCGAAGTCGCTGGCGGATCCTGGCGAACGCTCGCGATCCAGGGACCGTCGGGGCTCGGGCTGCGGTGGTGGTGCCGCCGCGCAAACCCGTGAGTGGCGGCCTCTACCGCCATCTTTCTTCGCGCCTCAAGGGTAGCGCGAATGTCGTAAACATCAGAGGCGTTAGCGCACCGGGCGCGCGAGGCTGGTGTGGCTCGCGATCGCGGCGACGCTGTCTTGGACCCAACCGGCCGTCTGCGATGAGGCCCGATGGCGAGGTGGCTCGGGCGATAGGGCCGGGCGTGCATGTCTTTGCGTGACGGCGCTGCTCTACCAGCCCCGGAGGTTTGGTAAGTGGCCTTGGCCTCGGGTCGGTCGGCTCGGGAGGCCTCGGCGGCATTGCGCCGCGCCACGTTTTGACCGGCGTGGGGAAGAAGTGAGGACCGTCGGACCCTTCCGCTGCTTTGGGGTGTGCTGGCGCCAGCGTCTTGTGCGTCGCCAGCACATGCGGGCCTCGAGCCCTCTTGCTCCAGTTGGCTGAGCCGGTCGAGCTCAGTTCTTCGTTCCTCCAACTCTTTGCTTGTTGTTGCTCTGGGCTCGGTCCGAAGTGCAGCTCGTTGATGCGCTCGCGCTTGTACTCCTCCTCCTGCGCTGGCCGAGCCGGACGAGAGGCCCAGCGCCGCGAGGGCCACGGGCAAATCGGCGGTGCCGCCATGTTGCACTCGCGAGTGCCGCTGCGGCGGGTACTACCGTGTCGGAGCCGAGTCATGGCGGAAGAGTCTTCCGGCGAGCCGTGGATGGAGGCCGGCGGTGGCCACCATCGCCACCGATCGCGAGCCTACGGGGTGACATGGTCACTGCCGGGCCTCGGAGTTTTCGCCGACCGTGGCGGAGCACTCCTCGGGTTCGGCCGGGGCTGCAGGGCGCCCAAACCGGGCTTAGCGAAATCGCCGGAGAGGACACACAAGCTCTCGTGGCGCTGTCCTCCGGAGGCGGCGAAGCGTGAGCCCTTCCGTCGGGTGACGGCGAAGTCGAGGAGCCGGCGGATCCGGTTCCCAGCGCGATCATCATGCCGTCGCGATGGGTGGATGCCATCGGGAGATAAGCGGAATCGGAGATGGTGACGAAGACGCGAAGCCCCTACTGGCGCGCCAACCGCCGGCGTTTTCGCGCCGGCAAGTAAATTTGTAAGTCTAGGGGTCGCGCTCCACTCCTGAATGGTTAGACTCGTGAGTCCAAGATGTATCTTGGTTCGGCCAAAGTCCCTACTCCAGTTCAGATGGCCGTATTGTATTGCTTTTTGCACTATGTTTTTACAGACGAGGCCCCTAAATGACTTAGTCTCCTCGTGTTCTTATGTCTCCCTCTCTTTTGAATCGTTTAGTCCTGCCTCCTTTTATACAGAAGGAAGGGGCAGGTTACATCGAGAGTTGGGGGGAAGAGCGAGGTGACCTATGTTAGGAGCTCCGGTCCTTCGTCCTGTGGACTGGTCGCCACCCGTTTTGCCCATGCTGGGTTGGTAGCCTTGGTGGTCAGGGAGGTTAGGTATTCCCCGGGAAATGGCGTACTTGCCCTCTGTGACCCTTGCGAATGTTGACGTCGCGGTGCGTGGCGTTAGTCTTTGCCGGGAGGAGCGTGCGCTCATCTTGTCGTGGATCGGTTGATGGGCCGAAGCTTTGTCTTCTGCATCACGGATCTTCTTGGGAAGGAGCCACCGCCTTGTATAGTCACTCGATTGACCTCATTCGGTGCGTGGCGGTGGCGATGAGGACGACACGCGGCCCTGGCGTCGCCACCTTGGTTCGGTTGAGTCGGGGATCCCGCCCGCCAAGAGGGTCGGGAGGCGTTGTCCGGCGGTCGGAGATCCCGCCCGCCAAGAGGGGTTAGGGCGCTGTCTGTCGGATTCGCTTCCCGGCCGGTCGGGAGCGGATGTCTTGCGCGCTCTCGCAGCGACTCGGTCGGTGGCGGGCGGCGCGGCTGCTGGGTCGGAGATATGCTTGAGGCCACTGGCTGTCCGCCGGTGTTGGGTATCCCTTTATTAGTATTCAATCGATGATTCGTCAATAGGATAAGCTAATTTTTGTTTGGTTGCATTGATGAGGATGGATGAGCTAGTTGTAATAAAGGTTTCAATTTTGGTTTGAAATTTTTCGATGAAATTTGACTTAAATTTGAATTTTGGAGAAAATTTGACCAAATTTGATTTTTGGACAAAATTTGACCGAAATTTGAATTTGGACAAAATTTGAATTTTGAACAAATTTGAATTTTTGGCAAAATTTGAATTTTCGGTCAAAATTTGACCGAAATTTGAATTTTCGGACAAAATTTGAATTTGACTGAGTACAATTTGACGAAATTTGAATTTGACCGAGTATACCTCTTCGTACAACAAACTGGATGAACTCGTACGGCCTTTTTTCTGGGATGACTTGTCCAGCATCTTGAAGGAATATTCTAAAAAACTGGACAGCCATATCTACCCCATCCACACACCAAACAATTGGATGGCTCTAAATCCAGGGACCGCCATATCCCATCCACCTTCATCCATCCAACCAAACGCCACCTAAGTAAAAAGGGATTCATACAAGGGTGAGTACAATAGGTACTCAGCAAGCATTAATAACAAAATGCATTATATGATTTTTCTTCCCAAAACTATCTCTTGAATCCTTTCCTCAAATCCTTTCACTGAAAATAGGTTTGATTAGAAAGATCTGTGTTTTCGATTTTTAATTATTAAAATGCTACTAGCACTCATATATCAGGCAGACATAGCTTTCGTAGCCTCCAATCCAGGAGTCAGGCATGAATTCATGATTTTTAACCCTACGTAGGTTTTGTATCACTTTATCCATAGCGAACCCAACCGCAGCTAGGAACTCAGAATGTTTATCACTACTTAGGTATTAGATCTCTAACCCTGATAGCCAATGAGTAGTGGTGTCCTCGACTGTTCCCCACCTACTCTCAGCATACCAGTTGTACTCTACCAGACAACAGAGATATGCCACCTAGGGCTTTATATATAGAGCCCCAAAGAATCAACCACACCTGATTTTTTGTGTACCTCACTGGGTCAAACCGGCATATCCCAGTTTCACACCCCTCTTAGTTATCTACTCTTATCCCAATGTGGAGATCATAGCATAGCCACAGGACAACCTTTTCTGATCGTTTCCACACACTATGGTTGATACAAATATTGTGACTTATTGCCCGAGTGTAGGGATTTATCCTTATATCATATCCTATATAGAGGGTCCCACCAGCATGATAGCCCTTCTCATCGGCACACTCTACCTGCTACATATGTGGATACATTAATCCCACAAATTCATAACTAAATACTGCCACAATAGTTTACCATCCAATCACCTTTCCATAATGCTCGATTTACATATTTTCTTTAAATGAGAATTTTTCAATGCATTGGTAATATCACATATAACCAAATATATTTGCTTGAATTTAATTAAATATGATCAAGAAATACTTGCCTGGATTTCGATGAAAATAATCATCTTCACCCCATTGGTACTGCGTATTTACGGACTGATTGGAATTAATTCCTAAAATTACATAATGCCATATTTTAGTGGTTAATAATTTTTTACATGATTTACGGTGTCCAACTCCTGTTTCTTATTATTTTAGTGTTTACAAAATTTATGTTATGTTCAATACCGTTTTATATAATTTTCTTTTGTCACGTTTTAATTAAAAGTTTGGCAACTGAATTTTATTGATTAAAAGGATTTTAATTGGTTGTACTTAAGTTGGATTGTGCATACTAACACCTCTCTAGCTCTTCCCACCGACGCCTCTCCTCCCCCTCTTGGTGCCGACCACCTGTCGTATCTCCTCCAGCCTCCCTGCCGCTGCTCCTCCCCTGCCCTTCTTCCTCTGGACCGCGCTCCTACGCTCTCGTTGCAACCCCCGCGCCCGGTCGCCTGGGACTGATGGCCTCCCACCGGTTGCAGCCTTCCCTGCACTCGAGCGGGCTGCACTTCTCCGCCGCTCGGCCTTCTCACGCGCGTGTTGTCGCCCCGGCCCCCTTAGCCTACATCATCCGGGCCGCATGCTCACCCGACCTCACGCCACCCGCACGCCCCTGGTCCCTTACGGCCCTACCGCCCTGTGGTCGAGTTGCTCCGAGCCGGCCTCACCCGTGACCGCCTCGACTTGCACTCTGCGCCTTTCCCTACCAACCTCTAACCTCCTCCCCATGCCGAGCTCCACCCTGGGTTACTCCCCTGAGCCAAGCTAGGATTTGGTACACCCTGGCTCACTACGATTCTTACTACTGATCTTTGCATTATTGTGTTCTGTGCTGTGATAATACATATGTATGATTCAATTTTTGTGTCAATGATGAATCATAACTAGTTGGATGGCAATTAGCGGTATTGTGGTGACACCTGTGGTTTTTGTCGCACGCCGGAGAGTGTGACAATACCGTAGGCACATATAATTCCGCTTCTTGCAACCACTAAACTGAGACCACTAATATTACTACTGCCTTTAGTCTCAATTCTAGTTTTTGCTACTATTGCTACTCCTGTATTTGTGCTACTAAAATTGAATGAGAGGTACTTATGGTGGGGAATGAAATGGTATGCAAGGGGTGATGCTGCTGATGGTGTGGCTGCCTTGATCTCCTCTTCCTTGTTCCTCTCGCTCTTGGAGGCTTGCTTGGCTTGGAGCTTCCTAGCTGTGCTTGAGTTGTATGTGAGTTGAGTTTGAAGTGAGCTCACTGGCTTGCTTTGGGGACTTGGTGCCTTATGCTCTAAGGCTCAGGAGGGATGATTTCGGTTGGAGGCTTTGACTGGGGGGAAGACTTTGGCTGAGAGCTTGCTCTGTTCGGTTGTGAGCTATCTTAATGCACAGTGCTTATGTTTATCTCTTTCTACTGTGGGGTTCTATCCTTTTACTGTGAAGAATTTTACTTTTCTACTGCGAGATATTTCTACTATTCAAGTGTCTACGAATAAATTTGCATGTTTGTTTAATTGCCGGGTGATGAAACCCTAATTCGTGAGAGGTGCTGATTTGGCCCCTGCCGAGTCTGGTATCTCAGCGAGCGATACCATCTCATACGAGTCTGACAGTAGCTCTACTCTTTAAATTTTCTTGCCTTTTTAAATTATTGTATTTATTTCTATATGCAAACACACTAACATGCAGACTACAGATAAAGATCACAGAAGGCATAGATTTTAGGAATCTTGTAAATTTTATTTTTGCGATGTAATTAATTATTCTTGTAATTTTTGCAATTCTGAATTATAATCAAATTATTAAACCATGTATTTGATTTTGTTGTACAAGTTGGTAATAATCAAGGTGTATGATTAATCTTTGCTAAATAATTTAATTATGCCAGTTATTTAATTTAATGATCTCATTTGCAAAAAGAAAAAGTAAACACTCGGGTTATTTCAAATATGCAGTAAACCTCTGTCCATAGAAATGTGCCATCCGTAGCAACCCATAATTGCAGAGCTATTCGTCCTTGTATGAGCTGATTATTCTTCTCCTATTCTACGTAGAGGAATACTGGAAGGTAGAGATCAGAGAGGCTTATGAAAAGCACTAGTTGAAGCTTCAAATGTGTTTACCAACCAACATTTTGAACAAGACAGCACGGCACATGAATACGCAGCAAACCTCTCTATAGAAATGTAACGTCCATAACAACTAATACAGATCTAGAAACTAAGTACAGGATTCTGGATTTTCTCTCGTAAATTTCGTACATAACCTATATATAAGATTCCTGTTTTTTCCAATCTAACTCCTTTATTTCATCACTATAATTGCATAGCTATTCGTCCTAGATTCTTCTCACTTGTTCTCATATGCGTCGATTATTCTTCTCTTACTCTATACAGTGGAATAGTGGAAGGTAAGAGTAAGATTACTGAGGCTTTGAGGGTTCAAATGTGTTTACCAGCTTTTGGACTTTGATAGGCAACCAGGCACCGACGACTGCCTTTTTCTTTCCTACTACTCTCTGGTCACAAATAGTTAGTGTTTCGGATATCGATATAGTTTCTAAAACACAGTTTTAACCACTAATTTCTATTATAACATATTTATAAAGCATAATAAAATTATAATATTACAGAAGTATTTTTAAGATAAATCTACATATATGATTTTCATATATCTAATTTAAATATTTTAAAAAATATTAACAACTAAAGTTTTAAAAATTTAACTACATCTACGTCTAAAACGAGTGCTGTTATAACCGAAGAGAGCTTCCTAACTTTAGCTTCGAGTCTTGACTTTGCTGTCTGTACACGTTTTACGGCCTGGAAGGTCCGAAAGGTAAACAAGAAAAAACTAGGCAGGAAATCCTTTACAGGGGTGTTGTACCACGCTACCACTGCCGTTGACGAATGGAAGCGAGAAAAGAAAACTGCACACCTACCTGAGCAGCTGAGCTGCGTTCATTGCGTGTGTTTCTCCTTCCACTGCACGTGTTCTCGGTATAGGACGTTTTTCTTTTTGGCCTCCTTTTACAAGAAACATCTTTTTTTTTTTGGTATGCGTGGATCTATCTCGTCGTTGTCATATACGCCAGCGGTGAAGAAAGAATAAGAATAAAGGAGTGGCCGGAAGGAATAAGCTATTTTTTAAAACAAAAACGGAAGAGGATTAAGATAAATTAAGTAAATATAATACGGTGCAATTCGGATTCATACATAAATACAACAAAAATATATCGTGCAGGGTTAGGGTTACTGATGCGAGCGAAGGGTGAGCCTGAGTCCAATGAAACCCTCTGTTGGCTACGTTCGTGTCCATAACGTAATGAGTTTCTGCTACACCTTTTCTCTTGCAAACTTAGGGTCTGTTTGGTAGAGCTTTAGATCCCAGCTTCACCTGAGATCTGAAATTTGTAGGCTAAAATAAAGTGAATTAAGTTTATATTTTTGGTCTAAAATTTGAAAAGATGATCTATCTAAACACTCTTAATATACTCACAGATCCAGCTCCACAGATCTGGTGGAGCTAGGAATACCCCGCTCCACCAGATCCACGGATCTAATAAAGCTGAAGTCCTACCAAACACACCCTTAGTTCAGACTTCAGAGAGTGTAGACACTAACCGGAAAAAGAACTGAAAGAAACGTACAAAATGAGAGGCATTCGATCTTAGTATTTCAACTTTTTTTTCCCTTTGAAATAAAGAGTTTCAGGTAGTTCGCATCATCAAAATGAGCCGCTAGCTGTGTTAGAAACCGACAAATCAAAATAACAAAGATAATCAAATAACAAGAGATGTAATTTTAATAAGAATATCCTTGTAGGAAAAAAACAGGCGTAAAAGTGACTATAATCATTATTTATACTAGGACAGTTATAAAACAGGATATTTTATAATAGGGTTAATTGGATACATGCTACTATAGGAACCGGTTATTCGAGATTTGCCATCGTTCCTTTGCTTATTCGAACGATGCCATTACGAAACCCCGCTTATTCAAAATATGCCACCGTTCGCGACACGTGTCCCGTCCGGTCAAACCGAGGGCAGGACTCTTTCCATTCGGATGCTTTTGCCCCTCCGCACTGGCTTTGGCCGGACCAAGCGCAAGCAAGGTCGATGCCTCCCATTCTCTCCCGCGCCACCAAGAGCCAAGAACCCTAGAACATCCGATTCCCCACCCAGGCGACCGCGACGAGCCTTAGCAATCCAGCGCCATCCGGCCCTTTTTGTGGTCGGAGTAGCTTGCCTCATGGACTCCGCAAGGTCTTGCTCTTGAAGTCGTCACAGGTTGAGAGGTACGTTCCTCAAAATGCAACATTTGTTGCCGCGTTGCAAGATTCGGTGCTTAGGCTAAGGAGCAGAGTGAAAGAAATCTGGTAGGTACTTCTTGAAGTGCAAGAACAATTGCCCTTAGTCTTCAACTTGATTGTTTGCTAAGTTGTTGATTTGATTCCCAGTGTTTTGATTGCATTCTGTTGCTATTGAGGATTGCAGAGCAATGATGTGTGCAACTTTTTCATGTGGGAGGATGAATCAGTTGCATGTGGCCATGGAATGAGTACAATGCGAAATCAAAGTTGAGCAATGTGGCTCGATTGAAGGTTGTGTGCATTTGAAGCAACTCGTATCGATGTCGATGCATTAAAGAAGCAAAGTGAAGAATTGATTGCAGTATAAAACCGGATGAAGAATGTCGTAGGAATGTGGATTTTTTTCTCTTTTTCGTAATGTCAATAGTTGTAGCAGTTTCTTTGAAGTAGGCCTAGTTTGTTGCAGCAATGTAAGCTTTTAAGTTTGTTGCAGCACTGTAAGCTTCCTGATAAAATGGAAACAATTATAACCAATTGATGGAAGGTGATGGAATGGGAAACTCGTGTCTTTATCTAGCCATTCTGCCCACTTGTTCTTCATAGGGGTCTTCTGTCTCTGATGCTTGCTTTGTGATGTTCTTTTGCTTGGTGTGCTCTTGAAAGAATGGTGTGAAAAGAGACCAGTTTGCATTGAACACAATTCATTATAAATCGAAGGAACATGGGCTTTGTTTGAACCTTAACCTCGTGTAGTAATCTGGGAACTGAAATGTACTGACCACATCCTGACAGCTTTTGAGACTTGACGAATACTAATAACAGGGGTACCCCAACAGCCCAAGGTGACCAACCAGCGGCCTCAAGCACAGCTCAAGCCCAACAGGCCGTTTCCAGCCCACTACCGACCTAAGTACCTGCAAAGCCACACGAGACTTCCCTTCCCGACCAACCAAGGGAAGTGTCTCCGACCGAGCCAAGCTCCCGACCTCCTCAGCGAGGCGGCCCCCTCTCCGACCAAGCAGGCTCCGACCCTCGCGAGGGTCGAATCCCCGACTCGATCGTGCCAAGATCACTCCTGCCGAGGGTCACGTGTCGCAGCCTCTACCAAACGACCGCCACGTACCCCACGAACGGGGTCAATCAAAGTGACTATACAAGGGCAGGCGGCTCCTTCCCCAGAAGGTTTAAATGACTGACCGAAGTCACGCTCCCAGTCCCATCAGCCGGTCACATACAGTACGAAGACACGCTCTCCCCCGAGGCAGCGCCCACGTCAGGCGCAGCGACGTCAACACCCGTAAGGTTCGCAGAGGGCAGGTACGCCGTTTCCCGGAGAAATACCTAACCGCCCTGACCAGCTAAGCTACCGACCCAGCATGGGCAAGACCGAGCGTTGATCAGTCAACAGAACGAAGGACCGAAGCTCCTAGTGTAGGTCGTCTTGTCCTCTCCCAATTCCCGATGTAACCTGCCCCTTCCTTTCGTATAAAAGGAGGCAGGAGCTCCCGTAGAAAAAGGAGGCGAAAAGAGAGAGCGCCATCGAACCCATCCGACTAAGTCATTGGCACTCTTGCTTGTAAACCTTGTGCAGTCATCTGTGCATAATAGAATACTGGCGCCACCACACGAACTGGAGTAGGGATCTTCTGCCCGAACCAGTATACATCTTGGACTTTTGAGTCTAACCATTCAGGGAGAGGAACGCGCGACCCCTTAGACTTACAAATTTACTTGCCGGTGCTCGAAACGCCGACAGTTGGCGCGCCAGGTAGGGGTCTTCGTGCGTCTTCATCATCATCTCCGGATTCCGCTTGCCTCCCTGATGGCATCTTCCACCTGCGACGGCATGGCTGCGCTGGGAAGCCAGATCTGCTTCGGCTCCCTCAACTTTGCCGTCACCTCGGAGGGAGGGCTTACGCTCGTCCCCGCCGCCACCAGAGTTCCGGCGCCCACCGAAAGCCTGGGCGCCATCTCCAACGACCTCGCCCAGCTCCGGCTTGGGGCGCCCCTGCGAGTCCCAGAGCCGGAGCCCGAGGATGTCATCAATTATATGGTGAAGGTCTTCATGCATCGACATCAAGAAAGAAGACGGCAAGTGACTATTTCTAGACTTATACTATCTTTGATTTATTTTGAGTCTAAGGATTGCCGTACTATTAAGAGGATGCGATGTCGAATGACTTTTAGATGTGTCAAGTGCTCAAGTGATCCATCCTTGTGAATCTTAGAAAGAGAGTGGTGTTGGTGGTGCTTGGAAAGTGAGAGTTGTAGGTCTCCTTGGATTCTTTGTGATATCTGTGTTTATCCTTTGAGTTTTGGGTAGTGAGACCTTGTTAGTTGTGTAGCCCTCGTTCTTAGCTTTTGATAGAGTCCAAAATCACTGAAATCGAGTCCGGAGTGAAAAGTTATGCTCGTTTTGTCGGGTGGCGGTTGCAATCCGGAGTATCCGGATATTCAATCCGGACATTCCGGTTGACACCCTCGTGGCTGCTCTCGATCAATTCGAGTATCCGGGTTTTTCCGAGTCTCCGGTTGTGCCCAGTGCCTCCAACGGCTAGTTTTCTTGGGACCTCTATTTAAAGCCCCTTCTTCCCACTTCAAAGGGGCTGTGTTCCCATTGATTAGAGGTGCTATACCCTTGTTCTTGAGCCCCAAAACACCTCTTTACCCTTAGATCTAAGTGATCCCCTTGGTGAGAAGGGTTGGGAAGAGTTTGAGGAATGAGGTGCTAGGTTGAGTGAGATTTGAGTTGATTGAGCACTTGATTTCATCTCCAAGCTTGTCCTTCGTGAGCATTTGTTACTCTTGAAGGTTGAGGACTCCTAGACGGCTAGGAGGTCGCCTACGAGCCACCGGAGCTTTGTGTGGTTGGCCGTGGGAAGTTTGTGAAGGCCGGTTCCGCCTCCGTAAGGGAAGGAATCAAAGGAGTGAAGACGGCGAGTGCATTTGTGCAACACCGGGAGGAAGAGAGTTGAAAGAGACCCCGGCTCAAGTGTGACCGAGCCGCCTCAACGGAGACGTAGGATCCCCTCAAGGATCCGAACTTCGGGTGAAAAATCATCGTCTCCAAGTTTGCTTCTTACTTATGCTTTATTATTTGATTTTGAATCTTGAAATTGCCCGATCTACTCTTTTGTTGTGTTTGGCTCCAGATCTACAATTTCCCCAGGTACCTGATAGCTTTTAGATCTTTTGTATTCAAGTAGATTGTTGAAAAATTGCAGGGATTTAAAATCTCATTTCGAGGTCTTAAATCCGGAGTATCCGGACTTCTGAACCCGGATAGTCCGGACATTTCGGAGTATCCGGAGATAAGTCCCGGACACTCCGGCCGAGTCCTTGGATCCAATCCGAGTATCCGGACTCGAACCCTGACACCGGATATTTCGAGTATCCGGATAAAAATCCGGACACTCGGACTTAGACCCTCGGGAGATTTTATTTAGCTGCAAATTTTTTATTCCGCTGCATTTAGTTTTAAATATTTTAATTCGCCTATTCACCCCCCCTCTAGGCGACATCCCCTGTCCTTTCAATTGGTATCAGAGCAAGGTCTCTCCTTTATTAGACTTAACCGTCTAGAGAGTAAAGGATGTCGACTAGAGGATTAGTGCACTCACATAATCCACTTGTGCTAGATGGCAAAAATTATGCTTCATTGAAATTAATTATGACTTCTCATTTTAAATCCATGAGCCCCCAAATATGGTGGATCGTAGATGTCGGCTTTTCCTCTCCATTGAATGAAGTTGCTCCAACTGAAGGAGAGAGGAAATGCCTACATCTCGACGCTCAAGCTACTAATGTTTTATTTTGTGTTGTGAGCGATGAAATTTTTGATAGACTATGCAATCTCAAGAGCGCTCATGAAATGTGGATAAAGCTTTAAGAACTATTTGAATCATCCACTTCTATTGAGGATTGCACTAAGGAAGAGATGTCGGGAGATGAAACATCAAGCTCCACCTCAAGCTCAAGTGATGAAGAACCGACATCTCCATCAACCTCAACCTCCGCCTCTAGTGACGATGAAGATGCTCTTCCATCACAAATCCGTTGCTTCATGGCGAAAGGTAAGAATGAGGTAAGTGATGATGATGAGCTCACTTATAATGAACTTATGAATTTGCTAGAGGAGCTCAATAAATGTCTTGGAAAGGAGAAAAAGAAATATAAAATTTTGAAGCTTGAACATGAATCACTTCAAAATGATTATAATATGCTTCAAGAAAACCATGAATCCCTCCTTCCCAAAGAAATTCATAAGCCTAAGGTGGATATAGGAATCTCATGTGATTTAATTGATGAAATGTCTTGCTTAAATGTTAATCCTAATATTTCATCAAAATTTGACATATCCACCTCTTGCAATGATTTACCTTGTTGCTCAAATTCAAATGTTTCTACTTCCTCTATACAATATGAGACTAACCTTGTAAAGGAAAATAAAGAGCTCAAGGCTCAAGTCATTAAATTGGAAAATGACTTGAAGAAGTGCGTAAAGGGAAAAGCCGTTCTCGACGAGATCTTGAGCAAGCCAAGGGCGCCTCAAGATAAGCGAGGAATCGGTTACATCTCCAAGAGGGAGAACAAAATGAAGGGCCACTACGCCTCAAGGCCCTCGTAAAGTAGAGATCAAGCTACAACCATCAACCGAGAGGCACACCGGCAAGAAGCAAGTCAAGAAGAACAAGAGACGCTCAAAGCCTACTTGCTACAATTGTCGGGAAAAGGGGCACATCGGTAAGGATTGTCCCAAAGGTATTACTCCTAAGCCTATTATTGTCAATGATCATTATTTGCTTAGGAAGGACAAATATGGCAATGTGTTTGCCAAGTTTGTCGATTCTCCCAAGTATTTGCAAAATTATGATATTCAATTGCTTAGGAGAAATGAATCTAGAAATGTGTTTGCTCAAAATGCTAGACTTCCTAAGACCAAGAAAATCATGTTGATCATGTGCTTAAGAAAATAACAATAGCAAACCATTTGCTAGATTTGTTAGATCCTCTAAGCCAATGCATAATTTCAATTATCATATGCTTAGAAGAGATCAAACTAGAAATGGTTTTGCAAAATATCATTGCCCTCCTAAGCCTTTTCATAAAAATGCTAATCATTTGCCTAGGAGGAATAATTATTGCAAACCTATTTCTAATTATGTTAGTCAATTCAATAATATCCAAATTAGGACCATTTGGGTTCCAAAATCTATTGTGACTAACATTGTTGGACCCAACAAGGATTGGGTACCGATGGATTGGACGTTTGGCTTCTTCAAAAGGGAAGATGACTTAATCATTTGCAAAATGGAGCCAAGCATGAGGATGATCACTCCAATCATGAACAAATGCCATCTCGGATAACAAGTATTTAAATTGATTCTTATAGCTTATAGCCTTGTGTAGGTTATATTGCATTATTCATGAAAATCAATTTAGATTGCTTGATTATATGCTTGCTCATGCTTATTAGTTGTTTTGATTGCAATCTTGAGCAAGTTTGGGTAAGTGGCACATTAAGGGGGAGTGTTAATTCATATCCATGTATATTGCATCCCTACATGTGCCCATATTTATATAAGTGCTAACATATATTTTCAAAATCAAGCCATTTAGCTAAAAGTCAAAATTTAGTATACTATTAGTATTATTGTGAAAAACTAATTGCAAAATGTATACAAATGTATTTGAAACGTTTTTCAAAGGGTTTTGGCTTCAAAAAATCTATTTTACAAAGAAAATGAGTTTCATGCCCAAAATCAAGTTTCTAGTATCTTGTTTTGGATTTAAACTTATAATTTTCATAGAATTAAATGTAAAAGGATTTTGAAAATAATTCCAAAAGGAAAAAGCTAGTGTTGGTCATTCTTAACAACTTTCGTGTTCAAATGATTTTCAAAAGACCAACTAATCAAAAGTTATTTGATTTTGAAACTCGCCTAAAACTATACTTGACCCAAAATGGTCATACTATTGCACTTTGTGAGTTTCTTCATTTGGACTAGATCTTGTGTAGTATCTCAGTTCAAAATGATATCTAAGACTCATACACAAAATTCAAATCTCTATATCTCATCTTATTTTTTCATTTGAATCTTGTGTTGAAATATTTGGCTTTGTTTTACAAATAGCTATTTCAAAAGGACCATTTTGGTCAAAAGTCAAAATTCATATTTAAAAGGACCAAATTTGTGAAGAGCTTTATAAAAGTATTCTATTATGTATCTCAATGTTTTACAAGCTCTCAAAATAAAAATATATTGAAATCAATTTAGTCCGAAAAGTTTTTGGTTTGAACTAAAATAGCTTATTTAAGCATATTGCTCAAATCTTAACATTCAAGTTGGACTTCATTACAAATCTTGGCTAGAAACCATCTTGATAATCAATTCTAAGCCATGGAAATTGAAATTGCATGAAATCCGAATTGAGTTGTATTTTGAGGTTTTTTATGAAAAACTATTTCCTATTTAACTTGCTTCAAAAAGGGTTAAAAGCAAAATATTTGTTTGAAATGCAAAATCTTATGAATTAGTCTTCTAAAATGTTTTCAAATGTATTTCAAATGTTTTCAAGTATCTAACCCTTGGTTAGAAGCTAAAAGTCAAACTTTGGCCTAAAAAGGATCTTTGTGATCTTGCTTTTGCATTTAACTTCAAATTTTTCTAAAGCAATATCCATTTGGAGTTTGAAAAAGTGGTCAATACAAAACTCATAGGGTTGGTCATTTTAAGTATTTCTTTAGTTCAATGTTTTTCCAAACGACCAACCGTTCAAAAGTTATAGCCATTTGAATTTGGCCAAAATCATCCAATTGACCCAAAATGATCCGTTGTTGCATTTTGTGGATTTCGCAATTTGAATTGGATTTATTTGTATATATTGGATTGAAATGGTATTTCTTACTCATACAAAGCTATGAAAGTTCAAATCTCCAAAAATTTCAATCCGGAATGCATTTTGAGCATTTGGTGAAAATTCAATTTCTTTTCAAACCCTCAAAGCAAAATTTGGCATATCTCTTATTTGGAGACTCCTTTTTGGAAAATTCTTTTTGGAAAAGTTTCTTGGGAGTCTAAAGAATGTTTATGCTCAATTTCAAATAATTTCAACTTAATTTGAAATAGTTATGCCTTTTTCTCTCTTTCGATCTTATTTGGCATACTGTTGCATTAAGTTGGATTTTACGATTTGAATGGATTTGATTATGCAAATAGGCTTATAAACATCTCTCTAAATCATATGAAGCCATATAAGTGCATATTACCATTCAAAACTCATTTGGTTCCATCTTGAGGATTTGATGAAAATCTTAATCTTTTATGTGTTTCATATGCATCTTTCATCATATTTCTCGAAATGAAATTTATTTATTGAAAATCCTTGTTGGAAAACCTTCTCTCACATATGGAGTTCATATCTGAAAATTCTCAAATTTATTTGAACTCATTTGCAAGATTGTTGACTTTATTTGACTTAGTGTCAAAACTAAACCTCCAATACTTCTAATGACCTATTTTTGATTGAGAGTGATATTTGAGAAAATCCTTTTGGAAAAAGTCTCTTGGATGTTCATGGATCATTTCCGCAAAATCTTATGGCTATTGGACTTCATTTGATCAAGATTTGATCCAAATTCAAAATGTTCAGTTTTAGGGATGAAGCTGAACAACCCGGAGTATCCGGGTGATCTATCCGGAGTATCCGGATTATCCGGACACTCCGGATCAAAAACACCGAGTATCCGGTTGTACTCTTTCGCCCAAATTCTTAAATTGCTATCCATACTTTCTTGCAATCTCTTGTTCATCCTATTTTTGGGGTTTCTCTTTTGCTCAAATCAATATTCAGTCTTCATAGTCCTCAAGAGGATTTCAGACTAATCTGCCGTGTTGATGATTTTTGTATTTGAGCAATGGTTTAAAAGTTATAATCGACTTTGCGCTGCTATTTGCATCTTTAAGAGATTTTAAGAGTTTTAAATTGGCATCTTGGCGAGCCTTTCAAGATAAAAACTAAGTGAACTTATTCATTGCTCCAAGCTTCTAAGTGGAGCATATCTATTTAAGTTTTCATTCCAATAAAAGTGCATCTTTTGGCTAAGTTATTCTAGAAATTGGATTTAATTGTAACTTAGCCTCAAAATGTTTCCTCTCTTGCATAACTCGGAGTTTATTATGAAAAAGAGAAAATCTCCCTTGTAAGCTCAAGAGTGAGTTTGAATGTGTTTCACCTATTGTCTCTCTTACAAGTGGATGTCAAGATTAAATTTGAATGGGTTTCAAATATTTTCATTATAAAGTGATGTAATAAAATCTTTAATTGATATCTTGAATTGTTTTAAATTGCATGCAAAGAGTATTGTCTTGTATATCATATATATCATGCATGTTGTACTTAGACATTATCAAACTAACTTGGGTCAAATTAAAAGATATTTGTTCCCAGAAGTCGTGTGCTTGTCTATTGATGTTCAAGGTATTGGAAAAGGGGTCATCTTCGACGGTGGGATGAAGGAAATGGAGAGGAGCTCCATAGTACGAGGGATCTAAGACCGGGCGCGGTGATCATGACCAATTCGAACATGCGGTGGACAAGAATCGACAAAGGGACGTGTTTCTTTTCTGACCATATTTAATAATGTCTGTGCACACCATTATGCTAAATTGTGTAATTCTAAATGGTGTTGTATCTTTCAATTGGTATGATTAATTGGTATCTTTCAAGAGGTATCCTCTAATCCTAAATTGTTTTGAAGTGTTATCTGACTTGCATTTGACATTATCAAGAAGTAAAAGGTACATATGGGTGACACATTGCAAAGAGGTATACCCTTGATAAGTTTATGAAATTCTTGATCATGAAAGAGCATCTTACTTATACAATTTTGATTCATGATCTTGTATACATCTTGTGATCATATAAGCAATTTCTTCTTGTGTAATCTTCTTTATATGATCTTAATTGTTAGAATTTAATTTGATCATGAGCATGTGCTTAAATTATATAAATTTGCAATATGATCTTGATGTTTAAAGAATAAATCTTCTCCATGTGAAATCATATTCGTGTGTCATGTTTAAGCATCACTTATATCCTAAGAATCATGACTTCTTTAATTTGGTATAACTAGAAAAATCTATTACCTAAATCTTGAAAATAATTGGTATCATATCTTGCCTAGATTTAGGGGGAGCTTAATATTATTGTACTATTACTAGCTCCTTATGTTTATTTTATTTTCTCCCTAATCTTTTTATTGAGTGTGCAATCAAGGGGGAGAACAGATTTTATTGAATAAACAATAAGAATCTTTTAAGCACCTTTTTGGGATTAATGACAAAAGGGGGAGAATTTATGGATTTATCAATTGTCCCCTAATCGATTGACAAAAAGGGATGATTTGTAAGTATGATCTCTTATTGTATCTTTATGCTTGTTTTAATGCTAAAATATCTTAATATTGTCATTTGGTGCAATTGATAATAGGTTTGTCATAAATCACCAAAAAGGGGGAGATTGAAAGTGCATCTAGGCACTTATGTTATTTTGGTGATTAATGACAAACACTCATAATGACAATCTATGCAATTAAGTAAATGCTTAACTTAGTGCTTAGCAAATGACAAACCTCTAATATGATTATATTGCTATGAGACTAACATGTTATTGCCTAGTTGAGTATCTGTCTCATCTTTTAGAGGAAAATCAAATAGGAAGGTTAAGCAAAGATAAGGTATGCAATTTTGGTATCTATTCTATATTTGTTATTGCATTCCTTTCGTGCAAATGCATAGTGAACTCCAAGTAGCATGTTGATTTTATATATGCACATTGGTTCATGTCATATTTATTTGTGCATATATATTCATTTGAGTTCATTATGGTATGCATGTATTAACTAGAGTTAAACTTCATATTGCTATAGATTGACTTGGTGCATGCATGTTTTATTTGTATATCTTCTCATGCAATTCTCTTAGTGAAGTTTATCTAGTGTTGGATCACATATTTACTCTTACTCCAAATATTATTTGCACATGTACAATTCGTGTATATTCTATCATGTGCTTCATTTAAGTAAAGTCTGTGATCCTTGCCATGATTTAATTGATTCATCATATTGGCAATTATCTCTCTAGTGCATATAGATCAATTACATATTCATCATGATGTACTTAGTAGAGAACATTTCTTATGTCAAGTGTTTCCATTTATATTGTGCTTCTTTATATGAAACACTTGTTGTAATCAATTGCTCACAAATATCAATTTGTTCATATCTATTGAGCTTTTGGGACTAATGTCTTTCATGAGTAGTTTGGAAAGAATTAGGTCCCGTCTATGTATGATGACCAAGGTATCTTGGAGGATGATCGTTAAACCGAGGTCAACAAGACGGCGGTGTCACCAAGAGTTAAGGACTAAGTCAAGAGCGACTTGGCGTGGAGATCGTCAGAGAGGATGATCAAGTCAAGGTTGATAGGACGAGAGTCTCATGAGGTGAATCGAGTCGAGTTGGACAAGGCGAGGATGTCATCAATTATATGGTGAAGGTCTTCATGCATCGACATCAAGAAAGAAGACGGCAAGTGACTATTTCTAGACTTATATTATCTTTGATTTATTTCGAGTCTAAGGATTGCCGTACTATTAAGAGGGATGCGATGTCGAATGACTTTTAGATGTGTCAAGTGCTCAAGTGATCCATCCTTGTGAATCTTAGAAAGAGAGTGGTGTTGGTGGTGCCGGAAAGTGAGAGTTGTAGGCCTCCCTTGGATTCTTTGTGATATCTGTGTTTATCCTTTGAGTTTTGGGTAGTGAGATCTTGTTAGTTGTGTAGCCCTCGTTCTTAGCTTTTGATAGAATCCAAAATCACTGAAATCGGAGTCCGAGTGAAAAGTTATGCTCGTTTTACGGGCTGGCGGTGCAATCCGGAGTATCCGGATATTCAATCCGGACATTCCGGGTTGACACCCTGGTGGCTGCTCACCAATCCGAGTATCCGGGGTTTTTCCGAGTCTCCGGGTTGTGCCCAGCTGTCTCCAACGGCTAGTTTTCTTGGGACCTCTATTTAAAGCCCCCTTCTTCCCCACTTCAAAGGGGCTGTGTTCCCATTGATTAGAGGTGCTATACCCTTGTTCTTGAGCCCCCAAAACACCTCTTTACCCTTAGATCTAAGTGATCCCCTTGGTGAGAAGGGTTGGGAAGAGTTTGAGGAGTGAGGTGCTAGGTTGAGTGAGATTTGAGTTAATTGAGCACTTGATTTCATCTCCAAGCTTGTCCTTCGTGAGCATTTGTTACTCTTGGAGGTTGAGGACTCCTAGACGGCTAGGAGGTCGCCTACGAGCCACCGGAGCTTTGTGTGGTTGGCCGTGGGAAGTTTGTGAAGGCCGGTTCCGCCTCCGTAAGGGAAGGAATCAAAGGAGTGAAGGCCGGCGAGTGCATTTGTGCAACACCGGGAGGAAGAGGGTTGAAAAGACCCGGCTCAAGTGTGACCGAGCCGCCTCAGCGGAGACGAGGATCCTCAAGGATCCGAACTGGTGAAAAATCATCGTCTCCAAGTTTGCTTCTTACTCATGCTTTATTATTTGATTTTGAATCTTGAAATTGCCCGATCTACTCTTTTGTTGTATTTGGCTCCAGATCTACAATTTCCCCAGGTACCTGATAGCTTTTAGATCTTTTGTATTCAAGTAGATTGTTGAAAAATTGCAGGGATTTAAAATCTCATTTCGAGGTCTTAAATCCGGAGTATCCGGACTTCAACCCGGATAGTCCGAACATTTGAGTATCCGGAGATAAGTCCCGACACTCGGCCCGAGTCCTCGGATCCAATCCGAGTATCCGGACTCGAACCCTGACAATCCGGATATTTCGAGTATCCGGATAAAATCCTGACACTCCTGACTTAGACCCTGGAGATTTTATTTAGTCGCAAATTTTTATTCACTGCATTTAGTTTTAAATATTTTAATTAGCCTATTCACCCCCTCTAGGTGACATCCTCGTCCTTTCAGTCGCCACTGTCGATCGCCTCTATCAAGCGTGGCGCGACCGACCGTCGCGCTGACCACTTCGAAATTGATGGACAGCCCATGCGAACCACGGGTTCCCGTCAAACATAAGTACACGGATCTGCGAAGTCTAGGCACTTCCTTTCTGAACCCATGACGCCGCGGGGCAAAGGAAAGAAGCTGACCACCACGCCTCGCGGGTCGCGGAGAAGAAGGCGGACGAGCGAGTTCCCGAACCCGGCGGCACGCCTCATGATCTTTGGCGGACGGCGTGCTACGCCGACAAGCGTCGCTCAAACTTCTACTGCGTGAGGTCCACATCGCTTCACCGGTCGTCCCTCAATACCTCGGTGGTCGAATTCCGGTCCGCCTTTGATCGGTGATCACTCCGACCACGTCCCCGGTAGGAAGATACCCGCTGGTGGTCGACCCCATCGTGGGGAAGAAGCGCCTCACCAAGGCGCTCATGGATGGCGGCAGCGGCCTCAACATCCTCTACGTGGAGACGCTCGACGCCATGGGGATTCCTCGTTCGAGTCTCCGACCGAGCAAGGCTCCTTTCCACGGCGTCATCCCTGGCCAACAGGCCCATCCGCTCGGGCAGATCGACCTGCCCGTCACCTTTGGGGAACCAGGGAATTTCCGCACCGAGACCCTCACTTTCGAGGTTGCGGATTTCCCCGGCTCCTATCACGCCATCTTGGGGCGGCCATGCTACGCCAAGTTCATGGCAGTCCCTAGCTACGCCTACCTCAAGCGAAGATGCCCGCCACGAGTCATCATCGTGGCATCATCTTTTCAGCTCTCCTACAGCTGCGAACGCGTGATTGTGGCTTCGCCTCGGCGATCATCGCGTCTGCCGAGCTCGATAACCTCGTGAGGAAGCCTCGAGTCCGCCCGAGTCCAGCAAGTCAGGGGCGGGATCTTTCAAGTCCGCCGAGGACACGAAGAGGGTCGCGGTCGATCCCCGCGATCCGACCAAGACCGTTCGGGTCGGAGCCACGCTCCCCGCCAAATAGGAAAGCGCGCTCGTCGACTTCCTCCGCGCCAATAATGACGTCTTCGCATGGAGGACCTCCGACATGCCAGGAATCCCGAGGGAAGTCGCCGAGCACTCCTTGAGCATCCGACCGGGCTCAAAGCCGGTCATGCCGCGCCGCTTCGACGAGGAAAGGCGCAGGATCATAGGGGAGGAGATCGCCAAGCTTTTGGCTGCAGGGTTTATAAAGAGGTCCGCCACCCCGAGTGGCTGGCCAACCCTGTGCTTGTTAAAAAGAAAAATGGGCAATGGAGGATGTGTGTTGACTACACAAATCTCAACAAAGCGTGTCCCAAGGACCCGTTCCCCTTGCCCCGCATCGACCAAGTCGTCGACTCCACCGCGGGGTGCGAGTCTCTTTCCTTTTTGGATGCCTATTCAGGCTACCACGAGATAGCACTAAAGGAGTCCGACCAGCTCGCGACTTCCTTCATCACGCCGTTCGGCTCGTTCTGCTACGTTACAATGCCGTTCGGCCTAAAGAACGCGGGCGCTACATACCAGCGATGTATGCAAACGTGCTTCAACAACCAGATCGGCCGCAACGTTGAGGCCTATGTTGACGACATCGTCGTAAAGACCGAGAATCGCCGACCTTATTGCCGACCGAAGAGACTTTCGCGAATCTCCGACGGTTCTCAGATAAAGCTCAATCCCGAAATCGTCTTGGGGTCCCCAAGGAAGCACTCGGCTTCATCGTCTCGAGCGGGAATCGAGGCCAATCAGGAGAAGATCTCGGCGATCGCAAGAATGGGCCCGATTCCCAATCTCAAAGGGGTCCAGAGGATAGCAGGATGCCTTGCCGCCTTGAGTCGTTTCGTGTCTCGCCTCGGCGGCGCGAATGCCGCTCTGAGTCGCTCAAGAAAACCAACCGCCGGCGACCCGGGAGGCTCGGAAGCCCTCACCCGCTGAAGGCCTTCTTGTCCTCCCTCCAATCCAGTCGCCCCTACATCGAGTGTAACACCGCTCCTCTCGTCGCCGCCACTGCTCAAGTCGTCGGTCGGCCCTTGTGGTGGAACGAGGAGGAAGGCCGTGAATTCAAGGTACAGCGGCCAATTTACTTCATCGTGAGGTTCTCTCGAGTCAAGGCTCGGTACCCATAGGTGCGCGGCTGCTCTCGCGGTGCTCACCGCCAAGAGAAAGCTTCGTACATTATTTCGACCAAAGACGCCATCAACTGTGGTGACGCGTCCCGCTTCGGCGAGATCGTCCCAACCACGGCGCCTCGGGAGGATAGCCAAGTGGGCGCTCGAGCTCAGCGGTTGCGGCATAACGTATGTCCCTCGAACAGCGATCAAGTCGCAGGTCCTTGCAGACTTCGTCGCCGAATGGACCGAAGCCCAGGCGCCGCCGATGATCGAGGACCCCGAGTACTGGACAATGTACTTTGATGGATCCTACACCAAGAACGGCGCGGCGCGGAGTCGTCATCATTTCCCGCTCAGAACAAACTGTCGCCATCAGTGCGCTCTTGACGCGACCAACAACATAGCCGAGTCACGACGCTCATCAACGGTCTCGGATCGTTGCCGACCTCGGCGCTCGCCGACTCTGCGTCCGCGAGGACTCCAAGCTCGCCGTCGACAGTCATGAAGGCTTGAGCCGCGAGGCGCGTGTGGCTGCATACTATCGGGAAGTCGCAAGCTCGAGGAGCGGTTCAAAGGTTTGAGCTCCACCACGCCTGAGACGCCATTAACAGTGAGGCCGATTGCCTAGCCAATCTCGCCTCCGGCAAAGGTCGATCCCACGGAATCTTCGTCTGCGACCTCCGCAACCTTCCATCCCGTTGAACTTGGTGGCGGCGGTCTCGATCCACCTAGCACGGTCACCCCGACCGCCGCCCGTCGGGAGCAGATTTGGTCGGATCAAACCGCGTCTTTGGCGGTGAATCCGGCGGAGGAAGCTCTTCATCAATCGGTTGACGGATGGGTCGCTCCCCGACCCGACCGAGGGCGGCGCCTCGCTTTCGCGGGCAAAATCTTCGTCTGGTCGGCCCAGACCTTTACAAAAGAGTCCTCGGGGTCCTCCAGAGATGCGTTACGGCCGACCAAGGAAGCGGTACTTTGCTCGATATCCATGGCGGGTTTGCGGTCACCATGCCGCCCCGATCCTCGTTGGAAAAGCCTTTCGGCGGGGTTTTTATTGGCCGACCGTTGTGTCCGGCGCCGAAGCGGATCGTGCGCACTGCGAAGGTGCCAATTCTTTGCCCGCAGACACATCGCCGCTCAAGTCTTGCGGACTATCCCCATCACTTGGCCGTTTGCGGTTTGGGGACTCGATCCGGTCGGGCCTTCAAGAAAGCGCCCGGGGCTTTACTCATCTCCTAGTCGCGGTGGATAAATTCACCAAGTGGATAGAGGCAAGCGGTCGTGGCGTCACATCGATACAAGCGACCATCTTCTTCCGCGACATCGTTTTTGGTCGAGTCCCCAACTCTATCATCACCGACAGCGATGCGCGCTTCACGAGAAAGGAGTTCCTCGAGTTCTGCGGCGACTTCAACATCCGTGTCGATTGGGCGCCGTGGCCCATCCGCGGACTAATGGCGGTCGAGCGTGCAAATGGCATGATCCTTCAGGGACTCAAGCCACGGATCTTCAGTCGGCTCAAGCACTTCGCGGGGCGCTGGGTGGCCGAGCTGCCCTCCGTTCTCTGGAGCCTGCGGACCACGCCCACCCGGCGATCGGGTTTACCCGTTCTTCATGGTGTTCGGCGCTGAAGCCGTTTTGCCGACGGACCTGGAGTATGGCACCCCAAAACTACAAGCCTTCGATGAGGCTCGGGGGCTCGCCTCGCAACAAGACGGCATCGACTAGCTCGACGAGGCGCATGACGTGGCCATCCTACGATCGGCAAAATATCAACAAGCTCGCGGCGCTACCACGTACCGCCAAGTTCGAGGCGATCCTTTGTGTTGGCGACCTTGTCCTTCTGGCGGGTCGGATCGGCAAAGACAAGCACAAGCTATCGCCGCCAGGAAGGCCCCTTCACCATCGTAGAGGTTCTCAGACCGCACCTTTTGACTCAAGGATGCGATGGTCGCGCATCCTTCCGAACGCTTGGAACATAGAAAAGTTAAGGCGATTCTATCCCTAAACTCTTTTTTCCTGGCGTACTCTTTATCTTTATCTTTCCGAGCACTTGGTCGCCTTGCGACGCTTGGGGGCTGCCCTTTGGCGCCCCCGTTCAAGCCGCCTCTAGTCGACGTTTATGCGGGTTGGTGACCTGACTAACCATAAGGTCGATCGCGAGCGGTAACCCTCTCGACCCAAGCATTACGGCCTACGCCCCAGCGGCTATGGTTGCTAAGTAGCGCTTTGCGGAAGAAGGAAGTGCCCTAGTGGAATGACCTTTTAGTCAGTCGAGAACACTCCTCCCACGCGCAAACTCGGCTAGCTCGCGCACTCGTGCGGGTCGGTGACCTGACTAACCATGATGTCGATCCCGCGGTAACCCTCTCGACCCAAGCGTTACGGCCTCGCCCGGCTATGGTTGCTAAGTAGCGCTGCGGAAGGAAGTGCCCGAGTGGAATGACCTTTTAGTCAGTCGGGAACACTCCTCCCCCGCGCAAACTCGGCTAGCTCACGCGCTTATGCGGGTCGGTGACCCGACTGGTCACGAGGTCCTCCCCAAGCGGTAATCCTCCCGACCCAAGTACTATGGCCTACGCCCCAGCGGCTATGGTTCTAATGCTTTGCGGAAGAAGGAAACGCCCAAGTAGAGCGATCTTTTGTCGGTCAGGAACACTCCGATCCCTCACAAGTGCGCATAACTGCTGAGTAACCAAGATTCCTATCCTCTTAGCCCCCCTCGAGGCAACCCGACCTACGCATAAGTGACCTTTGCTGTCCTTAGTGCTATGGCCGGTCAAACGTTCGCCAAAAACACAGAAGGGGCAAGAGCGTACTGGAACTTGTTAAACTTAAAAATTGCTTACGAGCATGATAAGTCTTTACAAATTACAAAGGTTAAATCTAACTATTTCGTCCTTCCTCGAGGGCGACCTGCGGCGAGATGTGGCTGGCAACCTCCCGAGCATGCGGCTCCACCAGGAGCTCGAACCTGTCGACCTCTCCGTCGGTCCGGTTCCCGGCGACGCCACTGCTCACCACCGCAAGGTCAATACCATCGTAGTGCGAGATGGTGTTGACCAGCGCGGAAGAAGCTCCGAGCGCCGCGCCCGCGATCACCGCCTTCTCAATGCGCTCCGGGACTCGGGCTAGCGAGGCGCTAAGAACTCGGGCTCTTGCGGCTCCAGGACCAGAGCGCGAGCGTCTGGCGGCCTGCGAAGGGCCTCTAGCTCATGACCGCTCAGCCCGACCGCACCGGCAACCTCGGCCGCCAAAGCGCGTCCCGTCGTGACCGCCACACGGGCTCTTTGGCGTCCTTCCGCTCCTCAACCGCAAGGCCCAAGTTCTTCTGCGTCTCTGCAGATGGCAACGGCGCCAGATGATCACGACTCACGAAAAGTCCCCGCAGAATTAAATAGAAAGCTGAGACCCTTACCGGCCGCGGAGGTCGCCAGTTTGCCGACCTCTTGTCTGACCGCCTCGTAGGAAGTCTTCAAAGAGGACAGGTCCTTCCGAGCGGCCTCCCGCTCGGAGCGGACTCGGTCGGCGTCCTTCCGAGCCTGGTCTCGCTCGGTTCGCAGACGGTTCGCCTGCGCTTGCACCGCCCCCTGGGCGGTGGTGGCGGCATTCCTAGCAACGGTGGCCTCTGCCAAGGAGGACTCGAGCTCCGCCACCTTCGTCCTCAGGGACTGGGCCCCCAGGCGCTCATCGAAAAGAGTCTTGGCTGCCTCCTCAAGCTCCTGGCGGACCTTCGTCGCCTCCGATCGCCTCACGCTCGGCGCCTCTTGAGCGGCAACTCAAAGCGCAATGGTCGCGTTCTTCCTCGACAACCGCCTGGCCGGGTACATGCGAGCCCGACCGCAAACGCTGCAAGGTGATGACTAACCATTAGTCTCACGGCGCGTGCGTCCAAGTTTTATAAGTTGGGTTCTTTCGCCAACTTACCGGACTGATCGGCTTGACTCCCCCGACTATCGCGTCCAACGCTCGATTGGAGGATTCGGACAAAGTCGTCGCCCTTCGGACCAGCTCCATCTCCGCCGGCGTCGAGCGCCTTGCGAAGAGCGACCCACTCGCTCTCATCGGTTCCGCCACCACCCCCGACTCGGGGCCTCTCCGAGCGGTCCTCGGTCGCTGCTCGGGCGGGCGCTACCGTCAGTACCATCGGCGCGATGGTAGGATCGGTCCCCAGGTCCCCTCGGCGACCTCCTCTGTGGGACCTCGGTCGGCGCCTCCCCATGGGCGTGGGTCGAGCACTTCGTGTCGGCGCCGTTTGGCTTGGCACGATCGCCGGCGGCGCCGCCATCTCTTCCTCCGCAGGGGCCACCACATCGGACGGCGGTGTCCCCAACCGAGGCGTTGGAAGCTCCTCGCCAGCCTCGACCTCGTGGGCAGGCGTGCCCTCGGTCGCCAGCACCACGATCGGCGCCGACCCGACCGGCGCCTCTGGAACTTCCTGCGGCATTGTCCCTTGCGGAACCGCCACGAGACGCCCCACGGTCACACCAGTATAAGCGCTGCACATGGCGACATTCTGAAAAGTGATTCGAACGACTTTTCTGCAAAGATGTTTGAACAAAAGAAAAGTACTTACTGAGCCGAGCGGGTGCGCGGCAGGCGCGCTCTCTTCGTCGGTCCCCCTCCGAGGGGCAGATCTGCCGGTCGCTTCCCTAAAGCTGCCTCCACCGAAGGCGCGACGATGGCAGCAACCGCACCCTCCGCCTGAGGCCTCTCGGGCGCGGTGCCTGTGGTGTTCCCCTCTGGCGGGTCCGCGACCGGATAACCACCGGTCGGCGGGTCGGAAGGAAACCCACGATGCAGCGTGGACGGGGTACTTCCATCTTTGCCGATGGAGGTTGCGCCCGCAGCAGTGGCCTCCGACACATCCTCGCCACGCGCGGCCCTCGCCGCGCGCTCCTTCTTTTTCTTCTTCTTCCTCTCCTCCTTCCGCTTCTTGCGGGAGGAGTCGAACGCTGCGGCCTTCGCCCGAGCGGCCGCCCTCGCCTCCTTGTCTCCCGGGAGCGGTGCCCGGGAGGACATGCCCAAGAGTCCCTGGAAGGTAAAAGCCTTTGGTCGGACCAAGTGTTAAACGCAAGGAAAAGCAGGCGGGAAAGGGTCCGGCCGACCTACCAGTTGGAGGCGGGCCACCGAAATGGCTCGGATGGCCGCCTGCCGCCTCCGTGGCGCCTCCTCCCATGACGGCGGTCACCCGGGCTTCGACCTCCGTCGCGGCCAGCTCGGGCTCCGCCATCCTCATCTGGTCGGACGCTCCCTCGTAGCGGAACAGGGGGCGAGGTCTGTGCACAAGAGGTTGCACGCGCATCCCCATGAAGGCACGCACGACCACGTCCCCGGTGAGTCCCTGCCTCCTTAGGGCCCTGATCTGCTCCACGATCAGGGCCACCTTGTTCTTCTCCCGCTTCTCAGCACCCCAGTTCCACTCCTCCCCCGCCACGGGAAGATTGCCGGTGAAGGGCGGGGCACTGTCTCCGACGTTCCGAGCATAGAACCACTCAAAGCGCCACCCCTTGTTGGACGACGGCAGCTTGACCTCGAGGTACTCCGTACTCTGGCCGGACCGAAGCTGGAGGGCCAGGCCACCAATGGGCGCCGCCGCATCCGTCGGCTTGTCCTTCCAGAGCCTCGCTTGGAAGAAATGCCTCCACAACGCCCAATGCGGCTCGATTCCGAGGAAAGCCTCGCAAAGGGTAATGAATATGGCGATGTGAAGGACCCCGTTGGGGTTAAGATGGTGCACCTCCGCCTTGTAATGGAAGAGCAGCCCCTGACGAGCGGGTGCAGCGGCAAGCCGGCCGCTCGAAAAGGAGGCAAGGACCACGACCGTCATCCCTCGGCGAGGGGCAGTTGCTCGATCGGCACCCTCCAGCCGGAAAGATCTGCGCGGAGGAAGCCCTTCTTCACCAAGCCAAGCGCCTGATCGCTGCTGGGCGGAGCACTCGGCCACGACATCCTTGCGAAAGAGGCAGCGGAAAGGCAAGGAGAAGAGAAGGTCGAGTTTTCTTTTCCTTGGCTCCTTGTCGATCTTTTTGTCTTAGGGACGGGAGGCGAGGAAAGCCGATGGCGTAACTACTCAAAGCGCCCGCAACAGATATATAGAAGACGAGAAGGCACCAACCGAACAGGCGCCCCCTCGAGCGAAGCGTCGTGCCCACTCACGCCGGCCTGGTAACTCCCGATTTCCAATTCCACTCCGCATTTAAACCCTGACAAAACGGCAGAGCCGTAAAAGCCGCCGCCCGAGGCGGGCGTCCTAACCTCTCGGTCTCCGCCTTGAGGCCAGGACGGTTGCTCGGGGCGCGTGAGAGGCCCACTGGGCCGCTGCGGCCCGAAAATGGCAAAAAGCCCCGTGGCTTGCGCCAGGGGCCAAGCTAAAAGCTACGGGTTCAAAGGGCCTACCCCACCAGATGGGCATAGGGCCGCCCAAAGAAAACAGGCAAGGGGCAAGTATGAGGTGAGCCCCACGGTGGGCCCTCGGTTAGGTCGGTGACGACCTCATCACCTCTACTCGCGTCCGAGACCATACTTAACACTCTCCCGGAGCTCATCAATGGCGACACCACAGGTGTGCCACTGGTGTGAACGACCCGGGGCCCATCTGAGATTGAGTAGAAAGGTTTTTATGGGTCGCCCCACGCCGGGCGGGACACCCTACTCAGGACCGTCCGCTCGGAAGGTCCCCCTTGGGTGGGACCTCCCAGACCCACTCGGACTACTGTTATAAAGCTCCACGAGCACGGCGTTCAAACCAGCGCGGTAACGCGCGTCGCTCACCCTCCAGTCCCACACTGCGGATGGGGTATCGTGTGGGATAGGCGGTGGCCACTCCTCTCGCGGCTCCCTCGCGAGGCGAGGACTCGGGATGGGCGCCCGTCCGGCTACAACGTAAAGCGAGCCTCGTCCGGCTACGACGTAAAGCGAGCCAGCGTCCGGCTCGGCGTAAAAGCGAGCCTCGTCCTCGCGCGAGAGGCATCGCGGTCGTCCCTGCCGACCAAGGCGCGGTCTAGCTACGGCGTTAAGCGAGCACTCGGACACCGAACCTCGCGCGAGAGCATCGTGGTCGTCCACGCCGACCAAGGCGCGGTCTAGCTCTGACGTTAAGCGAGCACTCGGACACGAACCTCGCGCGAGAGCATCGCGGTCGTCCCTGCCCGACCAAGGCGCGGTCTAGCTACGACGTTAAGCGAGCACTCGGACACCGAACCTCGCGCGAGAGGCATCGCGGTCGTCCTGCCCGACCAAGGCGCGGTCTAGCTCTGACGTTAAGCGAGCACTCGGACACCGAACCTCGCGCGAGGCATCGCGGTCGTCCTGCCGACCAAGGCGCGGTCTAGCTCTGACGTTAAGCGAGCACTCGGACACCGAACCTCGCGCAGAGGCATCGCGGTCGTCCTGCCGACCAAGGCGCGGTCTAGCTCTGACGTTAAGCGAGCACTCGGACACCCGAACCTCGCGCGAGAGGCGCGGTCTAGCTACGACGTTAAGCGAGCACTCGGACACCGAACCTCGCGCGAGGCATCGCGGTCGTCCCTGCGCGACCAAGGCGCGGTCTAGCTCTGACGTTAAACGAGCACTCGGACACCGAACCTCGCGCGGAGGCATCGCGATCGTCCCTGCCCGACCAATTCACGGTCTAGCTACGGCGTTAAGCGAGCACTCGGACACGAACCTCGCGCGAGGCATCGCGGTCGTCCACTGCCGACCAAGGCGCGGTCTAGCTACGACGTTAAGCGAGCACTCGGACACCGAACCTCGCGCGAGGCATCGCGGTCGTCCTGCCGACCAATTCACGGTCTAGCTACGGCGTTAAGCGAGCACTTTCGGACACCGAACCTCGCGCGAGAGGCATCGCGGTCGTCCCTACCGACCAAGGCGCGGTCTAGCTACGGCGTTAAGCGAGCACTTTCGGACACGCGAACCTCGCGCGAGAGCATCGCGGTCGTCCCTGCCGACCAAGGCGCGGTCTAGCTTCGACGTTAAGCGAGCACTCGGACACGAACCTCGCGCGAGAGGCATCGCGGTCGTCCCTCGCCGACCAGCGCGGTCTAGCTCGGCGTTAAGCGAGCACTCAAACACCGAACCTAGCGCAGAGGCATCGCGGTCGTCCCGCCGACCAAGGCGCGGTCTAGCTACGGCGTTAAGCGAGCACTCGAACACGAACCTCGCGCGGGCATCGCGGTCGTCCTGCCGACCAAGGCGCGGTCTAGCTACGACGTTAAGCGAGCACTCGGACACCAAACCTCGCGCGAGGCATCGCGGTCGTCCCACCGACCAAGGCGCGGTCTAGCTCGGCGTTAAGCGAGCACTCGGACACCGAACCTCGCGCGAGGCATCGCGGTCGTCCCTGCCGACCAAGGCACGGTCTAGCTACGACGTTAAACGAGCACTCGGACACCGAACCTCGCGCGAAGGCATCGCGGTCGTCCCTGCCGACCAAGGCGCGGTCTAGCTACGACGTTAAACGAGCACTCGGACACCGAACCTCGCGAGAGGCATCGCGATCGTCCACGCCGACCAAGGCGCGGTCTAGCTCGACGTTAAGCGAGCACTCGGACACCGAACCTCGCGCGAGAGGGCGCGGTCTAGCTTCGACGTTAAGCGAGCACTTTCGGACACGAACCTCGCGCGAGAGGCATCGCGGTCGTCCCTGCCGACCAAAACGCGGTCTAGCTACGACGTTAAGCGAGCACTCGGACACGAACCTCGCGCGAGAGGCATCGCGGTCGTCCTGCCGACCAAGGCGCGGTCTAGCTCTGACGTTAAGCGAGCACTCGGACACCCGAACCTCGCGCGAGAGGCGCGGTCTAGCTACGACGTTAAGCGAGCACTCGGACACCGAACCTCGCGCGAGGCATCGCGGTCGTCCCCGCCGACCAAGGCGCGGTCTAGCTACGACGTTAAGCGAGCACTCGGACACCGAACCTCGCGCAGAGGCATCGCGGTCGTCCTGCCGACCAATTCACGGTCTAGCTACGGCGTTAAGCGAGCACTCGGACACCGAACCTCGCGCGAGGCATCGCGGTCGTCCCCGCCGACCAAGGCACGGTCTAGCTACGACGTTAAGCGAGCACTCGGACACCGAACCTCGCGCAGAGGCATCGCGGTCGTCCTGCCGACCAATTCACGGTCTAGCTACGGCGTTAAGCGAGCACTCGGACACCGAACCTCGCGCGGAGGCATCGCGGTCGTCCCTACCGACCAAGGCGCGGTCTAGCTACGACGTTAAGCGAGCACTCGGACACGAACCTCGCGCGAGGCATCGCGGTCGTCCTGCCGACCAAGGCGCGGTCTAGCTACGACGTTAAGCGAGCACTCGGACACCGAACCTCGCGCGAGGCATCGCGGTCGTCCTGCCGACCAGAGCGCGGTCTAGCTACGACGTTAAGCGAGCACTCGAACACCGAACCTAGCGCGAGGCATCGCGGTCGTCCCTGCCCGACCAAGGCGCGGTCTAGCTACGACGTTAAGCGAGCACTCGAACACCGAACCTCGCGCGGAGGCATCGCGGTCGTCCCTGCCGACCAAGGCGCGGTCTAGCTACGACGTTAAGCGAGCACTCGAACACCGAACCTAAGCGCGAGGCATCGCGGTCGTCCTGCCGACCAAGGCACGGTCTAGCTACGACGTTAAGCGAGCACTCGGACACCGAACCTCGCGCGAGAGGCATCGCGGTCGTCCCTGCCGACCAAGGCACGGTCTAGCTACGACGTTAAACGAGCACTCGGACACCGAACCTCGCGCAGAGGCATCGCGGTCGTCCCTGCCGACTAAGGCACGGTCTAGCTACGACGTTAAACGAGCACTCGGACACCAACCTCGCGAGGCATCGCGGTCGTCCCCGCCGACCAAGGCGCGGTCTAGCTACGACGTTAAGCGAGCACTCGGACACCGAACCTCGCGCGAGAGGCATCGCGGTCGTCCTGCCGACCAAGGCGCGGTCTAGCTACGACCTTAAGCGAGCACTCGAACACCGAACCTAAGCGAGAGGCATCGCGGTCGTCCTGCCGACCAAGGCGCGGTCTAGCTACGACGTTAAGCGAGCACTCGGACACCGAACCTCGCGCGAGAGGCATCGCGGTCGCCGTCTCGCCGACCAAGGCGCGGTCTAGCTACGACGTTAAGCGAGCACTCGGACACCCGAACCTCGCGCGAGAGGCATCGCGGTCGTCCTGCCCGACCAAGGCGCGGTCTAGCTCTGACGTTAAGCGAGCACTCGGACACCGAACCTCGCGCGAGGCATCGCGGTCGTCCTGCGCCGACCAAGGCGCGGTCTAGCTACGACGTTAAGCGAGCACTCGGACACCGAACCTAGCGCGAGAGGCATCGCGGTCGTCCCCGACCAAGGCACGGTCTAGCTACGACGTTAAGCGAGCACTCGGACACCGAACCTCGCGCGAGGCATCGCGGTCGTCCCCGCCGACCAAGGCGCGGTCTAGCTACTGACGTTAAGCGAGCACTCGGACACCGAACCTCGCGCGAGGCGTCGCGGTGCGTCCTGCCGACCAATTCACGGTCTAGCTACGACGTTAAGCGAGCACTCGGACACCGAACCTCGCGCGAGGCATCGCGGTCGTCCCTGCCGACCAAGGCACGGTCTAGCTACGACGTTAAGCGAGCACTCGGACACCGAACATCGCGAGAGGCATCGCGGTGCGTCCTGCCGACCAAGGCCGCGGTCTAGCTCTGACGTTAAGCGAGCACTCGGACACGAACCTCGCGCGAGAGCATCGCGGTCGTCCTGCCGACCTGCGCGGTCTAGCTCTGACGTTAAGCGAGCATGAAGCGAAGATATCCATAAAGGAAATTTCATTATAGGCCATGAGCTCAAACTTTACACAATTTTGAATATAGTACTCGACGTACAAAAATAGTTACGCTACACTACGGCAAGGCCTCCTCCGCTCCAAAGCCTTTTAACATCCGTACGGCACCGACGGCACCGACGACATGTTGGTAGGCCCTTGCACGGTCGGCCGGGACAGCCGCGCGGATGTGGAGCGATGCAGCCGATCGCCTCCTGCCGTTCAGCAACATCGACGAAGCCGCACCAACTACAGTCGGCGTCCTCGCGCCATCGCCTCTAGGAGGGCCTCCCTTGCTACCTCGAGCCTCGGGGCGACCTCGAGCAGCGCATCGACGGCAACAACATCACGGGCTGCAGCTTCTTCCTCCCGGAGTTCGGCCATCGCCTGGTCGAACTCATTAAAGCTCGACCATGGGATCCTTTTCTTACGCCCGACATCATCACCAAAAGCGAAGGCTAAAGGGTGCCCGAAGCCATAGTTAAGAAAACAAAGGATTCTCGTTTAGGGTTCATCACTCAAGCAAACCGTGGCGTCCTTATATACCCGACGAAGGAAGATTGAACGCCTCCGAATAAATGCAAGCGTCGGAAAAGCGGCGCCTTCACGTAATCCGGCGCGATCCGAGACGAGCGGGCGAAGCGCCAAGGCATGCGCAGCGTCTTGCGACGAGGTGATTCAAAGACCCCGGTTCGAATGACCCGAGCAAAATTCCAGCGGCCGTCGGATCGTTGGGGTACACTGGCGAATCGCTGACCCAATCGGTCAAGCCGACCGTATGGGCTCGACCACTATTCTCAACCCTCAACCGACCTACAGAAATCGCTCAAGGGTTCGGGGCTCTTGACGAATACTAATAACGAGGTACCCCAACAGCCCAAGGTGACCAACGGCGGCCTCAAGCACAGCTCAAGCCCAACAGGCCGTTTCCAGCCCACTACCGACCTAAGTACCTGCAAAGCCACACGGGACTTCCCTTCCCGACCAACCAAGGGAAGTGTCTCCGACCGAGCCAAGCTCCCGACCTCCTCAGCGAGACGGCCCCCCGGCTCCGACCAAACAGGGCTCCCGACCGCAGTAGGTCGGAATCCCCTGACTCCGATCGTGCCAAGATCACTCCTGCCGAGGTCACGTGTCGCGGCCTCTACCAAACGACCGCCACGTACCCCACGAACGGGGTCAATCAAAGTGACTATACAAGGGCAGGCGGCTCCTTCCCGAGAAGGTTTAAATGACTGACCGAAGTCACGCTCCCAGTCCCATCAGCCGGTCACATCTGATGCGAACACGCTCTCTCGGCGCGCGCCACGTCGGCGCAGCGATGTCAACACCCGTAAGGTTCGCAGAGGGCAGGTACGCCGTTTCCCGGAGAAATACCTAACCGCCCTGACCAGCTAAGCTACCGACCCAGCATGGGCAAGACCGAGCGTTGATCAGTCAACAGAACGAAGGACCGAAGCTCCTAGTGTAGGTCGTCTTGTCCTCTCCCAATTCCCGATGTAACCTGCCCCTTCCTTTCGTATAAAAGGAGGCAGGAGCTCCCGTAGAAAAGAGAGGGCGAAAAGAGAGAGCGCCATCGAACCCATCCGACTAAGTCATTGGCACTCTTGCTTGTAAACCTTGTGCAGTCATCTGTGCATAATAGAATACAGCGCCACCACACGAACTGGAGTAGGGATCTTCTGCCCGGACCAGTATACATCTTGGACTTTTGAGTCTAACCATTCAGGGAGAGGAACGCGCGACCCCTTAGACTTACAAATTTACTTGCCGGTGCTCGAAACACCGACAGATGTCGGCGATAGGGGTGGAATTCATGCTACTGGGTGCATCCATGGTGGTCATGCTCTGTGAGTCGGTGACCTTCATGCTAGGCTTCTCCCTCACGTCCTGAGTCATCGGGTCTGGTATGGCCCATTCTACAGTATTGTGCCGGGCCGTGCCGCCCATCGTGCCCGATTCTCAGGCCCGGCACGGCCCGTGCTCCATTGTTGGTACGGTGCTACCCGAGTCGGGCTTCTTGCCGGGCCGTGACATCGTGTCTCGGGCTGGCCCAAAAGAGCCTGGTCCAAGTGCCCACCTCTAGGTGCAGTCGGGAAGATCGGAGAGGAGAGGAGACTAGGGGTTAGGGTTTAGTGCGTTGCTGCCATACGTCTTAGATGGTCTCGTTGAGGAGGTGCTTGATGGAGTGGGGGTCGAGCAGGTTGGCCTTCTTCGGGGTTGGCTTCTTCGCCGGCGTCGCTCTCCATCATCGTCGGAGGAGGTGGGGCCGACCTTGGGGTTGCTGGGATCAATTGTCGGGTCAGGTTGTTGGTAGGGGATATTTCACTGACGGGCGGGCCCGGGTATTTAAGGGGCGTGGGGCGGCTTGTCAGTGAAGACTGTGAAGTATAGCGAAGCTTGTGTGTTACGTAGCCCCTGCACATTTTTTTTTGCATTCTCGAAATGAAACTTTAAATATAGACTCTTTCTCGACACCGAAAGCACTGGTGAACGACATGTATCATCTACCATGTATCCCTACCGTAGTAGATGGTCGGTAACACATACGTCCTCTTGTCAAGTTCGGCAGGTATCTATCGTGGTACTCGAGCTTAACAGGAGAGGTACTACTCAGCACAGGTAGTACGACAGATATTGCTAAGCTCGACGTACTTGGTAGGTCGGCTGCTATGGTCCTAACTGAAGAGGAACGCGGTATGCTACGCTAGCACAAAAAAAAACTACCGCGTAACCAGAAAGCTGCTCGCAAGAAGGGGATCATAGATAAGATTACCACTAGGCGCGATTGCGGAATCCTTCGCGTCGATGTAGTGGATCGTCCTCGCCGCGATCGTTGCGTCGATGTAGTGGATCGTCCTCGCCTTGCCGTGGTCGTCCTCCCACGCCGCGATCCGCAGCAGCGTCACCGATGAGTCCACACGTCCGAGATGGAGCGCCGTGCATCGGTGTGCAAGCACACAGTCGCTCGGCAGGGACAGCGAGAGGAGTAGGCTAGGGTTTCGAGTGAATCACTCCTAAATCGTGGAAAGCACACCCTGTGCCCTCCCTCCTCCCCTCTTTATATAGCCACGAGATGAAACTCTAAACTAGGGCCCATCAGCGTGCTAAGCCCACGAGGTTCATTAATTACGGATCAATCCAAATTAATGCGTCGGCCCATTAAGTGTGTGACCTGCGGGTTCACGTGCGTTTGGACGTGGATTCGGAAAACTCCTTTTCAATCCAATAGTTGGTATTGGCTTCTTGCAAAGTATGCCAACTCCCAAACATACTATGATCAAATCGATGTAACCTATCAAAAGTACTCATGTAATAATCCCTTTGCCAAGTATATGAAGATTGATCTCAAGGCGAGAAGCATGTCATCCTTTGATGATTCAATCCATCTCTCGTATCCATGATATATTAACAAGTTGTGATTGACTCCTCAATCACGGCATGGCCATGCACTTCCTTAATCATATCACACGAGTGGCCTTGTCATATATCTCCGTTTCATTGGAGTGGCAAATTCCATCTTATTTGCTCACTTCCTCTCGCACGTTTCATAGTAAACATGAAAGCTACCTTTATAACTATCCGGTTAGGAAGTAGTGTTTGATAGCCCCATGGAAAACTATTACACATGTAGGGAATATGACAATCTCGAGTCTAAGGATCATACATCTACTAGGTATGAGATACACGATGACACATAAGAATAAAACATTCTCGCGATGTCCCATTGCGGGTCTATCTAACCCATGTTCTTCAACATGCGTCCACAATGTATAGATGATATCTCCATATCCCATGATCTATGAAGCATGATCATCGATCACTACATGTGCTGATCTATTCATCGTTGTCCTATACGATGATATCCGATCAGAGATATTTATCGAATTACATCATTAAGTAAAGAGCTTCATAAGCAAGTCACATATTTGTTGATCAATACAATGATATACATTCATTGGACCAATAATCATATTATTATTCATAAACATAGTCATGTTACAATCATCTAAATGATTGCCTCAAGGGCATAACACTAACAATCTCCCACTTGCACTTGAGTCAATCAATTAAGTATCTAATACCAATAGACCTTGTGTGCGCCTCATGCTTAGGTCATGGCGGTGGCTTTGTCAGCGGATCGACCACATTGGCTTCCGTATGTACTTTGCATATTCTCACGTCACCTCTATCCACAATCTCGCGAATAAGGTGAAAGCGACGGAGTATGTGTTTAGACTTCTGATGTGATCTAAGCTCTTTTACTTGTGCAATGGCACCACTATTATCACAATAGATGTCCATTGGACTAGAGGCACTAGCGACCACACCAAGCTCTGTGATAAACTTCTTAATCCACACAGCTTCCTTTGCGGCCTCCGAAGCCGCAATGTACTCCGCTCATCGTGAGTCGGCCACCGTGTTTTGCTTGGAACTCTTCTAGCTTCTGCTCCTCCATTAAGTGTAAACACAAACCGGATTGCGATCGAAAATCATCTTTGTCGGTTTGGAAGCTTGCATCGGTGTAACCCTTTGCAACAGATCTTCCTCACCTCCAAAAACAAGGAACATACCTTTAGTTCTTCTCAAGTACTTGAGGATATTTTTACGGCTATCCAATGATCATCACGAGATCCGCTTGGTTACGCTCGTGACACTTAGAGTATATGAGACATCCGGCGTGTACAGATCATGGCATACATAATAGACCCAATAGTTGAAGCATATGGAATCTTGCTCATCCTATCTCGCTCATCGGATGTCGAAGGACACCGATTCTTGCGAGATCGATGCCATGTGACATTGGCATGAAACCTCTCTTGGATTCATGCATATTGAACCTTTCAATATCTTGTCAATGTACGTTTCTGACTTAATCCAATTAACCTTTTGATCTATCTCTATAGATTTTTATGCCCAAGATATAGCATGCTTCTCCCAAGTCCTTCATTGAAACTCCTTTTCAATGAAGTCTTAACATCTTCAAGCATAGGAATGTCATTCCGATCAATAATATGTCATCCACATACAAAATCGTAAATACAAGTGCGCTCCCACTAGCCTTCTTGTAAACACAAGGCTCTTCTTCATTTTTGATAAAGTCAAAACCTTTGACTACTTCATCAAAACGAATGTTCCAACTCCGAGATACTTGCTTTAACCCATAAATGGATCTTTGAAGCTTGCATACCCTTTTAGCATATTTAGGATCAACAAAACCTTGAGGTTGTATCATGTATACATCCTCGGATAGATTCCCATTAAGGAATCTTTGTTTTGACATCCATCGCCATATTTCATAATCAAAATATGCAAACAATAGCTAAAATGATCCGAGACAGACTTGAGCATGGCTACGGTGAGAAAGTTTCATCATAGTCAACTCCTTGAACTTGTTTGAAACCCTTTGCCACCAACCGTGCCTTATAGATCTGAACATTTCCATCTCGTCTATCTTTTCTTGAAAATCCATTTGCACTCAATGGTTTTACACCATCGGAGAGTCGACCAAGTTCCAAACTTGATTGTCATGCATGGATTGAATTTGGATCTCATGGCTTCAAGCCATTTTTGAGTTTGGGTCCATCATTGCTTCTTCATAAGTCGTGGGCTCATCATTGTCCAACAATAATATGTCACTCCCATATCTTATAGGTACATGGCGTGGCCTCCCGACCTCGTGAAGTGGAGTCTCTTCCACAGGTTGTACAACACTTTGTACATCTTGTGAAGGTTGATGGTAGCTTGAACATATTCATGTGATTCTCGAACTTCATCAAGATACACATCACTCCTACTGATTTCTTTTGAAAGAAACTCTTTCTCCAAAAGACACCATTTGAGCAACAAAACTTTGTTCTCGTTTCTTTTGTAAAAGTAATATCCTTTTGTTTCTTTAGGATACCCCACAAAAAGCATTTTTCTGATTTAGGTGCGAGTTTATCGATTGTAAGCGTTTTACATAAGCCTCACATCCCCATATCTTGAGAAATGACAACATGGGTCTTCTCCGGTCCATATCTCATATGGCATCTTCTCAACAGTTTTGATGGGACCCTATTCAAAGTGAACGCAATTGTCTCTAGAGCGAAACCCGGAAGGATAATGGCGGATCTGTTTGGTGATCATTGACCGAACCATATCTAATAAAGTTCGATTCGTCGTTCGGACACGCCATTCCATTGAGGCGTTCCTGGCGGAGTAAGTAGCGGAACGATTCCACATTGCTTTAGATGATCACCAAACTCTTGGCTTAAGTATTCGCCACCACGATCGGATCGTAAGTGTTTTATTGTTTTGCCAAGTTGATTTTGTACTTCGTTCTGAAACTCTTTGAACCTTTCAAAAGTTTCAGATTTATGCCTCATTAAATATATATATCCATATCTACTGAAGTCATCGGTAAAAGTTACAAAGTACTGAAACCCACCCCTAGCAGTCGAGCTCATTGGTCCACATACATCTGTATGTACTAGGGCCAATAATCCACTTGCTCTCTCACTAAAACCTGTGAAAGGGGCTTTTGTCATCTTGCCAAGTAAACAAGATTCACATATTTCAAATGATTCAAAATCAAATAAGGTTAGAAGTCCATCACCATGGAGCTTCTTCATGTGTTTCTCATTTATATGACCTAAGCGACAATGCCACAAAAAGGTAGGGTTCAAATCATTAGGCCGATGCCTTTTACATTAATATTATAGATGATTTTTCTTGAGTTCAGGGCGTACAACCCATCCACCATGGGGCAACGACCATAATACATATCATTCAAAAATATCGAACAAACAAAGTTCTTTATTCTCAAATCATAACCTTCATGTTCCAAACAAGAAGATGAAATAATGTTTCTACTCAAAGATGGAACAAAATAACAATTATTAAGTTCTAAAACTAATCTCGAAGGCAAATGCAATGGGTATGTGCCAGCAGCAAGACCAGCAACTCTTGCTTTATTCCCCACGCGAAGACCCACTTCTCCTTTTGCCAAGTCTCTACTCTTTATCAGCCCCTGCAACGAATTGCAAATGTGAGCAACCGAACCGGTATCATATACCCATGAGCTGAGTGAAGAAGTAGCAAGATTAATTTCTATAACATTAATACCTGAAGTGGAAACCACATTTCCATTCTTCTTATCTGCCAGGTACTTTTCGCAGTTCCGTTACCAATGCCCTGATTTCTTGCAATAGAAGCATTGGGTATCAGGTTGAGGGCCAACTTTAAGCTTTTGAAGCTTAGTTTTGAAGCTTGCGATCTCATCTTGAGTCTTGCCCTTGCCCTTGCCCTTGCTCTTTCCCGTTCCCCTAGCCTTAGCCTTCCTCTTTTCGAAAGCTGTTGTTTTCTGAACCATCATCACATGATTGGGTTTTTTCTTAATGCTTTCCTCGGCAGCCTTGAGCATCCCATGTAGCTCGGTTAGGCTCTTCTCCATGCTATTCATATGAAAATTCATAATGAATGGCTCAAAGCTCTGAGGCGTAGACCGGAGAATAACATCGTGGCCAAACCGAGGCTAAGGGAAACTCAAGTTTTCAATCTCCCAATGTAACCAATCATCTTGATCACATGAGGATGATCGGATGCCTTGACCAAACTTACAAGCAAATAAAAGCTTTGAGATACCATACCTCTCAGCTCTTGCTTGATTCCCAAACATGCCCTTCAAGCCCACAATCATATTGTAAGCATCCTGGTCCTCATATTGCTTTTGGAGCTCGAGTCCATGGTGACTAGCATGAGACGGTGACCTCTCTGAAGCATTAACATGCTTTTCATATTCAACCTTCAAATTGCGAGCGGCATTTTGGTTTGTTCATCGAGAATTGGATTCTCTAGAACATAGTCCTTCTTTTCATGCTTGAGAACAATTCTTAGGTTGCGATACCAATCAACAAAATTAGTTCCATTCAGTTTTCCCTTTCCAAAACCGATCTCAAAGCAAAACCAGTGTAGCGGGGAGTAGGAGAAGGTGCCATTGAACTACAACAAAAACATGCAAAGATTCTAAGCACTATGTTTATGTAAAACTTTTATTAAACTTTTAATTAAAGATACTTCTATTTTATGTCCCTTTTATAGACACATAGTGAGTATTCAAGATCCATATTCATCAAACACTAGTGAGCTTTGGCATCACTGCTAGAAATTTAATGACATAGGTAAGCAACACCTTTGCTAATTACATCATATGTAACTCTTGTTTGTTGAGTATGAAAACAAGTAATGAATGCCTCCATCAACTTGACTCATGGCCAGTCAACACGCCCCAAGGGCTCACATGAGGAGGGAGCACTTCCGTATTCGGGTGCCAATTAAGAAACCTGCCTCATGTGTGTTTTCCTAGACACCACTTGTCTTGTATAGGTTCCTTCATTACTGAAATTAAATCCCAACCACTTATGTCCTCAAGCCCAAAACCGTTTTGATAGCTTGATTAAATCTACCATTGTTATGCGTGATGTGTCCAACACATCCCTATCATCTATTGAGATAGCCATTGATATACTACTTTGGCAGTCATATCAATAACGATCTAAATTCTTGTTAGGTGCAACAATTGGATGGACAATTTGATTTAAAATTTTTAACAATAGGGATGAACAAAGATTACTATGAACATGGCATCACATGCAATGAGCATAAAGAAAATAGCAAGGATTAAACACACATCCACAAAATCAAAATAAGCTGTGAAATAGCATGGCCCTTAGCATTAAGATCTCCATCATCATGCTTGTTTGTTCACCTAGCCACCTTGCTTGATACCATCGTCTTCATCATTATGGATGCAACTCCTTACAACTTTTGATAATGAATTTTACATGAGGGTTTGAAGCATCACAAGTCGACACACAGGTCGTTATACAATTAAAATAGCCTTATGGCTTGACACGCCACGCAGGCCATGTGGAAATTACATGCATCACATACACATAGACCATACCATTTCACATAATTCCCTGCAAAAACGAGTTAAACAAAAGCAACCCTACGACTCAGGTCCGAGGCGCGCCCAAGGAATCAAGGCGGCGCCCTTGGAAATATTTTTTAGAGGCATATCTTCTGACATTGGAAAACACCCTTAAAATTTCCACGGATCAACCAGATTGACCTAATCCGATCTAACATGATTGGCTTGGTCCCATATGGATCGTTTGAAACCACGATGGCGGTAACCCGGCCGGTAAGGGTAACGTTGTACCATGAATGGACTCACCCAAATCAATATTGAATCATTTTGCGCTTACCATGAATCAACAGTTGACCCAATCCAACTCAATCGATTGGCTTGGTCCCATATGGATCGTTTGAAACCACGATGGCGGTAACCCGACCGGTAAGGGTAACGTCGTACCATGAGCGGACTCACCCAAATCAAGATTGAGTCGGTTTGCACTTTCCTCAAACCCTAAACCGATCGATCTCATCGATGGTCTGCATCACCAATTCATCACATGAACTGGCCGAACATGTAATAGATCCAATCTACTAACCTTACACATCATATGTGCAACATCCGGATCACAAAACTATACGAGATGGCTCGATACCATCAAGAGGAGCGGTATGCTACGCTAGCACAAAAAAACTACCGCGTAACGAAGCTACTCGCAAGAAGGGATCATAGATAAGATTACCACTAGACGCGCGATTGCGGAATCCTTCGCGCGTCGATGTAGTGGATCGTCCTCGCCGCGATCGTTGCGTCGATGTAGTGGATCGTCCTCGCCTTGCCGTGGATCGTCCTCCCACGCCGCGATCCACAGCAGCGTCACCGCAGATGTCCACACGTCCGGAGATGGAACGTCGTGCATCGGTGTGCAAGCACACGTCGCTCGGCGAGGGGCAATGAGAGGAGTAGGCTAGGGTTTGAGTGAATCACTCCTAAACCGTGGAAAGCACACCTGTGCCTCCTCCTCCTCTCCTTATATAGCCACGAGATGAAACCTAAACTAGGGCCCATCGCGTGCTAAGTCCACGAGTTCATTAATTACGGATCAATCCAAATTAATGCGTCCCGACCATTAAGTGTGTGACCTGCGGGTTCACGTGCGTTTGGGCGTGGATTCGAAAACTCTTTTCAATCCAATAGTTGGTATTGGCTTCTTGCAAAGTATGCCAACTCCCAAACATACTATGATCAAATCGGACAGAACCTATCAAAAGTACTCATGTAATAATCCCTTTGCCAAGTATATGAAGATTGATCTCAAGGCGAGAAACATGTCATCCTTTGATGATTCAATCCATCTCTCGTATCCGTGATATATTAACAAGTTGTGATTGACTCCTCAATCACGGCATGGCCATGCACTTCCTTAATCATATCACACGAGTGGTCTTGTCATATATCTCCGTTTCATTGGAGTGGCAAATTCCATCTTGACTGCTCACTTCCCTCTGTACGTTTCATAGTAAACATGAAAGCTACCTTTATAACTATCCGGTTAGGAAGTAGTGTTTGATAGCCCCATGGAAAACTATTACACATGTAGGGAATATGACAATCTCAGGTCTAAGGATCATACATCTACTAGGTATGAGATACACTGATGACACATAAGAATAAAACATTCTCGCAGTGTCCCATTGCGGGTCTATCTAACCCATGTTCTTCAACATGCGTCCACAATGTATAGATGATATCTCCATATCCCATGATCTATGAAGCATGATCATCGATCACTACATGTGCTGATCTATTCATCGTTGTCCTATACGATGATATCCGATCAGAGATATTTATCGAATTACATCATTAAGTAAAGAGCTTCATAAGCAAGTCACATATTTGTTGATCAATACAATGATATACATTCATTGGACCAATAATCATATTATTATTCATAAACATAGTCATGTTACAATCATCTAAATGATTGCCTCAAGGGCATAACACTAACACTAACTACCTACCAAGTTAGGGATGCAACAGATGACACATTCGGTCGAAGCCATTTTTTGCAGAAAAAAAACCATGAGGCCACTAAGCCATGTAGTTGTACCGTTTTCACCACTTAGGGTGTGTTCTGTGCTGAGGCAATGGGGAAGAGCCAGAGTACCCGGAGGCCAGAGGTCCACATCAACGGGCTTCATGAGGCACTCCACTCAAACGGTAGTATCATTGTATAGTTCTTGTGAGCTATTTTTTAACAGAAGGCGAAAGCTGAATTTTTACCTTGATTTCTTAACAGAAGCCGAAAACCGAATTTCGGATTTTTGAAAAAATTATTTTGAATTTTACCAAATTACGACAAGGAGCAAAAAAAATTCCACAAGAGAATGAATAAAAGAGAATGCAAGATTGCTGGTGTGAAAATAAAGGGGCAGCAACCTATTTATAGGAAGAAATTTGGGATTTTTTCAAAAAAAATTCGAAATGGGCTAAACAAGCGGTGTCGGACTAAACGAGCAGTGCCTCCCTTAAACGTGCTGGGCCGCTCACGTGTCGTGCCATGCTGGCCCACCTGTAAACGGACCGTGCCGTGCCGGGGGTGCCGGCCTAAGCACGGCATGGGCTCGCGGGCCGTGCTGGCACGGCCCGTTTACGACTGATACGTGCCGTGCTCGGATCGGACCAATAGTGTTGTGCCTTGGGCCGGCCCGTTTGGCCATCTCTAATCCTGACTACCTACCAAGTTAGGAGTGCAACAGATGACATATACCGTCAATGCCATTTTTTGGTGGAAAAAAACCATGAGGCCACTAAGCAGGGGCAGAGCCAGGCCTCGGGCCACCCGAGCCTAGGCCCGAGGCCCGGCCCAAACATTCCATTCAAAATTTCTTAGAAGTTCATATATTAGTCACCAACTTTTGGGCCAGCCCAAGCCCGCCCGAGGCTTGGGTCTGGGCTCGCTCCGCCCTGCCACTAAGCCATGTAGCTGTACCCTGTTCACCACGTAGGGCGTGTTCTGTGCTGAGGCAATGGGGAAGAGCCAGGGTACTCGGAGCAGGGTTAACAATCTCGTTTCGCCGGCGGTTTTCGCGTCGCCAGCGGTACCGGTTTTCGTGGTAAACCGCGCGAAAACCGCGAAAAACCAAACGAATTTGAAATTCAAAAAATTTGAACGCTGGTCAAACCGTCCGTAGAAAACCGCTCAGATCGGGGTCGAGGGCGACGGCCGGCCGGCGGGAGCGGGGTTGGCGCGAGCTCAGATCGGGGCCATTGAGCGGCGGCGTGAGTGCGATCGTGCGGGGTGCTTGAAGCTTGTGCGAGCGTGACGGCGTGACGCCCGGCTGCCGGTTGTGCCCTTGTCTTGCGCAGAGCTACGGAGGTAGCTTGGTCTCTTGCCTCTTGGGCCGATGGCGCCTCGGGCCCAAATTAAAAATACCCACTATTCTTCACTACTATTTGGACTGAGCCTCGGACCTAGGCCCAACTGGCCCGAGGCCCAGCTCCGCCCCTAGCTACAACATTGTGTTAAAGGGCCTGTGTACTGCGGAGGAGCGGTGGGAGGACGGCAAGGAGCTCATGGCTGAGATGCGCCAGAAGCCCAGAATTGTTGCCCCGCAAACGTGGTAACGTTCAATATGGTCATCAGTTTCTTGTGCCGGAGAGGATTGATTGAGCCCGCGATGGAAGTTCTTGAGCAGTTCCCCAAGTACGGGTGCACACCTAATTCGTTGAGGTACAACCCGCTCCTTCATGCATTCTGCAAGCAAAAGAAGATGGATAAAGCCATGGCGTTTGTGGAGTTACTGGTGTCCAGGGGCTGTTACCCGGACATCGTTTCATACAACACTCTGCTTACTGCGCTCTGCCGCAGTGGGGAGGTTGATGTCGCTGTTGGATTGCTTCATCAACTCAAGGACAACGGCTGCACTCCCGTCTTGATTAGTTACAACACGGTTTTTGATGGCCTTACTAAGGCTGGCAAGAGAGAGGAAGCACTAGAGCTGCTGAATGAGATGGTCAGCAAAGGGCTCCAACCGGATATAATCACTTATTCGACGATTGATTCTGGTCTCTGTAGAGAAGATAGAATTGAAGAGTCAATCAAAGCATTTTGTTAAGTGAAAGATATGGGCGTAAGGCCCAACGCGGTGCTGTACAATGTGATACTTCTTGGGCTTTGCAAAAGGCGTGATCCATACAATGCTATCGATCTGTTTACTTACATGATATGGAATGGCTGCATGCCGGCTTGGCTTATGAGGGCTTGGTCGAGGAGGCACTGGAATTCTTGGGTGAATTGTGCTCTAGAGGAGTCGTGAATAAGAAGAGATTGATAAAGAACACAGCCATTAGGTTGCTTGATGGGACTATGCATACTTAAAAGGATGATCATGAGGATCTGAGATACGGATTTGTGCATCTTCGGCAGGAGAGGAGACTTTATTACGTGTACACTTCATGATATCTTACTTGATGCTGCTCTCTTATTAACATGTGAGTGCCTTTTCTAAAGTTTCTAGCATATGGCCTACTCCAATGTTCAAATTGCTAGTAACTTGCGCACAATATTTTTTTTGTCTTCTTTAACATACTCCATAATACTATCTATTTCCTGTACATTATTTCATTTTTCAGATGATGGTGCTTAAATGATCTGTCATACTATGTAAATTTTTTTGTCTTCTTTAACATACTCCATAATATTACAATTTCATTTTTCACATGATGGTGCTTAAATGATCTATCATACTATGTCTAAGCTACATTTTAGAGTTATTCTGATTAGAAATACTTATTACTTCAATATGTATATATTTCTTCATATGAACTAGAGGAAGGAAGGGATGCATTGATTAATAGCGACCTCCATTTTATGTACTCTTCCTTACACTCGAAAACCAGAGTTATCTTGTGTCAGTGACACTCTAATCTAATACAAACAACTTATGCTGCTTCCTCAGCTGCAGTTATACAGAAATAACTAAGGAAATTCCCATTTTTTACCTTGCTTGTCCCAAGAATCTAAGATCTAATATACCTCAAAATTATTTTAGTTTTCCTTAACTATCCAATAAGTTTCTTGTTATATAAAGTTGATATTTTCATCATTGTATCATGTATGCATGTAATGTGTTAAAATGGAGAGAAGAAGAGATACTTTGCTGTTCATAACTGTGCATCTTACTGATTATTGAGTATATATATACACACACACTTGTTTATGGGTTTCATGGGCTACATGGCCACGACACTAGATTCTCTATACACTTGTCTATACATACACACTTAACACCCCCTTCAAACTCAAGGTGGATGAAGCCGATGTTGTTCCCGAGTCCGAGCCTTATGAAGAAATCTGCAACTTGAAGCTCCGAAGATTCATGCTAGAGGTTGATGATCGACTACTAATAATGAGACCTTGTGAATGATGCATCAACACTAATGTGCTTTGCCAACACATGCTTGACCGGATCACTAGCAGTCTAAATGGCACTTGTGTTGTCACAAAACAAAGGTCTAGGATCATTACAAAGAATGCCAAGATCAACTAAAAGCTATTTAAGTCAAATAATCTCTGAGATGTTAGCGGCAAGGGCTTGAAGCTCAGCCTCTACACTAGAATGTGACACAGCACCCTGCTTCTTGGACTCCGAGGCAATGAGCGAAGTACTAAGAGAGATGCAATAGCTAGACATGATCGCTTGCCCAAGTGGAGTCCAAGTAAGTGTGGAGCTAGAGCTGACTCGGACTAGCATAAAACAGACGTCTGGACATAGTTCCCCTCAAGTATCTTAGCACACAAAGAAAGTGACCATAGTGGACTGAGGTGGGAGCACTAACAAACTGGCTGAGCACATGGACAACATGAGCAATGTCTGGCCTGGTGACCATGAGATAAACAAGACTCCCAACAAGCTAACGATAGCGGGAAGGATCTATCAGCGGTACACCATCTATAGGATGAAGTTGCAAGTGAAGCTCCATAGGTCTGGTAGAAGTGCGAGTATCAGTCAGGCAAAAATGATCAAGCAAATCCTAAGCATATTGCTGCTGAGAGAGATAGTAGCCATCACCGTTCGAATGAACCTCAATCCCCATGAAGTAGCCAAGTGGTCCTGAATCAGACATCATAATGTTCACTAATTTCTTCATGACAAGTGTCACATAGTCCATGTCGTTTCTAGTGATCAACGTATCATCCACATACAGCAAAAGCAGAGTACGACCCCGTCGAGAAGTGCGAATGAACAAAGTAGGATTATGCTCACTCGGAGAAAGACTTGTATCTCTAATCACAAAACTGAAACGCTCAAACCAAGCGCGAGGAGCCTGTTTGAGACCATATAGAGCACACCAAAGACACCAAACAGAACCTATAGGAGCCTCTCAACACCTGGTGGTGGCTGCATATAAACCTCCTCATGTAGATCACCATGAAGAATGCATTCTTGACATCCATCTAAGATATAGTCCGTGAACGTATCGCTGCAACAACAATGAGAGTACAGACTGTAGTCATATGAGCAACTGGAGCAAAAGTCTTATCATAATCTTGACCATAAGCTTGCTAAAAACTTCTTGTAACAAGACAAGCTTTGTAACGCTCAACGGAACTATTTGACCTATTTTTTTAGTTTGTACACCCACTTACAAATTATAGGAATACTCCAGATGATAGTGAAACAAGATCCCATGTGTCTGTACGCTCTAATGCTATAAGCTCCTCAGTCATAGCCAACTACCACTAAGGTACACTAGCTGCATCTTGATAGGTACTCAACTTAGATACTGCACCTACATGAAGAAAATCCCATCTCTCTGGTACCTGAATAGAAGAATGATCATGTAGGACATATCGTGATGTAGTAGAACGATCGTCAGAGTACGTGGTACTGGCCGGAGGATCAAGTGGAGAAGAGAACTGAGGATCAGAAGGATATCTTTGTGAGCAACTATAGTGAAAGGAAAAGGAAAAGTGTCAGAAACTAGTGGAGCTGGTGGAGGAGACACAATGGAAGTGTCAGAAACTGGTGGAGCCGGGTGAAAGAGACACACTAGAAGGTGAAACCGGTGGAGAAGGTGTATCTGTAGACTAAACAGAAGAAGAAGGCAAATCTAGTGAAGGAATGGGAGGTAGACACAAAAAAGAGGTGGAATATGTAGAAGTGGGATGAGTGGAAGGATGGTAAAAGAAGGGTCGATCATCAGAAAAGGTCACATCACGAGAGATGCAAATGCAATGTGACAAAGGATCATAGCAACGATAACCCTTATGTTCAAGACTATAACCCAAAACGACATACTCAACTGACTGAGTGCTAAGCTTTATACGCTCACAAGGTGCCAAAAGAACATAGTAGATGCAACCAAATATACAAAGATGATTATATCGAGGAGGTGCTCTATATAGGATCTCACCAGGGCACTTTCCCTGAAGTTTGTAAGAAGGCTGAAAGTTGACGAGATAGTCCGCCATAGAATCCGCTTCCCCCCTAAAAATAAGAGGGAACAAAGGATGAGATGAGAAGGGTACGAGCAGTCTTAATGATGTGATGGTGCTTTCGCTCAGTAACACTATTCTAAGCATGAGCACCAAGACACAGGAGCTAGGGAAGTGTACCCTCAGAAGAGAGAAAGTGACAAAAAGTTGATGAAAGATACTCTTCTCCAAAATTAGAACAAAAAACATGAATGGAAGAAGAAAATTATGTATGAACCATCTTAGCAAAATACTGATAAATACAAATCAGCTTAGATGGATTTTCCACAAAATAGATCCATGTATATCTAGAGTGGTCATCGACAAATATAAGATGATAATTGTGATCGCCCTTAGAAGCAAAAGGAGAGGGGTCTCAAACATCAAAATGGGCCAAATCAAAAGGATGACAAAGATTGAGAGGTACTACTAGAATATGGTAGACGTAGTTGTTTCCCCAGCTGACAACTGTAACAATGAAAACTAGACTCAGTAGTGACATGACTTACGGAACCCTACTGAACTGAAGTAATGAGGCAAGCTCCACACAGATGACCAAGTCTATGATGCCACTTGCTGAAGGAAGAACCAACAGAAGAATGATTTGATGACATAGTAGATTACATTGAGGCCTTTGACATACTGACGTAAGGAAGATGTAAGGAGTCCAAGACATAGAGACTAGGAGAGCCTCTACGATGATGGCCTGAACCAATCTGCCTTTTGCTGTAATGATCCTGAATGAAACAAGAAGAATCATCAAGTCCAATAGAAAAGAAGATTCATAAATAACCAAGGAAGAAAATACATGTAGGAATTGAGAAGCGAGATGTAGAGGGAATGCCCTGATGTGTAATAGAGCAAGGTGTACCATCAGCAATGTGCTTATGTGCACCATCAGTCACGAGACTGTAGGTAACAAGTTGAGAGCTATTTGATATAACATGAAAAGAGACACCCAAGTCCAAAACCCAATAATGAGAAGCACTAGAGGTAGATAGTGCAGTTGAAGTTAGAGCCGAAATTGATCCAGAAGTCATAGTAGGTGTGGCAGTAGTGAGTTCTCTAGTAGGTGCTCTAGGTGCCCCAATAGGTGCTCCATGACAACGATCAAATGGATGTCGAGCACGATAATCAGCAAGTTGGTCTGGATATAACTTGAAGCACTTGTCAATAAGATGACCAATCCTTTTGCAATGAGAACAAAACAACACTCCCGTGGATGTAGCTTTGGTGGATCCAGACCGCTGTGAAAGACCCATAATAGCATGTGGTGAGGATCCTGAGATAGGCACAAGTGAGCGAAGGAAAGTCTCCTTTGCAATCAACCTGGAGAGTGCCTCGGTCAAAGTCGGTGGAGTAGGATAGTTAAGCAACTGAGTATGAACAGGCTCAAACTCTGATCGAATTCCCATCACAAACTGATACATAAGTGTCTGCTGAGCATACTCCTCTTTGACAACACAAGATCGACAAGCAGTAGCGGCCTTCGGTGTCATGGACTCTAGAGGGTCAGTGATGTTAGTAAAAGCACAATAATACTCCTCTATTGGCATGTCCTACTGTTGAATATTATGGAGGTTCTTGAGCAATGTGAAACGAAGAGCACCACTGGACTGAACATATCTCTTCTCAAAGTATGATCGCATTTGCTTGGCTGAAGTATGATACTCAAGACTCATCCTCAGAGAAACATCAACACTCAGAACTAGACCGGTCATAACACGTTCATCTTCTTTTTTCCAAGTTTTTATTGCCCCAGCATCAAACCTTCTTTGGATCAGGAGGATCATCCATCAAATAAGCCAAACCATAGCCCCTTAGAGTAGTCTTGATTGAGAAAGTCCATGCTCATTAGTTCGGTTCGTTGAGCTTGATGTCAGAGAACAAGATAGATGAATTGCTCGTAAACAATGAGTCAGACTTTGCCATCTTGATGGACCACAATCACACAGCAGCAACACAACACCAAGAAGATGCTAACCGAGAGTAGCACTACAGAAGCAGAGCAAGACTGGCATAAGTGCACAAGGATAGAGGACCAACAGCATTACCAAGATGAGGTCGATGTCGGACTTAAGCTTGAAGTAGAGCAACCCAGATGGTGTCGGCCTTGATCTTGAAACAGAGGAGGTTGGCTCCGATCTAAAGTGGATTGGATGCTTAGGATGAGAGTGAATTGGGATTCTATTTGCTAATGGCCAAATTAAAAACTTAACCTTTCCTAGCCTAACATATATGCTTATGGTTTCTAGTGTAGTCAAAACAATTCCTACGCAAGTCTAGTAAAGTTTTGCAACTTAAATTCCAATCCTACACAAGTCTAGTATCTAGGAATTGAAAGATATGGAAATAAATGTGAAAATCTAAAAGAGGCAATAAGCATAACCAATTTTTTTACTGAGGTCTCTTAGATTCAGCGATCGATCTCCCTTACTCCTCGTTGGAGCACTCTCACAAGATTATCGCTACGACTTGAAATTGTGCAAGGAATCAAGACATTCACTCATGGTACTTCTTCTCCGCTCCGGATATGTGGACTCCGAACCTTTACAACACTCATGGTGCCTTTCCACAAGCTCTTCCTTGAAAGGTCATCGAGAGCCATGCCTCCAAGCCATCTAGGAGATGCCGATCTCCAAAGACCATCACTTAAACCTAGAGAGGTCAAGAAACTAAAGTGATGCACACTAAAAGCCTATGATACCTCTCATATATCTCAAAATATGCTCTTGAATGCTTTTGAGTGCTCTTTCTCTTCCCTTGGTATGAGATGAACCTATAGAATGGCCAAGAGACCTCACAAAGATGTCTGTTCCAAGTATTTTATAACCCCCTTGAAGAAACTAGCCGCTACGCTTACTTCCCTGAGAAATCATCACCTTCCAGATCAAACGAAGCCCTTTCAAATCATCCTAAAACTTGAAGTCCACGATCGAAAAACTAGCTGTTACATGCCTAGAGTATCATCCTAGATTTCGGATCATCCTTACAACCGGATGATCCTTTCCATTCAGATCATCCTGAATATACAAAAATTTCAGCCCATGCTAAAAATCAACTCTCTGTCTCAATGATCTGCTTACTTGTTCGGTAGCTATAGAATTATCCGGAAGGTGTAACTTTTCAACACATTGAAAATCAGTTGTAGGGTCATCCAGAATGTGTAACTTTCCAACACATTGAAAAATACCAACTTTGGCTCCAATGATCATCTCCCTTATCCGATAGTTATAGGATCATACGGAATGTATTAACAATTTTCAAACTAATCCAATATTACTTCAACTTTGGTTTTATTGCAACTTCAACTTTTCATGGGTTTCCTTTGACTATAAATGAGCTACATAAGCCTAGCGTGCATCACCAATAGATACCAAACCTAACCAAGCTCAAGCTACTAACCTTGACGCTATTTAATAGTATGGTCAAAGCAAAATAAAGATCTAACATTACAATGATCCATCCTCAACACCTTGGATCATTTCTAAACACAATTTCCTTGGTCTTTAAACTTTGCCATCAATTATACCTTTTGGGGATCCATAAATACCAAGAATTCCCATTATACTAAAGTCAAGTACTAACTCATCTTGAAACCTTTAAACATTGTTAGTCTTGACAATCAAACATCATTAACCATCAAAACACATAAATCACTAAAACTAGGGGCCTAATGCTTACAGGATCTGAAGCATAGAAGGCTGATGCCGACCTTGGGCTTGAGTAGAGGAAATTGATTGCAACAACAGCAAGAGACTTGAAGCGGAGGAGGCTGGCGACGTGGATCAAGCCATGGGCGACAACGTTGGAGGCACGACGGTACATATCCAGCCATGAGCGACGATGATGGAGGTACGACGACACGGATCCAGCCACGGACGCCGACGATGGAGGCATGACAGCATGGATCCAGGTACTGGTGATGATAGATAGGATCACCGAAGAACGCCAGCGGAGATCTCAATAGCGACATCATAAGAGGTGGAAACCCTAACCTAACCTTGCTCTGATACCATGTTAAAATGGAGAAAAGAAGTGATAATTTGCTATTCATAATTGTGCATCCTATTGATTATTGTGGGGATATAAAAACATCCGGGTGATGTTTATCAAAACCCTATATATATATACACTTGTTTGTTGGCCTTATGGCTTACATGGGCAAGTCACTAGATGTGCATATGCCACTGTTAGCCTATTGTCCTATGCACCTCCCTCTTCTTTCTCGCTGAGGTGCACCCCTGGTACAGCACGGCGCCCGCACACCTCTGGCAGATCTGGTAGTGCACCTCATAGGTGTACATCGTTCATACTTGTCCTTGCCGGTGTTCACTGCTGGCGTCGTGCTTCTTCCTCACCGGTACACCTCTGTTCACCTACAACCACGTTTACCTCCCGCCTAATGTTCACAATGGCAGCGTTCTTCGTCGGTGTACATCGTTCATCCTCATTCCCGCCTAGTGTACACCGTCGATGTCGCGCTTCTTCCTCGCTGATACACCCTCGTTCACCTGCTACCCCCGTGCACCCCCTCTTGTTCCTCACCGATGTCGAAACCGCCCCTTGAGCCTGCCGCCCCCGAGCCCACTGCCACAGATCCATATCGCATACTTCATCGTCTTCTTGTGCAATGCTTGTGTACGGTGCACTGCAGAAAAATACTCATGTGTGCTGTTGTAAAATGCTCCTCACATGTGTGTATGTATTCCACTGCATACGGTGTTATCTCATGTATTTTGTATAGCACAATAGTACTGCAAGATGTGCACTGTGCTCATTTAAATTTTGAAGGAAGCAGTCCATATAATACCTTAAACTTTGGTTGAAAGTCCATGCAACACCCTGAATTATAAAAATAGACATTTGATCCCCAAAACTTTGCAATCCGGTTCAAATAACACATTGACCCGGTTTTGCATAGTGATATTGCCCGTGTGGCATAATGAGTGGGTAGTTTTACTATGTAAGATGACACGCTAACTAAGTTAAGTCAATGATAGGTGCGGCTCACATGCATTTCACCACCGAGCTCCTAATCATGCTTCCATGCTTATCAGTCCCTGCAGCCCCCCCTCTCTATTTCGATTTGGAAAAGAAGCAACTGTGAGCCCACTTGTCATTCACCTAAACTTAACCAGCGTGCCATCCTATATGGCAAAATCGCCTAATCATCACGCCACACGGATAACACCATTATACTAAACCGGATTAGTGTGTTATTTGAACAAGATTAAAAAGTTCTTGGGGGTGTCAAATAGGTGATTTCATAATTTAGAGTGCTAGATGGACTTTCGACTAAACCTTTGATATGTTACAGGGACTTTTTCCATTTTGAATCCGGGAGAGAGATTGGGACTTCGGGTTGATGGGAAGACAATTAATTTACTTTGATGGGCTATTATGATTTATAATTTCCATTCAAATTATTTTTGGCAAAAACTCGAGGCTGCAGTGGAAGGCAAAGATTGTAGGTGCCGGGTTCATTTCTGCTTTTTCATTCTTTCTTTGAAAGCAGAAGAGAACAGGAAGAGACAACGTCAGAGAATTACGAAGAAAAGGGCCATACTGGCAGTCTGGCCTCTGCCAGCGACCGGCAAGTTTCCAGCCCACCTGCTGCTGCTGCCCAAGACTATAGGTGGCAATGTCCTGGGCTGGGCGCAGGCGCACCCGTTGGTGCACGGACCACTAGTCGTCTCCGCCGCCGAAGCACCGACGGTAACGGTACCAGTGCACCGGCCGGCCGGTCCACGTCGACGGACGACGCAGCCGGGAGCAGAGCAGCAGAATAGAAGTCATGCACCCGCGGAAAACCGGCTGCTCCCGGTCATCACTACCCACACGCGCTCGATCAGGAATTGTTCATCACTGCTCCCGCCTCCTCCATCTGCCGCTATGCGTCTGTGCGTACGCCGATCGAGACAGTTAGGCAGGCGACGCCTATTGTGCTTCGAGTGAATGTATATATACCTTATATTATACCCAAGAGAATTAGAGGCTCCTCGGCGCGCCACGTGAATTAGAGGCTCCTCGGCACGCCACGTCACCGTTTTTTGAAAAAGGCCTTCGAAATTTTGAAATTGCGTTTAAGTCCTCCTGTCATTTTTTAACAGAACAGGCCAGAAAAAACCTAATACCTAATTACATTTAGGTTCATCTATGGTTTACGTTTAGATCTTTCTGTCGGATTTTAACAAGATGGATCCGAATTTACGTTTAGGCCCCTCCGTGATTTCCTTTCAAAAAAAATTCTAAAGATTCGCCGACGGCTCCTAGTAACCCATTTTTTTTAAAAAAACCAAGAAAATCAAAATTATTTTATCCCTCCGCGGTTTTCTAAAAAAACCGCAGGTTCACCGACGGTTCCTAGCAATCCACAGATTCGCCGACCTCTCCTAGCAACTCATTTTTTTAAAAAACAAGAAAATCGAAATTACGCAAAAAAACCCCACGATTTCGCAGATTCGACGACGACTCCTAGGGGTCCATTTTTTTAGAAAAACGAGAAAACCGATATTGCGTAGAGGCCCTCGCACAAATTCGCTGTCGATTCCTAACTAGCACATTTTTAAAAAATCCCCTTAGAAAAACGAAAATATGTTCATGTCCTCGTACATTTTTTTCATAAGTAACAGTAGGACCAAGTTTCGCATCGCATAAAGAGAACCCGTGGTGCCATAAATTCGTTGATGACTTCTAACTAGCATATTTTTTAAAAAACCCTGAGAAAAAATGAATTCTCGTTTACATCATTATACCTTTTATTTTTCAGAAATATCCGTAAAACTAAATTTTACAAATTTCACGCGGGGCACAGAATAGCGCATAACCTGGCTAGTTCCAATCAAATCCCACGGCGGCACGCAGTGACGCGCGCACGAAGGGCGTGGTTTCCCACCGACCCGTCCGGACCAAGCTGCTCGCGGTTGGATTGGCCAGCACTCCTGCTGCCGCCGACGTGCGCGCGCCGTCGGTTCTGGTGCTCCACCGAAGCCCGCACCCTGTGCACGTAGCGCTCGGTCCCCGTTTTTTCTTCCTTTTTAACAAGAAAAGCAGCAGTAGAAATTCTTGGGAATGCAGCATGCAATCCTTGTCGAGTTTTTAAGGAGGAACTAAACTTACTTGAAGACCTTTAAGGTACGTATGACATGGCAAACAATAACGTATATTAGAACTCATTACACCAGTTAGCAAAATGCCCCTCTATATGTAACATCCTGCATGCGGTACCAACGGGTCAGTGTTTGTTTTACAAAAAGCACGCTGAATTGACGGGGCAAGGATGCACGGCCCCTTAGGCATAGACTCTGATCATGCGTGATCAGGCTTGTTTCTGCCTAGCGTAAAAGCTCCCCATCCAATCGATCAGCTGGCTTGTGCCTCTGCTGGCCCAGCCGGTTTGGAATTGAGAAGAGGCTGGATCGCCTTCACGACGATTGTCATGTTGGGTCGGAAGTCCGCTTCGTACTGAACGCATAGCGCTGCAACTGCTGCAAGCTGAAACACGAAAGAAAGGAAAAACATCGGTACTCTCCTGTTTCCAGGAAGCGTATGGTGTGTTTACTTTGTTGGATTTGCTAATTGCTACAGCAGCATACCTTTGCAACGGCCTTTGGAGGGTAGTCACTGTTGAGCTTTGGATCAACACATTGCTTTACCTTATCTTCGCTCAACCTTGGAGTGGCCTGCACCACAAGATCATGCATGGCACACATGTGTGAGACCACTGCAAATAAAACGGATAACATAGGAAGCAGAATACAAGTTTTGCGAAAAGAAAATCAGAACAACTCAATACCCAAGTAACAAGACTTTGCTGCCCTTTCGGCATGGTGTGATCGACCGGTTTCCTTCCGGTCAGTAGCTCTAGAAGAATCACACCAAAGCTGTAGACATCACTCTTTTGATTGATTTGTCCTGTCATAGCATATCTGAATATTACCAAAATCCAAACAGAAAATGTTAGCGATGTAAATGTCGCGAAGGCAAAACCGATCGCACAATTTGATATGCTAAGATCATTCTGTCTTACTCTGGAGCGTGGTATCCGAAAGTCCCCAAGACTCGAGTCGAGTGCAACCGAGCAGCGGTGTCGGTGCCCTGGTTCGTCAGATTGAAATCAGCAACCTTTGAGTTGAAGTCGTCGAATATCAGAACGTTGCTGGACCGAACATCTCGATGAACAATCGAAGGTTGGACTTTCTCATGAAGGTACTCTAGCCCCCTCGCCGCTCCGTAAGCTATCTTCACGCGCTGAGCCCAGTTTAAGACCGGGCCAGGCTCAGCGCCCTGCACTCCTTTCTTGCCTGCGCCGTGCCAGAATGGGTAAAAATTACAGCTCACAATTGGTCGGCGTTTACTATATATATATTCACCGTGACAGGGAGAGTAAAATTAAAGAGACGCACCGTGCAAGATGTTATGTAAAGAACCCATCGTTGCAAACTGATAGGCCAGCATGCGGTTGCCACCCTCCATGCAGTAGCCCATGAGTTCCAGGAAATACTCGTTCTTAAGCTTCGAGACCATCGCTAGCTACAGCCACGAGACAGGCACACGGATTGATTGAAGTTGGATCAAAATTGTTGTGGCGCGCATCCTCATCATATCAGTTGTTGCAAGGAAGATCGAATAACCTGCACGCACCTGAGCAGCGAACTCGGTGTCGGACTCCTGCGAGGCGCTGGGGTCGAGCTTCTTGATCACCGCGGCGCGGCCGTCGCTGAGCGTCCCGCTGTAGACGCGGCCGTAGGAGCCCTCGCCGACGAGGGCGCGGTCGCTGAAGCTGTTGGTGATCTTGTTGAGCTCGTCGAGCGGTATCGCGGGCACGTCGATGTTGACGACCTTGGGTGGCCCTCCGGCCCTCGGCGCGCCCGGGCCTCTCGGCCCGCCTCGGTTGCCTGCATCACCAACCAAGAGCACAGCCAAATCAAGAACGCCGCGACCCATATGCCTGCGCGCTCCATGAGAAAACTGAAAAGATGGTAATGCGATGCAACGGCGACATGATGAGTGGAGCGCAGACTGGGCGTACCGGGAGCGTTGACATTGGGGGGCGGAGCCGCTTGGTTGGCCGGCGGGCCGTAGCTGTCCTCCTCGGCGCCTCCGCAGCAAGACATTATTTCTCGCCGGACTGGATGCGCGGGTTAATTTGGGGCGGTCAGCACAACATTTCGCAAGACCTGAAAAAGTTGTGGTTTTCCCCCAACATCACAGGATGGACACCTCTTATATATTCTTACAGGAAGAAAAGGCGGATTACAAATTGTCGGCTTTAAAATTCAATCTGAAAGCGAGCAATAATTCTGAAGAATTTGGTAAGGAAGGAAGAAAGATGGGTCTTATTTGATCCCCAAAGATTTGACGAAGCAAAGAAACCATGCAACAAGGGCCAGAAACAGAATTCTTCTAGAAAAGCTAGAATTTCTTGCTTAGTGTCATATCAACCTTACCTCCCCAAAAATTCCCGCACGAGAGAGTTCGTCGCTGGATCAAGAACACCGAAGAACAGTGGTGTTTTGTTTCCCGGGGAGAGATTAATGGCGGGGAAGGGTGGGAGCTCCCTTTTTTCGCGGGAAAGGAGGCTCCCCTACCGTTTTGACTGTCCCTAGATGCGTCGATTTACTTGTGCTCCTGCCCTCTCCTATTGTTAGCACGAGCATAGGAGTCGGCATCTGCATTTACATCTCAAGAGGGGGTTCCATGCAAAATGACCATCCATGGTTTTTTTGCCGAATTTTTTTAAAAATAATTTTACAAAAATAATAAGCCGAAAAAATTACAAAAATATATCTCTAACGTCATTTCATATAGCAACAGAGGTCTGTTTTGTCATGGATTGATTTGACCGACAAATTATTTTGTCGTTAATTCATTTGGTCGACAATGCTGAGGCTTCTGTTGTCATTTGGATTGGCGCTAGATCGAGATATATTTTTGTAAAAAAATTTGACATATTATTATATAAAATTATTTTAAAAAAAACGTTTTTGGCCCCGGCATGCTACACTAATAGATGTAGGAAATGGATACAAATTGTGTGATCATCAATTTCGATAGGATGCAATGTGGTTTGATTTTTTCTAACTGAATAGTTGTTTCATCACAAATCTTGTAACTATTTTTAAAGCTGAGTGCAGAGTACATGCCAGGTGGTGCGTGTCACGTCATCTCGTATGTTTTTATAGTATCAGATGGTCATCCAACGAGCCAAAATGATCCTTATTAAAATCATAGAATCTACCTAAAACTTCTAGACAGTGCTTCTTTATGTGAGATCATCTGAGGTCAACTCACATATGTGTAATAAATATTTGACATTTGTTAGGCTTACGTCGATTTATGAGAGTTTATTTTAGGCTTGGAAAAATGAATTTGCAAATTTGGGTTGCTGTTAGCCTTCCCAGTGAGCTTGAGCGATGTATTTAATTGGAAATCTATACTGACATTGGTTAGATGTTGTATATTATGTTGGGCAATGCTATGTGATGTGTTTGCTTGTCTGTATTGTAGGACTTCGAAGTTAGGTCATGGTGAGGTAGAGGAGACCGTGACTAGGCTAGGAGAGCTCAGGTCTAGATGGTCGATGTGGCGCCGAAGATGACTGAGGCCGGGGAGTAACTGCAAGCCGAGAAGACAAGTGGATGGATGAGATACTAAGTTAAGTCATGCTCAAGCGAAGGAGAATCGTTGGATCAAAGGTTCGCAGGAGTAGTGGTTAAGTTAATGTTAAATGGTTAAAACTCGTTATAGTGTTGGGTTTTGGGTTAGCCCATGTATAAGTGTGTGAGTAAATTACAACCCTTGATGAGGTTTCTTATGGGAGAACGAAGTCATCCGAGGGTGGAGGATCTTGACCCTTGATGAGATTTTTTGAGGGTAAAGAAGGTCATCCAAGGGTGGAGGTTACTCCTAGTAGGCTATAAATAGAGGGGTGGAGGGATGCCTCCATGCAAGTCTTTGAGAAGGATTTTGGTTTCTTTGTGCTCCTTTGAGCTTTGCCCACCTGGTGGTGAGGCTTTGCAAACCTTCCTCTCAAAGCAATAAAATTTTAATTTCATCTTATATTCTGCAATTTACATTCCGCACTTTAAATTCCCACAGTTTACATTCTACACTTTAAATTCTTGCAATTTACTTTCCGTACATTTGGATTTGCCTCCCCTCCTTCTAAATGCTTGCGGATTTTATGCCAAGGATAAATGATTGATAGCTGAATCTTCTTTGGATCATATCCCAATCATCTAGGCAAATTTTGTCTTAAGTCTTGCAAGAATTTTTGCTTGGCTCTTTCTTGCAACTTGAGCTTTGCTTCCCCTCCTTCTAATTGTTGTAGTTCTTTTGGATCTAGGACGTGTAAGAGGTTGAGGAACTCATATAAACCATGTCCCAACCCAACAAGATCCATTATAACTCATTCTTCCTCAAGTTATGCTTGAAACACCGAGTTCTTAATTTGAAATCACTGTTTTTGGTGCAGCTTGAACTATTTGCATGAAAGGTTAAGACCTTAGGATTATTCTTGAAATTTATTCAGGAATCATAGTTCTAAGGTCATTTCCTAACCATGGTTCAATTTCTGTCTCGTTTGGTTGGATAGATCAAAAGTTATTAAGGTTTCTTGGTGGACAAAGTTTTTGAAATCTCTGCTTTTGTGCAGCGTGAAAGTAAAGCAGGGTAGGTCATTCATGTGGCTTTATTTTGAAATTCCTTTTGGAATCATGACCCTGAGTACTTTATCATGCTATCTTTCAAATTTCATCAAATTTTGATGAGTAGATCAAAAGTTATTGATGGTTCTTTACAGCCAAGTTTTTGAAACTACTTTTTCTGTGCAGCAAGAATATTGAGCTAGATAGCTATCTCTTTTGGGATTTATTTTGAAATTCCTTTTGGAATCACAACCTAGAAGACCTTATCTTATTGTGATTTAAATTTCATCAATTTTGGATGAGTAGATCTACTGTTATTCACATCTCTTGACAACCTAGTTTGATTTTTCTGCTCATCCTTATTGCTGAAATTCGTGCTTCTTTCATTCTGCTTTTCGTATTCTTGAACCTAGTGTTTGCTGTATGGCACTAGTATTCTAGAAGAGATTATTGAGGGGAAAATATTTATTTGTCTCCTATTCACCCCCCCTCTAGTCACCAATTTCGGTCATTCAATTGGTATCAGAGCCGGTTTTGCTCTTTCTAGATCTTGACCGGTCTCTAGAGCCATGGCGACGGATAATTATTCAACCAATTCCCCTATCTTTTTTGGAGTTGATTATCCTTTTTAGAAGTTCAGGATAGAGACATACATCACTGCCCAAGGTTTCATGATTTCGTAGAAGGTGAAGCTCCCTTATGATGTTCCTGCAGATGAGAACGTTAATGCCACAAATATGGCTGATGTTGAGGCGAATGCAAAGCCAAGGAACATCATCATATAGGGGCTAAGTCGCAGTGAGTGTGACAAGATCTCCCACTTGCGATCTGCTCACCAGATTTGGGTGACTCTCGATGCTTACCATGTGGGCACCACCCAAATCAAGACTGTGAGGTAAGATCAATACAAGCGTTACTACAACAAGTTCGAACAGTACGTTGGGGAGTCTTTGGACGAATGTTTTGCGCATTTCACGAAGATCCTTAGCGATCTCTGGGCTGTCGATACCACATACTCTAACTCGGAGAATGCTAGGCACTTTCTCATGGCACTCGTTCTTCGGGTTTGGAAGATGAAGGTGACCACCATCAAAGACACCACTAACTTATCAACTCTCACTCTTGACAGGCTTTATTCTCGATTCAAGACTCATGAGGTCAACGTCGTGTCTCGTAAGACGAAGTCGCAGTCGATGGCCTTGGTCACTGATCCTACTGGATCCAGTTCTGAGACTTCATTTGGTTTTTCCCTCTCCGCTCTTTGCGAACTAAGCGATGAACAGCTAGAAATTTTTTCAGAACGTGAACTTGCCCTCTTAGCCCAAAATTTTTCTCAAGCATACAAGAGGGTAAGGAAGAGGAAGAGAGGTGGTACTATCACCTGCTTCGAGTGTAGTGGCTGGCCCCAACCACATTTGGACGAACTTCCCCAAGCTAGAGAAGGGCAAGAACGAGCACGGTGGTTCGGGCAAGATCGACTACACCAACAAGAACCATAACAAAAAGGCTCTAGCTCGCGATCCCACACATGAGAAGAAGTACCACAACTTCTCTAAGAGCAAGAAGTTCTTCCACCACGTCCTCGCCACACTCGACGACATCGACCTCTCCGACATAGAGACATGGAGCGACGAGGGAGAGGATAATCCACAAGAGAAGAACAATGGCGGAGATGACTTCACCGGCATGTGCTTCATGGCTGACGCTAATGGTATCAGCGACGACGAGCTTTACAGCGAGTCGGACGAGGTACCTTCCTATAGCGATCTCAATGATACTTTCTGTAAGTGGGAAAATTCCATGCTAGAGCTAGAGCTAGGTGTTCAAAGCTAGAGAAGAAAGTATGTACCTTGTCACGGGAGATTGCTTCTCTTAAATCTACTCCCTCCCGTGATACTGATGACTGTGTTCTATGTGATGCTTTGCTTGTGGAGCTTGAGAACCTAAGGACCATGCATGATAGCATACTTTCTGAAGTAAAGGTTCTTAGGGTGAAGAATGCTAGCTGCAGTACTCCTTCTCCTATTCCTAATGATACTAGTTTTCTTCATGCTCACTCTAATGCTTCTTGTGAAAATTGCTTGTTGAAATCAATGCCATGAGCATTCATCTCATGAAGCTTTCTGTTAGAAATGATGAACTTGAACAACATGCTTCTAAGGACCCAGTTATCTCATGTGAGGGCTATAGGCAACTAAAACTTGACAATGATGCTTTAAATGTCAAGTGTGAAAATTTGACTAAGGACCTACTAGCTAAATCACAAGAAAGATGCTTGCGATGTGCTGAGATTGAGTGGGACATAGACAAGATCCATGAAGAACTTAGGAAGAAGCTAGAGGCCCAGAAAGTTAGGATTAGGAATGCCCCGTGCATTTCTTGTGAGGCCTTTAAGATTGAGGCAGTCGTGCATAAGGAGAGATATGCATGTGTTGTTCGTTCTTCTAATTCCGGTTCTTCTTCATCTTCCTCCTGTTCTTCTTTTGCTTCTCTCTTCCGGGAGTGTGAGTACCTCATAAGCACTCTCGAGAAGTTTGTTGTAAACAAGAAGAAGCTCAATCTCATCCTAGACCAATCCAAGATTAGCATATTTAATCAGCGTCTAGGATTTGACTACTTGGAGCATTCACGGGCACATCTGTCTACAATTTTTCGTGCCTCCAACAGTGGAGAGATTGTGATTGCTCCTAGGATAAGCACCATAGTGTTTAGGTCCATAGGTGTTATCCATGGGATCCCTAATGAGAAAGTAGCCCTTCCTGCAGGTTCTGCCTCTAGCAAGGCGAAGTATACTTGCACCTTCTGTCAGAAGGATGTATATTTAGCTGATTTTTGTTTCAGACGTGCCAAGATCACATGGCGTGAGTGTGTTCCTGCCCTTAGGGGTATTCAGGGTCATCTCTAGACTCTAAGTGCTTCTAAGGCACCCACAGATTCTAGACAGGTTAGAGAGTTTGTTGCTTTTGGACAGTATCCAAGACTCGGTTTTCAGGCTGTTCATTCGAGCTTTCGTCCTAGAGATGTCTGTGGTCAGTTTTTTCGCCGTCCTCTTGATATTCCTCGTTCTTTTCATCGAGGTGGATATCAGCGGCGTGAGTTTGCTTCCTCCAGTAGGAGGCTTGGGCAACATTTCTAGGATGGTCCGTGCTCAAACGCATCAGTGTCGATCGCATATACGTAGGCATACATAATCAAGGATAGGGGTGGGCATTTGGTTTTTTTGGTAAACTGATTTCCATAGCTAGACTTTAAGCAATGATGATAAGTAATTTAGTATTAGGATTCATTTGGTTTGAGAAAGTAAACACAAAGATTTTGGTAAGCATATATAGTTAGTAGTTAGTGAAGAATATTAAACTAGTCACTGAATTAAAAACAAATATCTTTTGCAATCGAAAGCAAAGAGACTTCTCAAATGCTTTAAAAAGTATGTAAAAACAAGTAATTAACTTCAATCTAGCATAGATAATATCTTTTGAACCACAGATAAATATAAGATCTAGAACAAAGCTATCGATCTATCTATCCTCAAAAGGAAGCTAAGAGAAAGCACCCACCTTCCATGAGGAGGCCGGGTTGTCATCCTCCTTCCCCAGGGCTGGCAGCTGCTAGATTGGAGCACCTGTAGTTGATGTTGTTGGACTGGTACGGCTACTCGAGGCGGTGATGACATCTACTCGAGGCGGCGCCGAAGGAGGAGGCGTTGACGCCAGAGATCGAGGCACAAGAGAGACAATGGATCAAGGGGTTGGCGGGTGGAGGGCTACGAGGCGACGAATTCCTCCTCCAAGAGTCGGCAATTGGAGAGTGGGGCGATGGGGCCAGGGGGTAGGAGCGCGACCGCTTCAGGGCCCTTGCATAGGTGCGCTGCTTACTGTCGATGTGGGGTGGTGCGCGGGATGGTTGCCGTCGCCAGGGATTGGGATTTGTGGGATTGGGGATCGGTCGATCGGAGGATTAGGGATTGGGGCCGGATGGGGGGATTGGCCGATTGGGGATTCGGGGGGTTGGGGAATGGGGATTAGGTCTTCAGGGGATGGGAGGATCGGCGGTGATGGGGGCTCGCCGCTTGGGCTAGTGGACCGAATGTCGAATCGCGAGTTGGTCGAGTGGGTCGACCGACTAAACCGCTGAAATGTCAAATGAGCGATGGTATTTGGTGTTTCGATAGAATCAATTTTTGTAGCCTGAAAACCGAAAATAGAACACAACCAGAATAAAAACTGAACCAGAAACTGAAAAAATTAAAATATTCGGTTAAATCGGTTTGGTTTTTCGGTTTCGGTTTAAAAATGCCCACTCCTAGTGATCGACCATCAACTTGCTTGGCACATTTTCTTAGAAGCAGTTTCATCTTTTGTTGCCATCAATCGCTTGTACTATATCATGGTCCACTTTGAATTTAGTGGGGCACTGTTTACTTACAGCCTCTACGAGTTGCAAGTGAATGGTGCCGGTGCGTGGTGAACGGAAGGGTTCATCAAGCCATTTCTCGCCTTAACCCCTAAACAAAATAGGAAGAGGGGTACTTGACTAATAGGGGGCAATTGCATCGCACCTGTTGTGGTCCTTTTCTTTTCTTGGAGAGAATATATATATACATATAGAGAGAGATATTGTTCTACATCTATGCGTAGAATAGACTATACTACTCTCCAGCTATTACATAGACCGATTGAGCCACTCCGTGCAATGGAACTGTTTATGGCAACCCAACTAGTAAATGACTAATAAATGCTACTTCTAGTTGTACATAAATCTTTCTTCCTTTGATTTAGCCATAACTATCAAATGAGATTTATTTTTGTTTTCAAATTTTACACGGTTGTAGAATCTCACCTCCCCTACGTATGGTAATTTTTTGAAATTTTTTCAAAGTTTGTACATATATTTTTTACGAACTTTATATGATAAAATTGGTTTACTGCCAAATGAAAACCAAATTACTGATATGTGTAAGAGTTTACTATTGAACAGACGCATAACATTCTATGAACGGTTCTCATTTGATTTTATCATCTATTACAGTAACATTTACTTTCGTCCACATAGCAATTTACTACAGTGCCAACAAACGGAACTAAATTTGTGTTCTGATAGTTCACTTCATTTCAGTATAGTAACATATTTTGTAACGGCTAGTAAATTGTTATTTTCTGGGTTGTAAAAGGCAACAAATCTTATGTAAACCACTTTTATCACGTAAAATGTATAAAAATCACATGTATAACATTTCAAAAATTCTCAATCGCTCATCTTTGCTTACACTGTAAGTATGTTACAATTACAGAAAGAAAAAAAATGCGCTGACCACAGCAGCTTCCAATCTCTCGAGGCAATGATGGATCAATACGACGGCTCAGTTAAGTTGGCATGCATCATGTACGTACGCATGGCCCCTTAGCTTATGCAAGTCTTCTACATGCACGCATCATTAACTAGTAAGTTGACGTTCATTTAGTAGTAAACACAGACTACATAAGTTACTGAACCTTTTGTACAATAGTAAAATATATATATATATACGAATAGTAAAACCACCGGAGATACCCATCATGATGGGTACGTACGTACTCAGCGACCACATTGCATGTTTAGTAGTTTTTGCATTAGTCAAGGCCTAGCTACTGGGACGGATGCATATACTGATGCGCGCGGTCCACAGAATCGATTCAATTCTCTCTTTTTTCGCAATCGTACCTGCACTGCACTCTTAACTAATTCCTTACTGCAAGTCTGCAACCATATATAGGCAGGCAATTCTATCTTGTCCGATTGCTCTTCTCTAGTCAGTCCTGCTAGTCCTAACTAATCTCCGCGTACTGAAATGAATCAAGATCACTGTGCCAATTCATTTTAGCAGAAACTTTTTATTGGCATTAAAATCAAAAGATTTTGCAGTCAAATATACTACAAATTACTTGTTATATCTTTAGGCATTACTGCGGAACCTCACCGTTGTATATTATAGCGATGTGATATAACAGTTCTCATTTTGATTTTACCACCTATTATAGAAAACAATTTACGATCATCCATATAACATTGTATATTGATAGAATAGTAAACATCAATAATTGTTTGTTTGATGTGGTTAGGTCTAAAAATATGTTGAGACGGTATTGTTAGAAGTACGAAATAGTAATTGAGTCGGTATTTGATGCTATTGCCGCTTTTTCCTCGACTGTTAGACTGTGTATAGATTTTTACTATCCATAGTAATAGTTTTTACTATCAATTCATATGGTGTTTAGTGGTGAGACTTATATCATTATGTGGATGTCGTTGTCAGCAAGCTAATGGTGAAAACCGATCGTAAATCAGAGCTACCAATAAAAAGATATGGCTAAATAAAAGGTAACAAGATTCATGTACAAACTACGGGACATATTTTCTAGTTGGTTGGACTTTCGTGGATGGGTTGGACAGATTTACTAGTCGACCATGCGAGTAGCGGCACACACGTAGAATAGGCAGCGCTATTATATGTATATGTATATGTATATGTATACGTATATGTATACGTATATGTATATACGGTAGTATTATTCTACGCTTGCGCAAAACGCTACCTATTCTATGCGCGAGCCATAACACCATGTCGTGGAACTAACCACCATCGTACGGCCCAAAAACACATAAGACCAGACTAGCAGTAATTAATGAGTCGCAACATGTAAACTATTTACAACCAAATGCTTACTGTGAACGTAGATCGATAGTAAATTATGTACACGTGCACACGCATGTTGAGTAAACCACTTACCTACGTATTCAACTAATAAATGTGTTTCATAGTTTGTATATAAATATGTTTTTCTTTGATTTAGTCATAACTTTTTATTGACAGCTTCGATTCACGAACGATTTTCATCAATAGCTTACTGACTGCGAGAGCAACACATTAATATAAGTCTTACCACAAAAATCAGATTTTACTATCCGTATACATAGATTTTACTATCGGTATACATAGATTTTACTATCATTCCAGAGGATTCAGTAGCCTGTGCGGTAGTAAAATCTTACAACATGTTCGGTAAATTGGCACTAAAATTTCATTCATGTGGCATTTATTAGCGAGACTTATATCAGTGTATTGCTATGGTCGTTAGTAAGTTACTGATAAAAACCATTTGTGAATCAGAGCTGTCAATAAAAAGTTAAGTCTAAATCAAAGAAAAAATAGATTCACGTACAAACTAGAAAAGGGAGCAGCACCAAGTTTGTTTGCTTTGATCACTCTCCTCGAAGGTAACATATAGTATACTTGAACTAGCTTGTTCATATCAATTAATGTAGTGCTAGAAACTAGTCAGTACAGCAACAACAAGAGGCATTCATGCATCCTTGCAAAACTCCGCAAAGGAAGCTCAATTAACTAATCGTGCGTGTAGAATAGGCTATAGTACTCCCAGCCATTTAATACATACCGACCGAGCCACGCGCAACCGAACAGTCAGTGGCAACCCAACTAGTAAATGACATAACCAAACAATCAGTGCCAACCCAACTAGTAAATGACTAATAAATGCTATTTCTAGTTTGTATATGAATCTTTCTTTCTTTGATTTAGTCATAACTTTCAAATAAGGATGATTTTATCTTCAAATTTTGCACGGTTGTAGAATATCACCTCCCCAACGTATGGTATTTTTTTGAGAATTTTTGAAAATATGTACATCTGATTTTCATAAATTTTATAGTTCACACAGGATATGTTGACTTTTACTAGGCAGAAAATAACATATTACTCACTATTATACAAGATGTTACTGATTTTATAGTTCACACAGGATATATTGACTTTTACTGTCCAGAAAATAACATATTACTCACTATTACACAAGATGTTACTATATCCTGTGTAAACCAGTCTTATCATGTAAAATATATGAAAACCATATGTACAAGTTTTTAAAAATTCTTAAAAAATTACCATACATATAGGAGATGAGCTTCTACAATCCTATAAAATTTCAAGACCAAACTCAATCGCATTTGAAATATATGAAATTGACAAAGTACTAAACCGTGCAAAATCACTATTGAGCTAAATTTGTCTTTTTTATATCTTTCAGCTGAGATTGATTTTGGTCTTCAAATTTTATAGACTTGTAGAATCTCACGTCCCCTACATATGGCATTGTTTTTAGAATTTTTAAATTATTTTAATAAAGGGTCGACAAATAGAACTAAATTCTTGTTCGTGAAAACCACATGTACAAGTTTTCAAAAATTCTCAAAAAATTACGATAAGTAGGGGAAGTGAGTTTCTACAACATTATAAAATTTTAAGACCAAAATCATTTTAGTCGAAAGATATGAAAAAGAAAATTTTGGCTTAATAGTAATTTTGCACTGTTTAGCGCTATGTCAATTTCATATATTTCAAATGTTATTGAGTTTAATGTAAAGAGAGAAGACAAACGTTATATGCTATCAATATTGAATCTCTTGGCAAAATATTTTCACATGTCAAATAAAATAATAACACTAATAACAGAAATACCAGAAATAGTAGAACCATACATATAGATATATATATACATGTATGTATGTATGTATGTATGTATGTATGTATGTATGTATGTATGTATGTATGTATGTATGTATGTATGTATGTATGTATGTATGTATGTATGTATGTATGTATGTATGTATGTATGTATGTATGTATGTATGTATGTATGTATGTATGTATGTCGATGTCTAAGACCGTGGGTCCCTTAATTGAGCTTACATAAATTTTATTATGGATAGGCCCCCAGATAATGAAATGGACATGATGGAAATGATGGGAGTGCTTCTTTATTAGCCAAACGGCTATGACAGAAAGTTTAGATTACAAGATGATCTTATGTGATTACAGGGAGTGCAAGACTACGAATGTCTGATGCCAGATGCTCCTTGATTGTCCGATCATCCTCCTATTTATGCTTGATGAAGAGACAGAAGTTGAATTCCAGGAGATGTCTTCCCGTCAAATAATGCCTTCTCGCCAAAGGGCGCCTTTTATGATGATAACTCCTAGGTGGTTATGCACTTCTATCAGGTAATTGTCTGCACGGAGAACTATGTAGGAAAAACCGTTTGCCCCTGACCAGTTTACTGGTTGGGGTGGCCATGTCACTGGTCGGGGATGACCAATGTGAAGTTTAGTTTGACCATCCTTGACTGAACTGGTCGGATATCTAACCGTTTGGACAGGGATGGGCTTTTTGGTTGGGTGTATTATGGGCTTAAGTTTGACAGGCCCACTTATCAGTGCATAGTCACGAATTTAAGAAAGAGAAGGCCCAACAAAGGAAAGTATGGTCTTAATCCTCATCAGCTAGCCCCCAAGTCTTGAGAAATAAGAATTTATTGTTCAAGGCTTTTCGTTTTCTATGACTTTCATGGGGTTATGTACCTATTATTTGACTAATTTAGGAGCTGATAAAAAGGAAACCTTTGCGATTCTTTCGATAACCGAACCAACACTCAGTCATTTTTAATGCGTGCAGTATAAAAAAGGGAATGAAGATATCCTTCTAAATCAAGAGAGATTCGCTTTTAAGCTTTCTTAGTTTGCAAGCTTTTCAGAAAGTAAAAAACTTTTCGGTTGTTTGAGTCTCTTATCATCTCCTCTGTTTATTCATTATTAGGTATGATAAAGAGGAGGTGATGGGGGACTCAAATATCTGAAGGAGTTTTTAAAGATGACATTTGATTCCTTCATACTTTTAGACTTCTTGAGAGTAAATTGAGTTCAAACTTCTTCAATTGTCTGCACTACTCACCATCCCTCCTTGTTTCCTGAAGGATGGTGATAAGTACGGATAACTGAAAGTGTTTGAGGATATGAAGAAGTATTCGAAAATCTTTTGATTTCAAGCCTTCTCTTAGTTCTTTAGGTTTTTCATCTTCCGTCCTTTTGGCTTCTCCCATCGAATATGATGGAGAGTATAGTTAAGGAAAAGAGGTGAAAAGTCTGAATGTCTAAAAGGGAGTTTGAGAAAATCATGCGTTGTGTCAGTTGCCATTTATCGAAAGACAGTTTATTTTTTCTTGGAAACTGAAGCGGTGTCCTAAACTGTTAATCATTAGGCTTATATAAGAGGGGGTAAATCCAATCGGATTTTTCACGCCCTTACTGCTTTCTCAAGTGAAAAATTTCCTTAAGCCTTTTTGTGACTTCAAGCTTTCATCCTCTTCTTCCTCCCGAAATCGATGGCCATGGATAAGTCCATTTTGACTGAGGGAAGGATTAAGGAACTAGAATACCAGGGTTTGATCCCTCATTGCGCAATGCTGCAGTGGGATCCTAGCGGAGATAATGTGAAGCGAGTGCCCCAAGAAGGGTGCCTCGTATTGTTCACCGCACTGGTGAGGTTAGGGTTCCACCTCCTAAAAAGTGAGTTTCTTGTTGATGTGCTCGATCATTACGAGATTGAGTTACATCATCTTCCTCCCAATTCCATCAACTGCTCACAAATATCAACTCTATTCATATCTATTGAGCTTTTGGGACTAATGTCTTTCATGAGTAGTTTGGAAAGAATTAGGTCCCGTATGTGTATGATGACCAAGGTATCTTGGAGGATGATCATTAATTTGAGGTCAACAAGACGGTGTCACCAAGAGCCGAGGACTAAGTCTCATTATTAAGAGGGATGCGATGTCGAATGACTTTTAGATGTGTCAAGTGCTCAAGTGATCCATCCTTGTGAATCTTAGAAAGAGAGTGGTGTTGGTAGTGCGAGTGTTTTCTCGCATCTTTGTGAGGTGTTCTTGGGGATTCATCTCCTCCTCTGATCTTTCTCGCCTTTTCCTCGGATTGTGCGCATATATAGCTGCCCCTAACTTTCTACCAATATAAGAAAAGGGTAGTAGAAGTGAGATTTGAGCCAAGACATGTTTGGGAGCGCTTATTTTAAGCTCCAGGGACAAGATGGCCTCCCAATATCCTCCTCGAGCCGCCTCAACGGAGACGTAGGATCCTCAAGGATCCGAACTGGGTGAAAAATCATCGTCTCACCAAAGACACTGGTGTTTGGCGTGACTAGATTGTTGAAAATTTGCAAAGATTTAAAATCTCCATTCCCTCAATCCGATATCCGAATCCACGAACCCGAGTGGTTTTACTCAAAACACTCGGGTTCCTCGATTGGACTATCCGGGAAGCCGCCGAGTCCGGATTGAATTACTCGGGTTAGAGAATCCGAGCATTGTTCCCCAAATTTTATTCCATTGAGTTGGACCAAGACCGAGGCGAAGAAGGAGAAAGACTCGTTGGTCCTCACCAACGAGAAGGACATTGTAAAAATAATTGGGAAAATGGTGAACGGAGGTATAACAGGATAGAAGATTGTTTACGATTTTCTGCTCCACAAGATCGGTCCCTTGAAAGGCGGTGTCGGTTCTCCTAGAGGCTCGAGGGCAACCAGGATCCCACCAAGGATGAGCCTGGAAGTAAGTTCACTTTTCCATTACCGACCTCTTTAATCTTGATAGAAGGACTATATATATAAAATTTTATTTCTTCGATCAGTGCTAACTGCCGAGGAGGCCTGGGCGAGAGTTGCATCCATGTTACGCATTTCTTCAAACAAATCCAACCTGGCTGGTTTGGACAAGCAGCCATCCAGCCTGATCGGGCAAACCGATGAGTTCATCAATGAACGTATCATGGTGAGTATAAAGGAGATTTTTTTAATCTAATTGTCTTTTGCGATTGACAATTGAATTTCATTTGTAGATGTATGGTCGGAAGAGACCTACTGAACAATCTGAGGTTTCTGCCTCAGACCCTTCGGTCAAGAAGATGAAGACCAGGAGTGCTCCAACGGTGGCAGTTGTTGTTGCTGAGACTGGTGCTGTCTCGACCAGCACTAGTCAAGCTTTAGTGCCGACCAGAGCTACACGCTCCAATCATACTCACGACATTAAACAAGGCAAGAAGGTGTTGTTTCCTGCGGAGACGCGGACAAGTACTTCTTCCCAGGTGCGTCCCAAAAAATGGTTTAACAAAAAATGAGATCGTAAATTTTGGCATCTTCCGACCTTCTCGTGTTTGTTCAAGGCAAAAGTGAAGATTAGTAGGAAAATGTTCCTCTTATTAAAAGAAGACAGAGGAAATCCTCTACCCTGGAAACCTCTACTCTCCTTTTATCCTGGGAGATAGACTCAGAAATTCAAATTAGGTATGCATATATTTTATTCTGAGTATTTATCTTCAATTTTTTTAAAATTTTGGATTATCTACTCTCAGCCCCTAGGAAACTGCTCTTGGTCCTTCTGAGGATCAGGATGTGGCTGTGTAAGTGGTGTCAAGGCTGACCCACTGGTTGTCCCAGTGACGACCAGTCTTAGCCCCGACCGAAGAGGTTGCTCCGATCAGTGGGCAAGCAACCCCACCTAACACCGAAGGTGAAGATCCTTTGGCCGTTGAGGGTGAGCCACTGATCAGCCAAGATCCGCCGACCATGGAGGAAGTTGATTCTCCTCCGGTGGTGATAACCAAAGTGGTCAAGATGACCACAGTTGAGGAGGAGGCTTCTACCAATAGGGAGATCGAGGAACTCCCTCCTGCAGAGAAGACATTGGTTGTTTCGACCAGAGAGGAGGTACCACCTGAAAGGGTGATCATCCTACCACTGGCCTCTTCCTCTAGTCAGTCTGACCAGACCGACTTCAAGCAAGTTTTTGACAACTTGCAAACAAAGGTATTTATCTTTTCTCTTGTTCTTCTTTTTTGAGAAAAATAACTCTTAATTTAATTGCCTTTTTGCTTTTTATAGTATTCGCAAGAAATGTTCGACCTGCTAAACCAGCAGTCAAGGACTTTGGCCAAGGCCGAAGTAGAAAAAAAATAAAAAAGTAAGCATCAGCCTTTACTATCTTTTCCTTCTTTTCTCTTATCCTTTTTATTCTGATTATATCTGCTTTAACACAGAAAAGAAGAACAAATAAAATAATTAGAGAAGTAGCTCTTGGTGGCTCAGAATACCGCCAAGGGATATAAGTTTGACCTTGTTGCTGCAAGAGAGTACTATAACGACAAAACTGCCAAACTTCATGAGGCCTTAAAAAAGAATTGAAGATAAATTCCAAAGGCTCTCCAAGGAGTATAAAAGTACTCTCCAAACAAAAGAGTCTGAGATAGCAGGTAAAACATAATTTCTGACTTGTTTTCTCAAAACTCAATTTTATCTGATAAAACTGAGATTAAAATGCCAATCTTTGCAGATTTGAAAAATATAATAAAGGCGAATAAATCTCAACTTTCTACCTGAGAAGAAGAGATAATAAAAGATGAAGAATAGAGGTTGGTCATGAAGGATGAAGTAGACAAACTCACCGACCAACTGAAGATCTTCACCAAAGACTTGGTCACAGTTCAGAGAAGTAGGATCTCTATCCTGAACTTTATTCTTTAGTAGCTTCAGAAGACAGCAACGGATTTAAAGGGAAAAGAAATATGACTTACAAGTCTATCGTATGAGGAATTGGTGGAGGGGATAAACGAGTAAATGAAGATCATTCATAAGCAAATCTCTCTCATGGCGCAGACTATGAAGATTGCACTCCAAGCCTCCATTGCTTCCTAGATAGGAACCCACTTCATCAAGTTGAGGCATTTCTATAAGGATGTGGTCGAACTGGAAAAACTGGCGTCTGACCTAAAGCTTAGCACTCAAGAAGAGATTAATAGGAAACATGCAGAAGTAGCTTCTGCCGTTGAGACATACATGAGAGTGTAAAGATTATATATAAACAAAATGTATGATCTTATTGAAATGAATGAAAAAATGAATCACTTTTTTTAGTCAAATTTTACCTTGTGTGTATTTTTGTATATTTTTTTTGAGCATATCACTTTACTAGCCCCCAACAATTTGTGTGCTGAACAACAATGTGTTCATAATACAAACAGTTTTATAATTGACGACCAACTCTTTTACATAATACTTGGTATTAACTAGCAGTAGATTAGAGATAAGGTCATTCTAATGAGTTTCAATGCAGTGAGAACTGGCTTACAAGAAAAGTCTCTATTAGATGTTATCTCACAATCTGACCAGCAACCGTATACGTTGTTGATAGAGTGGTTATTCAAAAAATGGCTTTTGTGAAGTCTCACGATATTATCAGAATAGACACAAAAAGGTGTAAAAATGACAACGAAAGAAATGATATATGTAAATGTAAAAAAGGCGTTTATTTACACATAGAACCTGCGAAGATGCTGGATATTCAAGTGTTGGATAGAACTCTTCCATCTTCCACAGCAATCCGAACAGAACCTGGTCGCATAATTGATACTATAGTAAAAGGTTCTTCCCATTTGGGAGATAATTTATTCAAGTTAGACTGATTCTGGATACGCCTTAGAACCAAGTCTCCCCCACATTTAATGTACGTGGCTGAATCCTTTTATTGTAATATTTCCTGAGGCCTTGTAGATAGGCCGCTGACCTGATTAATGCTCGGTCTCGCCTTTCTTCTAAGGGATTGACATCATCTTCGCGTTGTTCTTGTTGATTAACCTGTCCATAGAGAGATACTCGTGTTGATCCTAAATGAACTTCATTTGGCAACACAGCTTCTGCTCCGTAAACCAGTTGGAAAGGAGTTTCTCCTGTTGCTCTACTGGTCATTGTTCGAATGGCCTAGAGCACAGAGTAGAGGTCGTCTACCCAAGCCCCCGAGCATTTGGTAAGACGATCAAACACTCTTTTATTTATGCCTTGCATAATTTGACCATTAGCTCTTTCAACTGCTCCATTACTCTGAGGATGAGCAACTGAAGCGAAACATATTTTTGTGCCTATTTCATCACAATAATCTTAAAATAGACTTCTAACAAAGTGTGATCCATCATCGGTAATTAGCCTACTAGGTACACCGAATCTAGTTACTATATTTGTCATAGAATTTTTTGGTAGCCTGCACTGTAATAGACACCATAGGCTCAGCTTCAATCCATTTTGTGAATGTATCAATTGCAACAAATAAGAATTTGAATCTATTAGTTGCTCTTGGTAAAGGACCTACTATATCAATGCCCCATGTCGAAAATGGCCATGACAAAGGTATTACTTGCAGTTGATTAGCAAGTAAATGCACTTGCCGAGCATGAAATTGGCATTGCTCACAAGTTTTCACAAAATGCATGGCATCCTGCAAAGCAGTTGGCTAATTAAATCTTTATCGGAAAGCTTTACTGACCAATGTTCTGTATGAAGCATGTGCTCCACACAAGCCCCCATGTATCTCACCTAACAATGCTTTTCCCTGTTCTTGGGTTATACATCGCATGAGAATACTATGTGTGCCCTTCTTATATAGGGTATTGTCGAGAATTTTGTACATTCACGTCTTTCGAATTAATCTATCTTTTTTGTGAGTATCCTCAAGCAGTGTCCTATTTTCTAGATAGGCTTTAAATGGTTTAGCCCAATCTGAATCCTGCCCAAGGACTTTGACCTCATAGTTGGTCGGGGATTGCTCTATGGATGTATCTATAGAAGATTTAGACAGATATTCAAGAAATACACCTGTTGGAACAGGTGATCGTGAGGAACCCAGTTTGGATAATTGGTCCGCTAAAATGTTTTCTTTTCGGGGTATGTATTGGACTTCGAAATGACTGAAGTATTTTTCTAATTTCCTTACTTCATCCAGGTAGTGAGCCATTACCTCATCGGACGTCCTGTATTTCTTGCTAACCTGGTTTACGACTAGTTGCGAATCGCCCACTACAAATAGCCGACAGACTCTAAGGAATTTTGCTGCTCTGAGCCTGGCTAGAAGACTTTCATACTCTGCTACATTATTGGTAGTAGGGAAGTGAATCTGGATTACATACTTTAATTGATCACCTTGCGGTGTAACCAATACTAAGACAGCCCCTGAGTCTTATATTTCTCGAGAACCGTCAAAGTACAGTTTCCAGTGGTCAGTATTAGTGTTCTCCTCCTGTAAAGAGGGTTCACTATTTGTCCATTCTGCGATGAAATCTGCCAAAATCTGGGACTTGATAGTTGTTCGGGCTACGAAATGGATATCAAATGATCCAAGCTCGACTACCCACTTAGCAATCCGATCAATTGCGTCTTGGTTATGTAAAATATTTTCCAAGGCAAAAGATGGTTGTATTGTAATCCTATGTGATTGGAAATAATGTCTCAATTTTTGAGAAACCATTAATAGAGCATAAAGTAATTTCTGAACCTGAGGGTATCGCTCCTTAGGTCCATGTAAAACTTTGCTTATGTAATAAATAGGTTTTTGAATTTGATTTCATTCAACGATTAATACAGCACTTACCACACTGTGGGAAGCTGCTAGGTATACCATTAAAGGCTCTCCAGGGCTGGGTGAAACTAGAGTGGGCGAGCTTTGCAAATAAGTTTTTATGTCGTTAAACGCTTTATCTGCTTCATTCGACTAGTGAAATTTGTCGAGTTTTCGAATTACATTAAAGAAAGGCAATCCACGTTCCCCTGATCTTGAAATAAAGCGACTGAGAGCAGCCATTCGACCTATTAAACCTTGAACCTCCTTTAATGTGGAAGGTGATCTTAAGGATTCAATAGCCTTGATCTTTTCAGGGTTTACTTCGATAACCCGCGAACAAACAAGGAAACCAAGCAATTTTCCAGAAAAAACACCAAAAGTACACTTTTTTGGATTGATCTTAATTTTGTGCTTATTCAATTGGTTGAAGGTTTCAGCCAAGTCTGACAAATGATTAGAGCTAATTTTGCTTTTTACAACGAGATCATCAACATAAGCCTCGATATTACGCCCTATTTGACTATGAAAAGTCTTCTGCATGACTCGCTGATACGTGGCTCCAGCATTTTTCAGCCTGAATAGCACCTTCCTGTAACAATAGACAACAAACGGGGTTATGAAGGAAGTCTTCTCTTCATCTTCACTTGCCATGCTTATTTGATGATACCCTAAGTATGCATCCAGGAAACTCATCAGTTCACAGCCCATTGTGGAATCTACCAATTGGTCAATCCGAGGCAAAGGAAAATCGTCTTTTGGACAAGCTTTATTTAAGCTAGTAAAGTCAACGCACATGCGCCACTTACCATTTGCTTTCTTGACTATGACCGGATTCGCAAGCCAATCAGGATGATCAACCTCACGAATAAAACTAGCTTCCGAAAGTTTGTCCAACTCTTGTCGAATGGCTTCTTACCGATCAGGAGTGAATCGCCGCAGCTTCTGCTTCACTGGTCGTATGTTAGGCCGAATGGCTAACCTGTGCTCGATCACTTCCCTTAGGACCCTAGGCATGTCAGATGGTTTCCACGCAAACACATCTGCGTTAACCCAGAGGAAAGCGACGAGCTTGTTTTCCTATTTAGCATCCATCGATGATCCTATCTGAACAGTTTTTGACTGGACAGCAGAATCAATGGGTACTTGTTTTATTTGTTCATTGGGGGCTGAGGAACTGCTTTCAGCCTTTCTGTCTTGCTAGACTTGCTTGAATTTCCTGCATCATTAGTATCACCTAGTGGTAATTGATCTACAATTTCAAGTAATTTGCTATCACAATTAAGTGCACTAAGTTGATAACCTTGCATAGTGATCACGCCTTTTGGACCAGGAATTTTTAAACTATGGTAGGCATAATGAGTTGTTTCCATAAATTTAGTTAGCGAGGGTCTACCCAGAATGGCATTGTATGCAGACTCAAAATCAACAATTTCAAACAAGATTAACTCCATTCTAAAATTATCAGTATCTTCAAAGGTGACAGGTGAGACAATCTGTCCCACTGGAGTTATTGAAGGACCAGGTACAATCCCAAAAAATGGGTCCGTAATAGGTCTGATTTTAGAATGAGGAATTTGCATCTCATCCAAAGTATGAACAAAAAGCAAGTCCAAAGAACTTCCCCCACCATTTAAACCCTTCCGACCATGCAATTGCTAATAGTAGGAGAAACTACTAATGAGAGTTTTTTAGGGACTGACATACCTTTAGGGCAATCTCGCCGGTTGAAGGTGAGGTCAACCTTTGACCATTTTGGGTATTCTGGCTTCCTGGTTTAGTTGTCGATGTTGTTTACCTCCCTTCATGTAGTTTTAAATTGCCTTTTGGAGGTGTATGCAGATGACCACCATATATTACGTTGACGTGGTTGTCGGGCTTTCGATAGCCTATTGCCTTATCTCCATTTGCATCCTTATTATTTGAATCTTCCGGTAAGGTTGGCATTGGACCTTTGCCGAAGTAGAAGTCTTCTATGCGCTTCTGCCATGTACGACAGTTCCACAGGTTGTGTCCTGGCACCTTGTGCAACGAACACCAATGACCATTACCACTGGTCGCCCTAATGTTTCCAAAATTGGGCTGGTCGTCATGACGACCATCCGTCTTCTTCCAGGGTGCTTTTCCCTTGGAATATTTCGACCGTTCTGTTATTCGTGCAACTTCACACTGGGCGTTTTGTTTGTTCTTCTTTTTATTATTCACCCTTTTATGATCTTCTGATTCAGAGTCTTTTTTCATCTTATGGTCCCCTAGTATAGAGAGACCAGGTTGTGGTGGAGCTTGGCCATTATCAACCATGCGATTCCACTCGATAGCCTCGTGCGCATTTGAATACTGATCCGCCATATCGAAAAGCTCTGGTATGGTAGATGGCGGGTGAATGTTGAGGTCCTCAGTGAACCTTTTATATCGGACAACCTGCTTAAATGCACGAATAACAGAGCTGTTAGAAATATTAGGAATAGTGTTGTGTACTTCTACAAACCTTTTAGTGAACTGCCGTAGATTTTCTCCAGAAGCTTGGCGAAGATGATGCAGGTCATCTTCTTTACCAGGTTTGGCGTAACAAATTTTAAAATTATTTAAAATGGCATGGCACAAATTCTCCCAACTGTAGATGGAACCTTCTAGCTGATTAAACAGCCAAGTTCGTGTTGATCCCTTTAAAACAATAGGAAGGTAGTTAGCCATTACCTTCTCATCGCCTCCAGTGGCCTGGATGGCGGTAGTATAAACTTGTAAGAATTCTAACGAATTTTGGGTTCCGTCATAACTCTCCAGAGATCCCAGCTTGAATTTTCTAGGCCAGGTTACGCTTCTAACCCCAGGGAAAAAAGCTTTATATCCTATATACAGACCAGAACGTAATCGTACATTAGGAGTTTGGTCTATGTTATTAGGAGAATGTGTTTGTCGCCAACCACGGCTAGAAGTTTCACCTGGGGTTAAGCGTTCAAAAACATTTCTCCGTTGTGGGCCTCTTCTTTGCTGATGGCTGGCACCTTGACGGCGCCGACTAGACGAGGATCCCTCCACACAGGATTCGATCTAAGATCTTGTAGACACAAACCTCACTTGTACTTCGTTTGCGGCTTCTTACATATCAACAGCAATGGGCCGTATAACGATTGCATTTAATGCATCTTCCCCTTCTATCGGATGATAAAGAATTGCATTTGATAAAATGCGAATTTTTTCGATAGGGGTTGTCTGCTACGAACTGCTTTGAGCAGAGTTGCGGTCTCTTGCCACTGCCTATGGAGGTGGTGGTGCAATGAACATGCCTTGACGAGGCTGCTCCTCAGAGACCTAAAGTTTCTATGAAGTATTTGGTTGATTTTGAAAAAATGAATTTTGAGCCTCGTCAATAGACTTCTGCTTTTCTGCCATATGCTGCTTGTACTCACTCTGAGCGGTTTTTGGGCAGTTTCATGGGCTTCACGTTCTGCCTGTTGCCTATCTACATCATTGGTGACCGCACAAGTGCGGAATGACCGTTCTTCGGCCTCAACTTCTACTTCGATCTTTGCCAATTCTTCTGCAGTAACATACTCAGAATAGAAGTCACACTTACATTGTTCTTCTGTCGGCTCGTCATCAGCAATGAGATGGGCGTAGTCAGCAAGGTCAAACCGGTTTTCCTCATAATCCATCGAGAAGAATGACTTGATTTCAGAATCTGGAGGCCCTCCTTCTAGCGCCAACTGTCAATGTCGAGGACCTTGGGTCCCTTAATCGAGCTTAAGTAAATTTTATTATGGATAGGCCCCTGGATACTGAAATAGACACGATGGAAATGACGGAAGTGCTTCTTTATTAGCCAAACGGATGTGACAGAAAGTTTAGATTACAAGATGATCTTATGTGATTACAAGGAGTGCAAGACTACGAATGTCTGATGCTAGATGCTCCTTCATTGTCCGATCGTCCTCCTATTTATGCTTGATGAAGAGACAACAGTTGAATTCCAGGAGATGTCTTCCTATCAAATGATGTCTTCTCGCCAAAAGACGCCTTTCTGATGATAACTCCTAGGTGGTTATGCACTTCTGTTAGGTAACTGTCCGCACGGAGAACTGTGAGGGAAAAACCGCTTGCCCTTGACCATTTTGCTGGTCGGGGTGACCATGTCACTGGTCGGGGACGATCAGTGTGAAGTTTAGTTTGACCATCCTTGACTGAACTGATCAGATATCTAATCGTTCGGATAGGGATGAGTTTTTTGGTTGGGTGTATTATGGACTTAAGTTTGACAAGCCCACTTACCAGCGCATAGTCATGAATTTAAGAAAGAGAAGGCCCAACAAAGAAAAGCAGGGTCTTAATCCTCGTCAATATACATATATGTATGTATGTATGTATACATACATACATATATATGTATATATATGTACACATATATATAGGAAAATGGTTCCGTACTCCTCGGAGTAATGATTCAAATTTTGTTTTCGGATAAAATATCGCTCGGGACCGGAATCCGAAATTTCACCAAAATTTGGGTATTTCGGACAAATCTCATTCGAAATTAAAAAAACAAAAATTCAAATCCGGTTCGTCTTCTACCGAGAAAAATGAAATTTCGTTGAAAAAACCCGAAATTTCGGGTGAAATTCCTGAAATTTTGTTATATTTGCACTGGCTGAAAAGTGGGACAAACACTCACAAAAAATTTTTAAATTGTTTTTGGACGTTTCTGACAATTAATGATGTTCCCATAAAAATTTCATATGATTATAACATTTGAGTAATTTTTAAAAATTCAAATATTGCTACTGTCCTGATAAAACACTGACCGAGAAGTTTGATCCGAATGAAAAATTGTACAAACCATGTTAGAACATTTTAAATTTTTGTTTGAATGGTTATTATGAATCACTAATATTCTCATAAAATTTTCATTTGATGATCAATCTTCATGAATTTTTAAAAATTTGGACAGTGCTACAGTCCTATTAAAAGGCTTACTGACAAAATTGAACAAAATGAAAAATGGTTCAAACTAATTTAGAAAATTTTGAAACTTTTTTTGAATGGTACTGAAATAAAATTAATGTTTATGTAAAATTTTTAGATGATTATAATTCTTAAATAATTTTTAAAATTTTGGCAGTGGTACATCCTAATAAAAGCCTAATGATCAATACATAGATTTACTTTAGCAATAAAAAAGATTTAAAATTTTTGAAAATTTTACAGATGGGTGATAAGTAAATTATTAAGATCTCATAAAATATTTGAATCATGATCATACTCCAGTGAATTTATAAAAATCTTACAAGGCACAGTACCATTTATGTCTTTCTCTTCTTGAATTTTGAAATATAATATAACAAATAAAGTTCAATGCTTACATAGATTTGATTGACCAAACAAAAAAAGTTTAAATTTTTTGAAAATTTTACATAATGGTACTGAGTAAATTATTAATCTCTCATAAACATTTTAGAACATAATAACACTCGAGAAAATTTATAAAATTCTAAAAAGGTTACTGTCCCAATTATGTTCATTCAGTTTTTGATTTTTTAAAGATAAAAAATGAAGTTTAATTATTTTTAAAATTTTTATATATTCTCCTAAATTACTAAAGATAGTACCATAAATTGTTCAGACCATTATCAAGCTTTTAAAATTTTATAAAAATCTGACAGTGTTTCTACCAAAATTTTAAAATGTCTCAAAAATTCGGTTTTTCAACAAATTTTCATTGAAAATGACTTTCTTAAGGGTTATTGGACCAAATCCAGTCAAATCTGGCCCTAAAAGTTTGTAAACCGACCAAAAATCATGAAATTTCGGGGAAATTTGACGAAATTTCGCCGAGAAAAACGAAATTTTGGGTTGTTGTAGCAATTTTTAAAAAATTGATTTTTTTATCCGGCCGGTAGTTTGGATTTCTTGGTGGCCCGAAATCCGAAATTTCGACGAAAATTCGCCGAATTTCGGCGAGATTTGTATCCTTTCCTGGGAGTACGTACTCTCACCTTGCATATACCGCTTAAACAAAAAAATTATACCTCTTTATCCTTTTGAGCATACTCTAATAATGATTATAATATACTCCAAAGTGAGTTCTATGAAAAATTTCGTCAAAGTCTACTTTTTATAGCATAATTTGTGTATATACTTATTTTACATATGGAAAAAGATGTATAGCAAAAATAAAGGGCTCTGAAGAAATTTTATCAACAATGTCATATTGGAGTATCTTAGAATTAGTATTTAAGTATACCAAAAGTGATAACGAGGCATAATACGTTCATTTAAGTGGTATACTGAAAGTGGGAGTATCTACTCCCGGGAGTACGAAAAAAGCTTCATATCTATATGCTATTCTACAGCTGCGTGTAAAATAGCTTATTCTAAGCGCTAGCCAGTATTGCAGTCTGATCGAACCCGCGCATGGCATTAATTAGCGCAATTAAAACCCCTTCGACCAGTCAACGCAACAAACTGCCTAGTTGACTAAGCCCATCAGTACATGGCAAAACTAACTAATAAATGTGTTTTCTAGTTTGTATATGAATCTTGTTTCCTTTGTTTTAGTCATAATTTTTTATTGGTAGCTCCAATTCAGGAATATTTTTTACCGGTAGCTTACTGACGATGAGATGAAAAGAATGATATATGTCTCGCCAATAAATGCTGCATGAATCAGATTTTATTACCAAATAAACATCAAATTACTTAATGCATTGTAAGATTTTACTACCGCACATATTCCACATACCGATGAACTATCTAGCAATGATAGTATAGATTTTACTATCTATATAAGAGTGGTGGTAATCAGAAGCTTTGCGCAAAAAAAACTATCGACAGAAACAGCATGCACCACATGCAACTCTGCAATCTGAATCAATGTATGTAACATTTCACCCCAAATTGTAATTAGATCCTTTTGACAGTACGATGTAACTTTATTAATTATATATAGCAGTGATCAGTTGGTGCCAAATTATTTGACATAATAGCCAGGACCGCGTATTTGTTTTAATAGTTCGAGATTCTGATTGAATCATGGTATATATGCATGACCCCTTAACCTGTCTATTCTTGACCTGAATTAACTAACTAGAGTTTTTATTCGGCATAACTTGTAATGTTAGCTCTGAATGGTAAATCTCGAAACAACACTATCAGTAGTTATACTAAAAATTACTATCCCGAAAATAACATATTACTCACTATTACACAAGATGTTACTATATCCTGTGTAAACCAGTCTTATCGTATAAAATATATGAAAACTATATGTACAAGATTCATAAAATTATCAAAAAATTACTACAAGTAGAAGAGGTGAGATTCTACATTCGTGTAAAATTTGAAACCCAAAATCAATCTCATTTGAAAGATATGAAATTAATAAGCGCTAATCAGTGATAAATAGTAAATTTATTCTTTTCATATCTTTCAAATACAAGTGAGTTTGGTCTTCAACTTTACAGGGTTGTAGAAGCTCACATCCCTACAAATGATAATTTTTAAAGATTTTTTCAGAACTTGTACATATGGTTTTTACAGATTTTACACGATAAAGATGGTGTAATGTCAAATGACTGATCTTTGTAGGATTTTACAGGGTTCTAGGCTCCCAGATAATCTTGTGTTTGAGGAGTAACAATCGATCAAAATGAGAGCAATGATATACACTTCATTGAACATCAATCTAACAACATTCTAGTACAGTCAATGGATTAAACCAATTGAAATGTGTTGGATTGCTCAATCTGACCATTAGCACAACCTCTATTAAAAAAAGACCATCAATAACACCGACTATGCGTGTAGTCTGTGCACACAACTGACTAGTACTAGTTCTTGTTCTGATAGTTCATTTCAGTTTAGTAACATCTTGTGCAATAGCTAGTAACATTTTATTTTCTGGACAGTAAAAGGCAATATATCCTGTGAAACCACTATTATTGTGTAAAATTTATGAAAATCATACGTACAAGTTTTCAAAAATTCTCAAAAAATTACCATAAGTAGAGGACGTGAGATTCCACATCCCTGTAAAATTTAAAGACCAAAATCAATCTCATTTGAAAGATATGAAATTAACAAGTGCTATTCATAGATGAATAGTAAATTTGTTCTTTTCATATCTTTTATATGCAAGTGAGTTTGGTCTTCAAATTTTACAGGTTGTAGAAACTCATATCTCCTATGTATGGTAATTTTTTGAGATCTTTTTCAGAACTTGTACATATTGTTTTCACGGACTTTACATGATAAAGGGGTGTACTGCCAAATGACTGATCTGTGTAGGATTTTAATATTGAACAGATGCTTAACATTTTTACAAACGATTTATCAATTGATTTTATCAGCTATTACATCAACGTTTATGATTGTCTATATAATATTTTACTACAGGATCGACAAACAGAGCTAAATTTTTGTTCTTATAGTTCACTATATTTCGGTTTAATAACATCTTGTGTAATTGCAAGTAACATGTTATTTTCTGGATGGTAAAAGGCAACATATCTTGTGTAAACCATTTTTATCGTGTAAAATATATGAAAATCATATGTACAAGTTTTAAAAAAATCTCAAAAAATTACCATAAGAAGAAGAGGTGATATTCTACATTTTTGTAAAATTTGAAGACCAAAATAAATCTCATTTGAAAGATACGAAATTAATAAGCGCTAATCATTAATGAATAGTAAATTTATTCTTTTCATATCTTTCAAATGCAAGTGAGTTTAGTCTTCAAACTTTACAGGATTGTAGAAACTCACATCCCATACGTATGATAAATTTTTGAGAATTTTTTAGAACTTGTACATATAATTTTCATAAACTTTACACGATAAAGATGGTGTATTGCCAAATGACTGATCTGTGTTAGACTTTATAGGGTTCTAGGCTGCCAGATAACCCAATGTCTTGTGTGCCCGTCAATCTTTTGTTTGAGGAGTAACAATCATCGATCTGAGAGCAATGCTACATACTGCATTGAACATCAATCTAACAACATTCTAGTACAGTCCCTGATCATGGTAATGGATTAAGCCAATTGAAATGTGTTGGATTGCTCAATCTGACCATCAGCACAACCCCCAATAAAAAAAAGTCCATCAACATAACCGACTAGTAGTAGTTCTTGTTGTGATAGTTCATTTCATTTTGGTTTAGTAACATTTGTGTAATAGCTAGTAACTTGGTATTTTTTGGACAGTAAAAGACAACATATTTTGTGAAACCACTATTATCGTGTAAAATTTATAAAAATCATATATACAAGCTTTCAAGAATTCTCAAAAAATTACCATAAGTAGAGGAGGTGAGATTCTACATCCCCCTAAAATTTGAAAACCAAAATCAATCTTATTTGAAATATATGAAATTAACAAGCTTTGATCAGTGATGAATAGTAAATTTGTTCTTTTCATATCTTTCAAATGCAAGTGAATTTGTCTTCAAATTTTACAAAATTTTAGAAGCTCACATCCCTACATATGGTAATTTTTTTAGAATTTTTCTGAACTTGTACATATGGTTTTACGGACTTTACATGATGAAGATGGTGTACTGCCAAATGACTTATCTGTGTAGGATTTTAATATTGAACGGACGTTTCTCAATTGATTTTATCATCTATTACAGTAACGTTTACGATCGTCTATATAATATTTTACTACAAGATCAACAAACAGAGCTAGATTCTTATTTCGATAGTTCACTTCTTTTCGGTTTAGTAACACCTTGTGTAATAGGAAGTAGCATGTTATTTTCTGGACGGTAAAAGGGAACATATCTTGTGTAAACTATTATTATTGTGTAAAATTCATGAAAATCACATGCATAAGTTTTCAAAAATTCTCAAAAAATTACTATAAGTAGTGGAGGTGAGATTCTACATCCCTGTAAAATTTGAAGACCAAAACCAATTTGATTCGAAAGATATGAAATTGACAAGCGTTAATCTACGATGAATAGTAAATTTGTCATTTTTATATCTTTCAAATACAACTGATTTTAATATTCAAATTTTATAGGGCTGTAGAAGCTCACATCCCCTATGTATGGTAATTTTTTGAGAATTTTTCAGAACTTGTACATATAGTTTTCACGTACTTTTACTGGCAAATGACTGATTTGTGTAAGATTTTTCAATTATATTGTATAGTAATTTCTAGTCGTAGATGTAGTAATTTCATATTATAAAAATAGTAATTTATTTTACCGGTCAGTAAAATTACTATTTAATAGCGAGACTTATATCATTTTATTTTTCTCGTCGTCAGTAAGCTACCGGTGAAAATCATTTGCAAATCCGAGCTACCAATAAGAAGATATGGCTAAAATAAAAAAGAAACAGATTCATGTACAAACTACAATACGCATTAGCTAGTTGGGTTGACCAACACATTAACTAGTAACTGATTCGGTAGTAATTGTATCTGTTATTCTATAGTAAAATGTATTCGTGATTTACTACTGAATTGCTAGCAATCAGTTCGGTGTGCACAGCACGCACAGTGATATGGTGGCATCACAGCGATTCGGCTCGCGCGTAGAATAGACAACACAGTGCGCAAACGTAGAATAGCACTACCGTGTGCACGTGTATATATATGTATATATGTATGTACATACATACATATACATGTATGTACGTACGTACGTATATATGTATACATATACATGTATACATGTGTGTCTATATATATATATATATATATATATATATATATATAGATCATGTTGATGAATCATGCTATCTAATATATATTCTTTATTTCAAACCAACAAATTAATTATCGATAGTCAATCCCATTAATTACTATTGTGCCTCCGTTGCAAAATGTATGTGTTTCGGACATTGATGCGGACTAATTACATGTTAGTAGAATTTATAAAGAAAGTATAGTTAGAGTAAATTAGAGAAAAACCAGGTACTGTGGTGAAAAATACAAAAATATAAAACTACAGGTATATCAGTAAGTGGCACATATTGAGGCACAAACATTGCAGTAAACCACACGTCTATTGGTAGTGGCAACTCCAGGTACTGTCCGATAAAAGTTGCAAGCGTGTGTAATTTCGAGTCAAAGCGGTGGGATAACATGTAGGGGTGAAAACGGTATCGGCAATTCCCGGAATTCCGGAAACCGTTTCCGGAATTTTTCGATCGGACGTGTCGGTTTCGGTAATTTTCGGAATCGGAATCGGTATCGGTAATTTTTGTCGGAAACGATAACGGTAACGGTTTTGATCGGTTCCGACCGTTTCCTTCGGTATCCGGAAAAAATCGGTAAATTCCGTCGGTAATTACCGGAATTGTTCCAGCCCATAAATCACAAATACACCCATTCAAGCCCACATACACCTAAAGCCCACAGCCCATAACTAAAAACCCTAAAGAACTGCATATGGAATCAGTCAATCAGGTGATGCTTGTCTTCTGAGTTCACGCCGCCGCAGGACCTGCCCGTCCGCGCGTCCGGCGTCCGGCGTCCGCCCGTCCGCCGTCCGCGTCCCGTCCCGTCGGCGCCGTCCCCTCCGCCACGCCCTCCACGCCGTCCCTCCGCCCGTCCGCGCCGTCCCTCCCTCTGCGCTGCGTACTTCAGTTCCTCGCCCTCCTCCTCCACCCAAGAAGCCGCGGGCCATTCTCGTCTCCTTCGAAGAAAGATCAGTCTCTCTATTGTGCCTTGTAGTGCTTTTCTAGATTGTTCATTGCAGGCCTGTCCTTTTTTGCTGCCCTGGGTTTTCTGCTATATGGAGGGAGGTAAGATTAAGAATGTTATTTAAAGCTTCTTTAACTAAGTTTGAATTAGATGCATTTGGATCATGTTTTTAGCCAAATTGGTCATCTAGGCTAGCTGCAAACCATGTACCATGAAATTCTTCAATCTAATAGCAACTTTCTAAATTAGTACTTGAGAAGATATCCACTAATTCAGGGTCTAATCTAGTGAATAATACAGCTATAACATCGCATTGAAAGATGTATTCATACTCTCTTGATTTGATTGGCAGGCTTTTCCTCATGCTGAAACGATTTCCCATCGAGTCCAAAGGGAGGCAGCAAAAGCTGAGAGAGGTCGGCAGAGTTGGTACTATATGCTTCTGCTGTTTCTTTGCACGATGCGTGATTGTAAGGATTTCTGTTCTCTGATCCCTGGACAAGTTTTGAAGTCACAAAGTTGATTTCTTACTTTTGCTATTGCGCATTTGTTTTGCAGATGTGTTTCAATGCATTTGATAAAGAAGCTGACCTCGATGTTCTTGACCATCCAGTTCTAAATTTCTTCTATTACCTGGTATGTGTAACTTCTGCAACTTTAGTAAAGAAGTTTTTCTCTGTCTAAAGTGAAATGTTATTTCCCAGTTTGGTAACTAGAAATTGATGCTCCATTACACAGCTAGTATAACTTGTTCTTCGACTGTTCTTAATCCGTTTTACTGCAGCTGGTCGAAATTCTTCCTTCGTCTTTTGTCCTGTACATTCTGAGGCGAATCCCTTCGAACCTACGGCTCACGCAGTATCATCCCCTCACCCAGCCAGGCGAACCAAATAGCCACAGGGTTCATCTTTGGAAGATTGTTGCCATTTTCTAGATTTTTCTATTGTGCCTTGTAGTGCTTTTCTACATGCATTTATTTTCATTGGATGGAAATTGTTTGGCAAGGAGAAACTGGGATGATGTGGCACTCTCATATGTCATTGTTTGTACTCAGCTTTAATACAGATTAAGATTTGTTATTTGTCTATCACAAATGCATTTTACATCAACTTTTTAGGTCTGAAGAATGAAGAAAAATCCATTCATGTGATACACTGATACTGATACCTCAAATCTTCTCTCTCTTTTATTTTGTTTTTGGTGCAGTTGTGGGTGAAAAGAGCTGACAATAGGATGTTGACTTGTAGCTATTTGACTTGTAGTTGCATAATACAATAACCTATGCTTAGATTGAGTTATCAGACAAGTTTTGAAATACAGAAAAAAGGACCAAGGGCAGCAAAAACACGAACTAGCTGATACATATTTCGGTACTTTGGGATGCTATAAGATTAGCTAGATCATCAATGGATGAGTAACTACTAAATGGTAGAGGAGGCATTTTACTCCTTAATCAATGTATGTTTGAATGCACCTCTTGTAGTATGGTAAAGAGAAAATTATGAGCTTCTAAGTTCTAACCATTAGCTGACGCTAAACGCTAAGTTTAAAGTCTTGAGATGTTAAGCAGCTCTATATTTTTATTCCATGGATTTTCATGCGAAAGCTTAAGTATCCACTTTGATCTTTCCATTACTCATCCACCATACTCCTCTTTGTATCCATGGATTTAGTATACTATTTGTGTTACATTTGTTCGACAATAACGTGTTTGCATATATCTTGTGACTGGTTGTTCACTTGTATCCGTCCCTTTTCCGGCTTCTACATGGCGATGGCGTGAGAAGCCAACGTGTTCACCTCCACTAAGCGCATGTTCTTTGGAGCCGCCAGGTAATATGACGCCTTGTGATGCCCCACCGTTGAACCTCGAGTCGAGCTACACCTCGCCGGATGCAATCAGTCCATGTGCAGGCATGAGTCAGGCCCAGGGTACTGGTGTGTCTGCATCATCCGCAACACCTGCACCAACATTGGACACATCGGGTACAAATCCAGAACAAGCAATTAATTTGGATGGGGATGGTGAAGCTGATGATGATAGGGAGCATCCCTCAAAGCAGCCAAAGAAGTCCACTTCAGATGTTTGGCAATATTTCGAGAAGTACACGGTTGTAGCGGAGGAGAATGGCAAACCTGTTAAGCAACTTTGGGCCAAGTGCAAATTTAAGGGCTGTAAAAACAAGACCAGCAAAGGCAGGGCTGAAAGCCATAGAGGAACAACTGGGTTTTGGTCTCATTTGAAGCATTATCATAGCATTGTGAAGGGCCAGCAACAACTCAAATCAGAAAAAGATCATGAGAAAGGTATATCTGTTGTTCAGCCATATAAATATGATGAAGCAGCTAGTTTGAGGAAGTTTTATATTGCTATTATCATGCATGAGTACCCATTTAACATTGCAGAGCATGAATACTTTGTGGATTTTATTAAATCCTTGAGGCCTAGATTTCCTATAAAGTCTCGTGTCACTATTAGGAAAGAAATAATGGATCTCTACTTGCAAGAAAAGGATATGTTGTATAAATATTTCAAAACCCTTGATTGTCGCTTGAGTGCTATTATGGATATGTGGACATCAAATCAGAATAAAGGGTACATGTGTGTCACCGTACATTGGGTAGATGATGAATGGCAAATGCAGAAGCGAATTATCAATTTCTTTCATGTTCCGGGTCAGCACACCGGTGAGAATATGTCTCTTATCCTCAGTTCATGTTTGTTGAAATGGTTCATAGAGAAGAAAATGTTCTCTTTGACTCTAGACAATCTTCTTTGCAAATGAAGTTCTTGTCAAGGATGTCATTCTAGAGCTCAAGAAGCATAGTCCTTTAATCTGTGATGGTCTGCTTTTTCATATTAGATGTGCTAATCATATTTTAAACTTGGTTGCTAAAGATGGTATGAGTGTGATAGCATCATCTATTCGAATATTAGAGCATTTGTGCTAGTCATCAAGGGTCTCCATTGCGGTGGGAGGAGTTCCAAAAGTGTGCTCTTGAATGTGATATGGACACAAAGGTTGGGTGTCACTTGATGTTCCTACTAGGTGGAACTCAACGTATGCCATGTTGAGGATGCCCTATATTACAGGCCCGCCTTTGAGAGGCTTGTGTCATATGAGCGTCGCAGTATGAGAAAATTTCACCTTCCTCTGCAGAATGGGATATGGCAAAGTCTCTTTTACCATGCTTGAGAAAGTTCTTTGATTTGGTGAGCTATTTTACGGTACATTGTATCCAATCGCCAACTTATTTTTAGAGGTTTTGTGAGATTAAGTTGTTGCTTAATGATTGGTGCCATAGTAGTGATCCCACTATTTATAAGATGGCAAACACTATGATGGTAAAGTTTGACAAATCTTGGAAGAAGTCCAATATTTCTCTTCTTGTGGCTAGTGTCCTTGATCCTAGGTACAAGAGGAAAATTGTAGAATTTTACTTGAAGAAGTTGTACCCATATTCCTATCAAGTGAACTTGATAAATTTAATGATGTTATGAAGAAGATGTATCAATGCTATGCTTCCAACGCACCCTCAACTTCAAAGAATCGCACTTGAGCCAAAGATCGCAGTTGATATGTTTTTGAATAGTGTAGATGATGAACTTGATAGCTTCATATTTGATGCCCAAGGAGATGATGATTGTATTGACACAAGTGACTTAGAGAAATACTTGGCAGACCCATTGTTAAAGGTTACTAAAGGTAATCAGCACACATTTGACATATTAGCATGGTGGAAAGTCCACAAAGATGAATATCCTATCATGTGGCAGCTAGCTCGTGATGTCTTAGCTATGCAAGTGTCAACAAGAGCTTCGAATCGCTTTTAGTCTTTGGTGGCCGTGTACTTGATCTATATCGTACTCGCCTTGACCCTAGCATGGTAGAAGCACTTGTTTGCACCAAGGATTGGATAGCCGAGCAAGAAAAGGTTATAGTCTGAACTTATACTTGTTCAAAATTCTATTAGTGATTACTCTTTTACTAATGCAGATGGTTCTTTATATTCCCATGTTGTAAGAGTGTTCCTTCCATAGTTTGTGATCCGGGCGATCTCGAGGCTATTGCTAGTAATCTTTCTCTTGAGTTAATTTCTCTTTATTTTCTATTCTCATTTGTGCACAAAATATTAGCTGTAGTTTAATTACATATTGCTCTAAAAATCAGCAGGATGAAGATCTAGATGATGATGAAGATGGACTGAGGTCCAGTTGTAAGTTGGTTCTTTGTTTGGTGATCTTGAAGGAAGAAATCAAACTATATGAATCTATGACTATGAATATGATGATGTATTTTGTCTTGTCTTGGTTTCTTTCTTCTCGTGTATGAATTGTGAACTATGAACTATTGAACTGTGATGTATTATTTGATATGAGATATTGAGACTATCTTATGCTATGTGATGTAAAGACTCGTGTGGAGACTATCTTATGCTATGTATGCCTGTATGGAATCATTGGAATGTGTGATATCGTCAACTGTAAATGCTTGTGAGGTATTGCTTTTAAGTTCTATGTGAATCTGTTGCTTAATGCTTTAATGTATGTCTGTATGTAAGTGCTATGTGAATCTGTTTCTTAATGCTTTAAGTCTTTAATGTATGCTTGTATGTAAGTGCTATGTGATGTTGCTTAATGCTTATGCGGTTATGCGTTATGAGATATTGATCTTTTAAACTAGTTATACTATTGTATACATTTACATTGGTAATGTATATTCATCGTAAATTTGTGAATGTTTATTTATTACTAATTTCTATGTGGATGTACGATTTGTGTGAATTTTTTGAAGTCAATTGGTGGTGCATGTCGTTACGATGTTACCGATCTCTTTTTCGAATTCCGATCGTTACCGATATATATTTTGTATCGAATTTTCGTTTCCGATATTTCGAATTACCGATGCCGTTTCCGTTTCCGTAGTTATCGATTCCGGTATCGTTTCCGAGGAAAAATATGAAAACAAAAATGGTTTTAGTGTTTTCCGACCGTTTTCATCCCTAATAACATGGATGTATTTTGTATAATAAATCTGCTCTTATTATTTTTAGAGAAATGATATTCTACTACAACTGAGTGTAGAATAGCGTATTCTACGCGCCAGCCAAGTTTGCTTTACCGACCGAGCCTGCGCGACTATCGAGTTGACTAAGCCTGTTTGTACATAAATGACTAATAAATGCTACTTAGTGCTTGTATATGAATCTGTTCTTTTTTTATTTAGCTATAACTTTCAAATGTGATTGATTTTGATCTTCAAATTTTATAAGTTTGTAGAATCTCATCTCCTCTACATCTTCTAATTTTTTGAGAATTTTTGAAAATATATACATGCATTTTTCATGAACTTTAGAAAACACTGGATATGTTGCTTTTTACTGGATAAGAATGCTATACATAGGTATAGTAATATTTTGAGTAAAAGACAGTAAAATCTATAAGTCTCATTAATAAACATTAATTTTTTGGCAGGTAACAAATTTTACTATCCTTATATATAGATTTTACTATCGATATATATATGTTTTACTATCATAAATCGATGTTCATTTTAGCGGTAAAATTTGATTCATGCAACATTTATTAGAGAAACTTATATCATATTATTCCTCTCATTATCAGTAATCTACTGGTGAAATTTGTTCATGAATCGGAACATCGATTAAAAAGTTATAACTAAAATAAAAAAGAACAGACTTGTATACAAACTAGAAAATGAAATAACCAGTGAACACAGGAAGGGTGGCCAAAACAACTAGTAAGCACATTTCTTAGTTTGTATATGATTCTGTTCTTACTTTATTTTGGCCATAACTTTTTATTTGTAGCTCCAATTAATGAACGGTTTTCATCAGTAGTTTACTGATGACAAGATGAACATAATGATATAAGTCTCGCTAATAAACACTACACGAATGAGTTTTTACTACCAATTTACCGAATGTACCGTAAGATTGTACTACCACATGGCAGTAAAATGTATGTATATCAATAGTAAAATCTATTTATACGGATAGTAAAATCTGATTTATACGGGGAGACTTATATCAATATGTAGCTCTCATCGTCAGTAAGCCAATGATGAAATCTATTCGTGAATCAGAGCTACTAATAAAAAATTATGGCTAAAACAACAAAAAAGATTCATGTACATACAAGAGAACAACATATTTATTAGTTCGGTTGGCACGTTACAAGGGAACAATATAGGAAGCAAGCAGGCTTGATGGTTTCGACCAACGTGTAGAATAACTTACTCTGCACGTAAGCGCAGATTAGCGCTACCGTATGTATATGTATATGTATATGTATATGTATATGTATATGTATATGTATATGTATATGTACGTATGTATACGTGTATATATATATACATATATGTGCGTACACGTGTATATATATATATACGTACACGTATATATATTTAGATATATATTTCGACATATACATATATATTTATTTATTTATTTATTTATTTATTTATTTATTTATTTTCTATATGTTAGTATAGTTGAAATTTTAAAGGTTGATCCTAAGTGTTTCAATGTGAATGTTAAGATGCCAAACCATTCAACCCAATTAAGGTATGGCTAGCAATATCCTTTAGTTTTACGCATACAGTGTGTGTCTAGGATATAGTTATAGCCGGCTAGCTGTAGTTTAGCTCTGAGCTGTTTTTTTTTTCTAGCTGTCTAAAATATATTTTTATTTTTTTATAAATTTAGCGTTATTTTAAATAAATTTACAAAAATAGCCTCTTCTATATATTTTTTTCTGCCGAGCACGCACACCTAGGCAAGTTCACCAATTTAGCATGTTGATTAATTAGTCACTTAAATAATCACTTCACTCATTTAATGACTTAATTAAGTCATTAATTAAGTGTCTTTGCTTAATTGAGTGGCTAATTAAGGCACTACCGAGGTATCCTCGATATCTCCCTACACCGCTGTCGAGTTCGCGCTATGCGGCAAATGACCTACCGAGCCAGTGTCACGATGGAACGTGTTGTCGTGGTATGGAAGCGTGGCTCTATCGCGTCTTTCGCGATTAAGGAGGGGTTATTTTTATAAATTTATTCAGAACGTGGCTATATTTATATAAATAAAATGTGTGAGACGGGAAAAAATAACAAAAAATTCGATCCATGTGTACGTTGCATGTGCAATGGAACGAATGCAAGCTGACGTGCTCGTCAATGGAGATAGGCCGATAGCTTGTCATACACGATCGATGGTCAGTGCATGCATGGATGAGACATATTTGAATGCACGAATGAAAGATCGATCGATATGATCACTGTCGTACGTGTTGTTCCCTTCAGCCAGGTATGATTTGATATCATCGTGGATAAGCATGCAAGCTAGAGATAAACTTCATATATATGCCGCTACAAAATTCCTAAATTTCTTATATGCCATCTCGGTTATAAAGATAGATTCGTAGTGGCAAATAAGGTATTACGCGCTCTATATCATATCTATTGCTGTCTTGCTGTGCACATCAATCCAATAACACGAGTTGGATATTACCAGAAACTCGATCGCCATTACGTACGTCGTGATCAATTATTAATCAAACTAATCGTGATTGTTGTTTTGGATCATTCATGGGTTGGTTTAGCTAGCTCACGTAAGTATTGGATCGTACCGTTTGCGACGGTGAGCTTACACACGTGTCGCCGTCCTCGCCCTACGTGGCTTCGCCAATCAAGCTCTGAGGGCGAATATATGCTACTCTAGCTGGTCATCCATCAACACGTGTAAACCCCCGGCCCCTGTCAACTTTTCTTGGCTATTTGGCCTTAGCCCTTGCTACAGCATATATACGCACGTCACTGTGAAACTCAACTACAACTTTCGGCATGGAAAATATGCACTCGGTGACGCATGCGATGCGTAGATTGTTTGGAACACAGGTATTTTACAGAAATAGATAAAATATTTTTTTAAAAAATAAGGACAGAGGTTCCATAGGAAAAACAGCATAGATATCGACCACCGGTCCCAAAAAGAAGATACCAACACCGGAGAAGGAATCCTAAACCTAGAAACTCCTATTATGACACCAATTACACCAATGAGACTAATACTTGTGAAGCAACGAAAAAACATGACACTCACATAACATACAAACAATAGAGCCTGAAATTGGCTAACAGCAAGGAACCAAACAAACTAAAGAACTGCAAAACTTGCAAGGTCTTGAAGTGCAGCCATTAATGCACACCACGGCTCACCAAGTGAACCAACCACGGTACAACAGATGCAATGAAGAGGGTGAAGCATAGGAAAGCAGGCATCAATAGCTCCTCCCCCAACCTCCAATGAGCTCACCAACAATGGCTTGTCTATACAAAGGACCCTGATCAGCTGTAACACGGACCCCCATCATGGTCGGGTGACCTGCACCTTAGGACCATGACCAAACAACTACCGGCCTACAACACCTTAGGGCAATAGTTCTTAATAAGCACCCCCAACAACTTAGCAAGGGCAATCCTTAGCTGCAAGCATGCTAACCGACGGACCGACATAGACGAACCGAAGGAGACAACAAAGCTAAGCATCTGCACGCCACAAGCCACACTGAGACAAAATGTGCCGACCATGCCACGACAAGCTCGATCCACCCGTATATGTGAATAGTGAGCTACACCGCTATACCGAAGACACCATCCTGCAGCCGCAACATACCACCCATGCCACCACATCATGCTCGCATGGCCCAACATAGCCACACCACTCATTGCGACACACCATGGTCGTGCTGCCACGACGCACCACCCATGCCTTCGTGGCGTGTCACCAAGGAGCCACGGCACCACCTGCTTAAACGCACCCTAGATGCCCGAAGACTCCCTGTTGCCGTCAATGATCTCCATAGGCCCCGACAGGCCGGAACAAAGGAGTTGATGGGCCCATCCGTTATGACGCACCAAAACCACACTACCACAATGCACACCCTTGCCACCAAGGCACCGGCCAAAGGCAAACAACCGTTGTGTGCCCTGTCGCCACCGAACCCCCATAGGCGCTGCTGCCTCGACTGTCACCATCCACCGCTAGAACCGGCCAAATCTGCCGAGAATGAGGCTAGATCCGATCGGTTCAGCAAGAAAGCCTGGCTGTAGCTAGGTGATGTTTAGTTCCGGATGTGGAGAGAGACTTAGGTGGCAATAGCGACGGCTCATCCGAGATGGCCCGACAGGACAACGACGACGCTCCCCACAGATCAAATATGGGAGAGACACCGCTATGGGCCAGCCGGTGGGAGACACGCTTAGCTGGAGACTTGGCATCGCCTTCGGGAGACCCCAAATTTATTTTCTGCGATCTTTTGAGACGCTCGTTGTTCGATCTAGGTAATTAACGCTCTCCTGCCTCGTTTATTTGGTGACACTTGTGCAACCATGAACGAAGAGAAGTTTCAGTGTTTCACACGTACTGATACAGACTAAATGATTGTAATTTGCAGCGCCGGGTCAGCATCACTGATAGATTTCCTTTTCTTTTTAATAAGCACGCCCTTAATTCATAGGTCACAATAATGTTTTTTTTTAAAGTACTAGATGCCACGGTACGTACACAAATGGAAAAAGGGAACTTTACCATGCCAGGATGATGACATTCTACAAACCATGCAAGTATCATAGTGTGCGAAGGCAAACATCCCAAAGTCAATTACGCAACCGTAAAATTCCACATCTACTGGGTCCAATACACACATCAAGTCGTTTGCAACATCATATAACACTGTCATTTGTTAGGTTGAATACATGCATCTAGCTAGTCTACTTTCAAGCTACATTTTAGGGCATATACAGTATTATGTCTTTTAATATTGTCACTGAGAATTCTAAGTCACCTAGAGATAATATTAGAGACAACATCTCCAATATTTTGCCTCTAAAATATTCATTCATCTTCGTTACATTTTTCCTCTCACACTCCATCACTTTTTGCGTTCTTTTACGTCATCAGGCTGTCTCTTGCATAAGAGACATCATATTCTCTTCCACACCTCCTCTCTCCTCCACGTAAGATTTTGCTGACATGGTATAGCTAAAAAACAGCTAAAGTGACACTATTAGAGATGCCCTTACAAAATATGGCTTTCTTTCTACGTACAGTATTGTTATTACTTCCTCTGTTGATTTTTATAAGATATCCACATATTTCGAGATTATAAGTTTGTAAGCTTTGATCAACAATTTCTAATTTTGTAAGCTTTGATCAACAATTAGTCCAGCAATATATAGATTATATAACACAAAAGTGATACCGTTGGATTCATATTTGAAAGTACTTTCCTATGGTTATGATTTTGTAGATATGAAAAAAGTTTTATAAAAAAATTAACCGTTAAAGTTCAACTTTGAAGACTTTACTAAGTCGAACCACGTCTTGTAAAAATAAAGGAAGGGAGTATGTATTAATTTCCCTATCAACATTGATGACCAGAAAGATAAGAAACTATGTACAGAGCTTGTATACCAATATGCACAAGGTGAGAGAAGAGCAACATCACGAGGTCGCCGATGGCTGGCGGCGGAGCACCGGATGGATGGTGAAGGGGCCTAAGTGAGGTCTGGCGAACAAGGTGGGCATCGATGACGGCGGCGCGCCCGCTGGAGATGACACGGCGGTGATGGCAGGGGTGCTGACGACGGGTGGAGAATAAGCTGCAACCTTGTTACATGAGGGGCACACTCGCAGTACTGTGCTGACCCCAGATCGGTGGTGGTGGTAGAGCGGGTATGTGGTACGGAAGGCACGCAGCTCTGCCACCTCTCGTTGGAGCCTTCTGTTCTCCTGAGTTAGCGTCTCGCAGCAACGCTTCAGATACTCGCAGTTCACCTCGGTTTGCTTTAGCTTTGTCCTGCGATATGATGTTTGATAAGTCAGAAAAATACTCCCTGGTTTTGAGACTGTTAACTGCAATAATTTTAGGTACAAAGATGGAGCACTATCGATCAAAGGGGAAATTAATTAATGGAAATTTTAATTACCTAGCTCTTCTGTTTTGGAACCAGACCTCCACTTGCCGTGGTCGAAGGTTGAGCCGGCTGGCTAACTCGCTCTTTTGTTTCTGTATGCCGAAAAATAAAGTGTATTATTTGATTTAATTTCAACTCTTTTTTGTTTACAAAGAACTTAGCTAGTTTAGCTTCTTATTTGCAATATGCTGGAACAACCCATCCCATCGGTAGTTTTGGTGTCCAGGGGACCTCCCACGTTAGCCATTTAAGCATGATGCAGTGTTTAAAAATTCCAAGAAAAAAAAACATGGATGTAGTTCACATAAGAGTGCTGTAAACCTGCAAAAATTTCAAACTCAAATTCATCCCTGGTATCAAGAACCAAAAAAAGACAAGTAGTCACACTGTTCATATGGACTAGAAGTACTGCTTGTCTTTTTTTTTTGTTTCTTGATACTAGGAACGAATTTGAAATTGAAATTTTGTGGGATCATATAAATTTATGTGTACTACATCTATGTTTTTTGGTATTTTGAAACATTGCATCATGCTGAAATGGGTATTTTTTCGCAAAAGGGACACCGGTTCCCCTGGACACCAGCGAATTTTCCCGAAATCGAACATGATCTCTCACATGATAATGAGCGATCATAACCCTTGAGGTGACATTTATTCCCAGAACTTGATTTTCACTGAAACAATTCATCTTGTTCAAACTAGTTTTTTTTTTCAATTAAAAGAATGCACTTTGGTAGCATGTCATGTGTATGTGCATACATTGAATTCATGCCTTTGATTCTTACAGACTGCCCATCAAGGGAAAGTAATCCAAGGGAATATCAGTAATCTGAAAATTAAGCTCTGTGACTAACTGATTATATATGGTTTCCTGAAGACCACGGTATTCATCAAGCAATTACAAGATACCTTGTATCATCGATGTCTAAACTCTTAACAAAGTCAAGAGGAAGACGAAGAAGATCCTTATCAATCATAGGGTCTATAATTACTTTCTGATTAAGTTTCATCCTCGATCTCAGATTTTCTGTAGTCTGGGTTAAGTAGCATTCTCTGCAAATAAAAATAACCTACTGTACTTAAACTATAAACATAATATCCTTTAAAACTATAGGGTATCATCTACTTAGGTACGGAGGATAGGACATGCAAGTTCTGTTTTGACGTATATGGAGAAATATATGAAGCCAGAACAAGATGGGACGGATACCGGGGTCAGGGTGTTGTGCTCTTTGAAGCTATCCTCCAGAAACGCAGATTGTTCCTTGGACAGCCTCAGCTTCTTCCTCACCCCACCACCTCCAAGCTCCTCATCCTCTGCAGCTTCCTGATCAGCTGCCAGTCTCACAGGAACCTCCATCTGCATGAACGATGGTGACAATAACCTCGCTGTCGCTGCTCCTCCATCCACCGGCATAGTGTTCACATCAAAACCTCGTGTGCACACCTCTGAATTCACACTACCTATACAGATAAGGATTCATCACCGTCCAAACAATTTACATGCCTCAAGCTTTTATGAGCTTAACCACCTACGAAACTACTAGGAACCAATCAAACCAACATCACTAGTCTGTAGAATGACTTACCTGCTTGTGCAGAGGCTGGAAGCAGAGGGCAGCTGAGGCTCAGCTCGACAGGTGGCTTATCGTGAGGGTGTTCTTCATCTTCTCCCTCAGTTTCATCATCTTCTCCCTCCACTGCTTCTTCTGGTTGTGTGCCTGACTTCTGGTTATCTTGTTCAGCTCTTTTGCCAGTACTTACTCCTAGCTCTAGCACAAGCTCATGGCCTTCTCCTCCACCCGTGTGTGTAGATGCCGGTGCAAGCGTGACGGTGGCCTTCGCTGGAGCTGGAGAATCCCCTAGACTAAGCTCAAGCTCCATATCAAGAAGAGGGAGGGGTTGTTGAGTGATAAGGCAAAGAGGAAGCAATTAGCAAGTATCATATATATAGTATTGATAGGCAATTAATCATCAGGTTTGACCAAAAAAATATTTTCACAGTACCCAAGATGGTTACTTAGAGAATAGGTTTGGAACTTTGGATTACTATATAACGTTTTTCCCTTCAACAATATTATAGCAGCTTTCCTGCTATTCCCTTAAAAAATTACTATATAATGCTAAGCAAAGTGGGCAATCTAGTTACTAATAATTGGAACTAAATTTTCATGAACCATTAGCCAGGTTATTCTATAACTTTTATGGCAAAGAATGTTTTGGTTGTTTGCAAAGAGGATTTTCTGCGGGGACTTTTCTAAATGCGATTTGTTCCTTGAGCACAAATTCTTTCTATATTAGCCGGTTAGTTGAGCATATAGATGGCATTAATTTCTACATAATGGGCTTTCTTAATAATTGCAGTAGAAAATGTAAATGCACCAACATTCATATTTTATTATTATTATTTTGATTTCTCAGATACCTTTGGGAAGCTTGAACACGTTTGTTCCGTTTCTAGCTATAGGGGCTATGTGAAACTTATATAAAATATTTATAATAATTATAATAAGCTGCCAGCCTGCCATTGATACTTCAACTGATAAAATGTTTCAAGGAAGAAAAGAAAATTTTTAAAAGGGGAGCTTATTTTCTTTAGGGAATGACCCTTTTTGTCCTAAAGTTGGAAGAAAAAAACATGGTTGAAAGTGAAATGATTTACTCACATAGTTTTCTATTTATCATTAATCTATGCAAGTAATGGTGCTAAGCATAATAAATACATAATATGTTTTGTCCCACAATATTGCTCGAGAATCTCTCCTTAAAAAAGGATAAGCTTGTCGTAGAAAACAGAGTTATAATAAAAACCTTTACTATCATAAAATAGTTGCGTGCTTTGTATATGCTTCAGAGCCACGAGAATTCCAGCCAGTCAAATTTTCTCAAAGAACAAAACTTTAATTTTAGTCTTCCTTGGAGTAGTATCATGTTAAAAATTCTGATGGAACCAAGTGATCACAGGGATAGTTTTATTTTCATATTATTGTACAAGCCAAGAAAAAATGTTTATATGTAACAATTTTATTCTTTGTAATAAATTGTTTCTTTGAATTTTGTTTCACTTTTGTTTGTATGGTAATTTGTGGCCTTTACCTATATGCATAACGGACTGAAGATGCAACAATCATGTACATGCTTCACACTATGAGTGCGCAGAATCATAGAAAATTTTTGTACAAAGTTTCATTTTTCACGATGGGTATCTGATTTTGATTTTAGTTTTATATTCAGCATATGAAGAAAAAACCACTTCAAATTATTTTAGAGCATGCAATATAATAATTCTTTTTAATCCGTAGCAACGCACGGACACTCAACTAGTAATGTAATAAAACCCTTATAGCAAGGTAGAAATGCTCATCGAATTTATCATACGAGTGCTATGGCCTATGAAGGTAGTTGGTAAGGTGGTGTCCAGATGTCAAAATCTCAACTGCAATCATCTGCGAGCCAGGTGATTAGAACCTAGATACTTTACAGATAAGTAGCTCATGATGTGTGAATCTGGAGTCTAGTGTCTGGACAATATGTAAGAAACAACTATGCTGAGTAGTGATTACAATTATGTGAGTTCTAGATGCCAATAATTCTAGAGCAGCTCCCATTAGATGAGAGACTGGTAAAACATCAATTTTAGTTTTTTTCATTGTCATCTCAAGATTTAATCAAAATTGCTATAATACATGGCAAGTTTTATCTGGGCTAGTATGAAGTACACCTTGAAACTTCAACTCCAACCAATAAATCCTACAGGCAGTACATGAGTGATCAACCCCAACTGAATTTAGTGCCATGCATGATGCATCAGGATTATATGGGATCTGAATCTTCCAACAGTGACTCCGGTCAGCCAAGATTCTGCAATCCGGATGAGGTATATATGTTGCAGCAGTTTTGACTATTCCTATACCAATCATGCAACACATATGCACACGGACTCATATTCCCCATCTATGGGCCTGCTTGTCTCTAATCATAAGGTATTGATGTTACTTTTAGGATCAGAGATTACAGACAAAAGAACTGTTTTTTGTTGTACTTGAAAAGGAAAATTTGAGTAGGACTTCCTCTTGAAGGCCTTACTAAACCTACACATTGCTGTCGTTAAAATTTCAGCAGTAGCTTTCTTTGACAATTATACCAGTAATATATGTACAATATTGTTTGACAATATATAGTGTTTGTATAATACAGTAAAGGTTGATTGGCATGGCCAAACTAATCCATCATCTATGACTCATTAATCAATAGCTTGCTTTTTACGAGATGGCGGACTAAAGCATCAACACTAAACCCTGGAATATTACAATTTTTTTTCAAAATCCGAACACACTGATGGATCTGTAGGCACTTTTATGTTTTAGAAAAAAAAGCACTCAGTATAAGTTTGAAGAAGTTCCTCTTGGTTTGTGGCGCTGTCTAGTAAATTTCTGCTGGTATAATATTATAAAACTGCATTTGAAACAAAAATCAGCTACAGATTATAATATCACTGGTTTTCATGCCACACCATTGTGCGCTAGAAACCTTCTGTATTCATACTGTGAAAGAAGCCTCCTAATTACAAAATTTTATTTGAAATTGGTACCTTGAGGAGAAAAGAAATGTCTCCTTTTTTAATGTCTTGTTTTCCGTTTACTTGTTTTCCATTCAACCAATTACTAGGAGAAACTTGGTTACCAGTTATCTTGTGATGTTTTATTTTGTAGTTGACTTCAAGCGATAGTTTTGTTTTCTCTTTTTTGAAGGGCTGACATTCTGAAGGCTGGGTCTGGAGAAGGTAAAGACTTAATCAATAGGGTACAAACTACAAACCATTCTTATGCTTTAAAAGTGTGAATGTACCAATACAAATTATTATAATATTCTTTTTGAGGAAAGCCTATTCCTAAATCCTAACTACCTATGAGCCTGCAGTTAAGTACGGTGAAATCATAGGAGTAAGTAAAAATCATTCGGCAAGCTTTGAAGATTACATGCATACCAATACAGTATACCTCTCAGAAGAAAGCTGATGGCTAACATCCATAAGGCCCAATGTAGAGCGATCCCAGAAGTATGAGCTTATTCAGCGTGTCAACATCAGAAAATACAGTCAAGGCACTGAAATTCCACAACAAATTGGTATTAAAAAATTGGAAAAAACCAATGGTTGTTGGACTTGGCTTCAAATTGGAGTTAAGATAAGTTCTCACATTAGAGGATCATAAATCACTTCTTTAGTTATAGATGAGAAATTAAAAAAAGCAAGTTTGCAGTTATGATTTTTGCTGTCACAAATGAATCTTTCCAAACAAGTTAGTATATTTTCATTGATTCTAGGTCTTCTGAACAACAAGTAAGTCAGAAAAGAGACCTGAATTGCAGTTCACAAAATCTACAGACAGAAGAATGCTTGAATTCATGGTGTTAAACTATTCATATATTTTGAGGTGTTAGCAGAAATGATAATAAGTGAAGAGTCAGTGTTCTCCAAATTGTAGAGAAAATAAATTGAGTTCAAAACCTAAAGATAAATGTCTAAGTTCTAAAACAGAATAAACCTTTTGTATCAACTCAAGAGCCATTATCTACAAGATAATTTTGAAGAAAATGATTACCATTTCTATTTTCATTTTCTCAAGGAGGACATATTCTATCTCTTATACTGGCAAAGATTCGCGCGCTGGGAGCCCCTCCACGTCAGCGGATTTGCAAAAAAGCCCCCTCGATTCCCAAAATTGTGTCGAGGCCCTCCCACCGGCTCTTTTGCAAAAAACACAGTGGTTCCGCAAATTCGCCGTAGGCTCCTAACTAGCCCATTTTGAAAAGAGGCCCTCGTGATTCCAGAAAAATGCAACCGGAGCCGAAACGAGCCCTTATGCAAAAAACACTCGTGCTTCTAAAAAAATTGCGTGCAGCCCGGACCGAGCCCGTTTGCAAAAAAGACCCGTGCTTTCGTAAAATTGCGCTCAGCCCGGAACGAGCGCTCTATCAAAATTCACCCGACGCAATGTAGCGCGCTCTACCTAGTGATCTTCAATTGGCAGAAATTCAAGCACCTTCTATTCAGGTCTCACATTTTTAGCCTCTATTGTTGAAATTGCCTCCAATATTTTATTTCTCATACTAAATGTCCAAGCAAAATTAGTGTTTTCAGGCATTCAAAATTGTTACATCGTTCACTTGGTATGACATGAGCCATGCATCAACTACATCTTATGTGCTGAAACAGAGCTGTAGAACATAGCACCATGAATACTCTTGTTTGCAAATTGTTGTTCACCTTCACAAAAATCATATGAGATGAACATGGAGGCAAATTCTTTCTATGCCATATCATAAGCTATCATTGCATTTCTGTTAGGTTGCTTTTGACATGCAATTGCCAAAATTCATCTATATTCCCTCATTTAATATGTACAAGTTGTCATGCATAGGACACTTTTGCATAAGGCAAGATAGTTTTAGCATAAACATACATCAGATCTGTTGGAAGATTTCTCACACTACCTGTCTTTTCATATCCATAAGTCAGCAAAGCACTGGCAGCAATCCTTCATCAATTAGAAAGTAGTAACAAGACCTTGATTCTTGATCAACGGTTCCAAATAATAGATACACCTCAATGCTAAGGGAACACCAAATATCTTGTTCCCGAAACAGTCTATCCAGTGGTTCATTTATCATAATATAATGCTGGTCTCAAGCATATTAGGTGGATCGACAATCCCTCCAATTAATTCATGTGCACTGAAATACAAATGAAGCAATCTCTGAATCTGTAATTAGCATTTTAGCACTTGAAAACCTGCCTTTCTATACAGCTGTAAACTGGAATACACTTCCAGATCGCAGACTATATGACAAAGTTTGCACTTAAGCTTTCCATCAAAATGTTTACAAACATTGAATACGATTTGGTCCAACAACATAACTTTTAGGACTATTTTGAGGGTTCTCAGATTACCAAATCTGAATGTTTAACATAGGTTTTGTCGGACAATATCCACACATCAAAACATCGTGTTCCATCTCTGGAACTTGAAAAACAGCTAATTGTGTTCCCTGTCCCAAAAAAAAAAACTGCTAATTGTGTCATCCAGAGATATACTGATAGTTACAAAAAGTACTACAGATACACTATAAACTGTCATATTCTCTCTGTTCTTTTTTAAGTGACATTTTTTACATTTTACAGTCTACGAGATGTGACTTTGACCATTGCTTTTTCTAACTATCTTATTATATACTAATAAATTATAATATTACGAAAGTATTTTTAACGATAAATCTAAAGATATAGTTTTCATGTAGCCAATCTATATAGTTTTAAACATATTAGTGGTCAAAATTTCGAAAGTTTGAAGGCACGGATTCTAGTACGTCACTTAAAAAAGAACAGAGGGAGTAGCACTTAGTTGGTGTTCTAGTACGTCACTTAAAAAAGAACAAAGTTTGAAGGCACGGATATTTGGTGTTCCCTGCATAGAAATAACTACCTTTCCTATCATACAGATAAAACTGAATTGGGAAGAACCAAACAAAACTACTATCAAGATTTGCAATGCAGAAAGAACAGAATCCAGAAGTGCTAACAGCCTAATGAGCCAATAGCATTGCTTTTTATGTTGCATGCAACACTTTTTCTGCCATACAGATAAAACTGAATTGGGAAGAACCAAACGAAACTACTATCAAGATTTGCAATGCAGAAAGAACAGAATCCAAAAGTGCTAACAGCCTAATGAGCCAATAGCATTGCTTTTTATGTTGCATGCAACATGAGTCAAGAATTGTGTGCCATATTCTGACAATGTACCATACAACGAAAGCCTTAATGGGGAAAAATTCTAATAATTAGTTATTCAATGCATTCTTATTGCTACTTTGAACAATGTGTAACCGGGGGAAATTCTATTAATTAGCTATTCTATGCATTCTTATTTCTACTTTGAACAATGTGTAACCGGTGGACGGAAGGATCTGTTAGATGACAACAAATGGAAATAATAATGTTCTTATATTTGTATCTTTAGAATTATTCGTTTTCAATAATGAAAACCAGTGAAGCTACATGTGTAGAATGTATAATGTCAAAGAATATGAGATGAATACACTTTACATTTCTATCATGGTACTGGGTAAGGTGTGACGTTTCATGTGATCTGTATATATCTACCCTTCTTTCACAATTATTATTCAATTGACAATAATAAGCATATGACATGACATGCATTGCGTAACTTGCGTGTTTGTTTACAGGAATTGAGGTGGCATTCTCCACATCAATTATTTTCTGTGTACGGAAATTACAAAAACAAACCACAATCATGCTCATTCAGAATAGTCACATCACAACTAACAAAATTGACATCATGCAATAGATACCAACTGACTTGTAACATGGAGGTTTCTTGAATAGTAAATTGCTACATGACTTCCCTGTGATCATTTCTTTACTGCTACAACTGAACAGAAAATCAATAATGTTGTATAGATGTTTGTCAACTGACTCGATAGAAATCAAGTCTGTAATGTTAGTTGTTGGGAGAAAATGTGAAGTATAAATCTGCATTTATGATAATTGGTTACCAACTTCAAACAATTGATACTCTAGAGTCCAGATGAAACTTCTTAATCCTAAGAAGACCTTCTAATACTAATTTTGCGCTACCTAGCACAATGCAGTTTAATGTAAAATTGTGAATTCAATCAAAGAAAGAAAATTACAAGAATGGCATGACATTCTTAAATGCATATACCTATATGTTACAAAGGATTTTGGTTTTAGCCTTTACAAGTTCAAGTCAGATTTTATTTTACATGAACTATGTTACTCAAACCATTTACCATTGCTTTGCTATGCTATGTTGCATTATTTCAAGAGGTCATACCAGCACAACACTGTAATATCATTTCAAATATACTTTGAAACTAAATTATATCTATATTCTGCAGAAAATGTATATAGTGAGCTCATTTCAATTCAATTATTTAGCTTGTATGTAATGTAACGCATATAAAAAAATATATGCAAGTCGAACCTGATAACGTTGCACACCACCCTCTGTAAACAGCTGTTTTGCGTGCCATGCTACTAGGAAAAAGTGGTCAACATTTAAGGAATTTGATCTGATTTTCACTGCATGCCATGCTTTTAGGGAAAAGTGGTCAACAATTAAGGAACTTGATCTGGTTTTCCCTGCATACGACTCAGACTGCATGACTAGGAAACTATTTCAGAACATTTGAAAAGGTTATGAGCATTTTGAAGTCTATACCAGAAAAAACGAAGATGCAAATATTTTTAGCATTTATAGTTCTTGAGAACAAATTGGCTCAAACATCACACTTTTTGCTAAAGCATGCAGATACAAATGAAAAGCTTGAACCCAAAGCAAGAGTTCACATACAGAAAGGCTAGAGAATAAACTACTGTCACTACACGAGCACTATTGAGCTCTTCTTGATTTTCTAAGGTTGACTTCTTATGTTACTTTACTTTCAGGACATATTCTTTAAGCAAGATACTCTGCATCCATGTTACTACTGCCTACAGCAAAACATGTGAGATCACTGAATGCAACTGAGCTTAAAATTGTGGTAGAATCATCTTTGAGCAACTCCTAGTTATTTATCCCACGATTTCTGTCCAAAACATTTTGTCTATTTATTTGTAAACAATAGCCTTATAAATATGGATAAGCAAGGAGAAATCTGTATCCCAATAGGCATAGTTGCTGCCCAATTGCATGTTGATACCAACATTAAGAAAATCAAGTTAATTGGTATTACTGAGAATTAAACATTGAATTAGTTGAAATTTGGAACAGGTTGCGATACATATGAGTATGAGTAGATGGATTGAGGAGCACAGATTAAACTATCTCAAACACCATTGAAGAAAGAAGCCAACATGTAAAATAAATCCATGACACGGCCACTCCCTCTATGGATAGTAATGTAATATTCTCTTGCCGAACGCAGCATGTGATTCTATTTGTTATACTGGTATTCTTTCAAGAAAGATCACCCAGGGCGTATTGTGGCTAAAGCACGTGCAGTGGAATAAGGCAAATATTCATCACTCAGGAGGGCCACTGAATTTATGCCCCTCTCTCTCTCTCTCTCTCTCTCGTGTGTGTGTTACTGCTTACAGTAGTTTCAGCAATAGCTTCAGCTAAGGCCCACAGCGTGTAGAGTTGCACGGAAGGGATAAGAGCACAAGATACAAAAATAGAAGGAAAAGGTGAAAGTGCTAAGGTCATGTTTTCCATAGAAAATATTTTGTACCTGTGGCGTCTGAGAATTTGCGTTGTAGTCTGCAGCAGCCGGCATTTTCAGTGACGCGCCTGCAGATTAAAAGAAAGGAAGGGGTAAGTACAGCGTATTACTCTTCTCAAAATAAAGTACAACGTACTACATTCTGTCTGCCTGTACAGAACACATCAGAAACCTAAAATGTGCTCTAGCCTTTACTTTGGAAACACGACATGGTAGTTTGCTAACCAGCTACAGAGAAAACTGTACAAGACACACGGTTCATGCAACCAATGGAAGACACCAAGATCTAAAAGGTTGCACAGCCTTATACAGAACAGATGACGTAAGCTTGGATCTTGCATTTGAGTCTTCATGCTAAATCCTGGACATATAATAACAATGTTTTACTTAAAGAAACAATGTTAAACATGAAATGCATGAACTTGTTCCACAGAGAAATGGAATGAGTTTTTTTAGTCCTTGTCATTTCATTTTTTTAGACAACTATAACAGTTCAAACATCTCTTTAGCAAAAGTAACGAAAATACAACAAGACACAAGACCCTTTCAAGGGCGTAATTTCCCTTTCTTTTCAAAAAAAAATCATCATGAATTACAACAGATCTCATCAACAACCATTTCTGACTAAATGACTTACCACTTCAACAGATGCATCCATCAAAAGAAACCAAAGTAGACAAAAAGCACCAAAAATGCAATGTACATTGTTCATATGACGTTGACATTTGAATATGCTTTTGCCAGCCAATTTATACAGTTTTAGAAAGTCCATAGTTACAAGTTGCATGCGAGAAGCGTACATAACAAGAATTCCGATTGATGTGATCTCGCAATTGAACAATATATACATATCATATAAATCAGCTACGCAGCATCAAGCAGGATCTGCATTTGCATCAGCTTATCTGCAATTGGAGGCGTCAACGGCACAGCTTCCTGGCTGCTTGAAACACATTGTAGCTATATTTCTGAAGAATGATGCTCGGTACCTGTCAGATGGTGGATATCAGCTTGGATGGTTCAATATAATTCAGCAGTTTCTTTTAAATTGCTAGACAAGTTGACTAAGTAAGCTCAAAAGTATCAACTATCATTCTGGAGCTCTTACTTTCATTAATTGTGCTTGCATGTTTAGCATTTGAAAAATACATGGTGTCTGAAGAAGATGCGTTGTTCCTTTAAAACTATAGAGTGAGTGAGAAAGGGAGGGAGGGAGATCAGTATAGTGATGCAGGTAGCAGACTCTGACTAGATAAATCGAAAAGTGGTTGCTACTTCCATGAGTTATCCTATACATTTCGCTGACAAGCTATGCTAAACAAAAATGCACGCGTACGCTTTCAGTAATTTAAACATTCAAGCAAGCTAGACCGCTCATGTATGTGTTTTGTATCCGTGATCTACCTGAACACTATAAGCATTTTTCTATTAACTAAAAGTTTAAGAAAGGATCTCTACACTCTACATTCTCTCTACACTCTACATTCTAGTTGTGTAAATGAGAGCTGTGTGCAATTACACAGTGCAGAGATCTGTGTATTTCATTGTGGTTGCATAAGTTCAATGTCAATGTAATACCAAACTATCTCCAAGTAAATACAAAAATTACATCTTTACATGCACTTTTCATTTGGACCATGGAAATGCAGATTGCAGAAAGGTCTGGCTATTAGAAACATAATGTTCAGCTGATTTCTTTCTTACCAGCACTCAGCTTGCATTAGTTTGCTATGCTTTAAAGGTAATGAATTGACTACCAGCAGGTCAAAAGATACAGTTGTGAAAGCTTCAACATTTGTTTTATATATAAAAACTCTCCTAACAGAATAAATTCAATCATTAGGACCTATCTTGTGTTATTTAAAACAGGTAAAGAGAGGGTCAAAAGAACTAGAAATTAGAATCTTATTTAATCTACCATGACAAAGAAAATTAGGAGAATGCGCTTGATCATCATCTCATGATAAAAAGTAGTTTGCTAGTACAAAGTCATCAAAGCTCCTATCATTATCTTGAGTAAACCCAGCATAGCATCAAAATACAACACAATAAAGTCATACTAATACAAGTCAATACAGCAGATAACAAACTCTATTCAATAAAAAAGGCCATGACCTGAAATCAATAACTACAAAGTTTTTACCGAATTCCACTAAAAACGCTCTCTCATCTATTCAAATTTTATATATATATTTCTTTTAGAAAACATGTTTTGCATTGTAACATTAGTGAAGCAAGAATCAACTTTCATGTGAAGTTGATAAAACACAGGCAGTATAAAAAGTCATAGCATCACAGGGCTACTAATGCTATAATGCATGGAGATATTAATGGGATTCAAGGTTTGTAACATAAAGAGCACAGCATCATACTGTAATTGAAGACCTTGTGCCGAAATGATTTATCACCATTTGGAAAACTAAAAGGGGAACAAAACTTATTCATGTTCAATACTGAAAGGTAGCAAGATTTTAATTCATAACACCTACAAGAAGAATATTACATGTGAATCACTATACAGACCTGGTATGGTATAGAAAAGAATCTATCCCATTCTTTATCGGATTTGTCATGTGACTCATGGCGGGAGAATAGGAGTTCTCAAGTTTTTTTCATCTGCCCTTCAGCGTTCCCACAGAACCATTAGCAGTCTGAAACCAAATAGAATGGTATGCTTTCAGTATAAATATTTGCATGTATTTCCGTAGTATTTTTAGCTGATTGGTTGATGCAGGTTTGACATGATAGACAGAGGGTAAGGAAATCTACATAAAAGGTCCAAGTGCCAAGCAAGCTCCTAAAAAAATGAATAGCATCAAATTAATGCTAACAGGCAAAACTCAGCAATAAGTTTTATTTCTTCTAAAGGAGAAAGAGTTAATTTATAGAAATAAGAACCATAGTGTAAAACATTCTTGCCAAATCACAAATGAAGTGCAAGTATTAGGAAAATGAAACGGAGTGGATGTGAAGTGCAAAACTTATTGCGTCTTTCCAACGTAACTAATTACTCAATTTATTCAACTCACAGCGTTTGGAACAAAGAGATGCAATGGATTTTGCTCTGCTAGTTTAGAGGACTAGTACCAAATATTCCCCACAATTTTCTATGAAGAATAACTTAGAGGTATAGGACATGTGTATATCATATAGATGGAAACTTACCATGTTCCATTGCAAAACAATCAGCATCAACTCCAAGCATTTCAACTAACTGATTGAAGAGAGACACAAAGCATGGCATGTAAGGGAATCCCAACGTTTCAAAAGTGTGACTTGCACCAAAATAACAATGCTATAAAAAAACATACACTTGAACGCTTTACTCCTAAGTGACTAACAATTCTTCATTTGGAAAAAGCACCGTAGTGCAATGTACCTAGCAAGTCACCAAATAAAATTCAACAATTAGGAAAATATAAGGCGTAACCCTATTACATTTATTCAACTGAAATTATTGATTGATTGTTTGTTTCACATTGTTCAAAAGAACAGATCTAACGACTTCTGGAATTTGCATCAAATATTCATACTTTGTAGGGCATTTGCATTTTTAAATCATCTAGATCACTAGGGTGCAAAGAATAGAAATTATATATGTTCATCCTGTTAGCTAAAATTTCTTGGCCATAACGCAAGAATACCTGCTTTGCTATGACACAAGAATAACTACATAATTTCCTCATTAGTCATTAGGATACCATTTCAACTCATTTAGAATGATCTCAGGAGTTAATGTCACTATAACTTAGCAGTGAGTTATTACTTATATACAGCTATGCTATCCTGTACAACCCATAACAGTACCGCTTACATGGGATGGGGCCGATCCTTGTAGTTCATCCTGTGATTCCATATATGGCACATTACTGTACCGAATACACAACACGATGGTATGAAGGAAACCAAATGGGGAAAACACCATCATATCCTTTGGAGAATATGAGAACTGCAGATGTACCTCTAGATAGCTGATCCTAACAATGGTACCCCAGAAAAACCGAGGCAGCTTGCAAACATATCCTCATGGATGTTAAGAACTTGCAAATGCAAAGTCCGTAGCTTAAATGAGTAATGACCGTCATGCGAAACCACTAAGGCACCAATCCAGTGCCCAATTTGATTTCTGACAAGTGTTTTCCCCCATTTTTCAAGCGAGACTTATCATTAGTGTTCAACTTTGATCCGTGTACTGGTATAGCAGGCAGACACAACCTAGGCTACCAGAAACACTAGTAAACTATATCAAGTGAGACGCCGGTACGCCTCTCTCCTCAGCAACTCCGAACCCCCGTCATGAAATTCATACGGCCGGTGGGCGGAGCGGAGAACAGAAGCGGGAGAGCAGGGAGATGGCCGCAGTGTCGCACCTCGCACGATCTAGAAATCCAATTCGAGCTATAGCGAAGCAGAAGCATCCCCCCCACGAGGAGGGTGAGGAGGACGAGAGGGCCGCTCCCGGAGCTGCCTGCGACGGCGGTTGCTCCCTCGGCTCCTCTCCTCCCGACTCAAGCCGGACATCCTCCACACGCACGGCACAGGGCGCGGGACGAAACGAGGCAGATGGGACGATGGGGGGCGACGCCGCGGCGGGCAGAAAGGCGAAGGCGAACTCGCCGGCTGCCGCGCCTCGATGGGCGTGCGAGCTGGGAATGAAATAAAGTGCTGTCCAAACGGACCGCCCGGCACGAATCGTTTAAAAATGGGCACAGCCCGTTAAGCCCGGCTGGTAAACGGGCCGTGCCGTGTCGGCCTAGGCACGGCCCGTTTGAGCCTCGGGCCGTGCCGTGCCGGCTCGGTCCTTCGCGGGCCAAACGGGCCGGGTCGGCCCGGTAGACCGTTTAGCGTCAGGGAATTTGAAAAAAATTAGAAAAATAGATAAAATATGGTAAAAAAATATGAAAAAATTCAAAAAAATAGGAAAATCTAGAATAATTAGAAAAACTCGAATGATGAATAAAAACTTTTTAAATATATATATAAATTAAGAAAAAGCTAAAATACAAGATAAATTCTAAAATAAGACAAATAATTTGAATTAAATAATGAGCTTTATTGATGTTTGGCTGCCTCGTTAAAAACTTTGCCAAGTAAAAACTCAACACGAGAAAACCTTGGAAAAGAAAAAAGAGTACGGCCTATAGCTCAGTGATACAATAAAAAGTGAAGATTACAATTATTCTTCCTCATTATCTAGATAAAGATTTTCGAACGTCTCCGCCAGCTCAGTATTTTCTGCAGTATGTTGAACTCGTTGATCAGCTTGTTCCCAATCTTTCACAGTGAGAAGTATTTCCACCATCTCACTAGTCAGACTTGTTCTTCTCTCCTCGATTATTCTTCCGGATAGACTGAAAGCAGACTCCGAAGAAACCGTGAAGACAGGAACTGTTAACACATCCCGTGCTAGTATGGAAAGCACCGGATATGTTATCTTGTGCTCGTGCCACCACTGCAAAATGTTGAAGTCCTCCTCTTCCTTCTCTTGGTAGTTGACAGTGTCGCTGTTGAGATAAGCAGTTAGCTCCCCACCACTTGATATGTTCGCACTTGTCGTTGATGTAGTTGAACTCCTTGAGGAAGAGCCATCTGTACCCATATCTTTCCCCACGCGGTTTCTTCTTACTGCTATGGGTGTTTGGTGGAGGTCACGCATGCGAACTCCAAAGAAACTTCGATCATACTTATCATAAACTTTAGTTAAGTTAGCACTGACGGTTGAAAAATAACTAGAATAATCAGTACCTACCGCATCACTTAGAAGTGAGAGAACATTACCGAATCCCCGAATTTTAGCTCTAGGATCTAAAATAATGCAAATGCATATAACATAGGAATTTCTTGCTAATATTTTAAAATTTTAGTTTTCATAGCATAAACAGCTTCCCACAATATATTATCATTTTCGTGGCTCTTTACGTGGGTAGCAATTTCTAAAATATGATGCACAATTAAAGGAGAGGTTGAATAATAAACTCCGGATAAAGCAACGATGGAATCAAAAAAGTTCTAAAATGAAAGCAAGTATTTAGCAACATACCAATATTATACTGTGAGTAATCTTGGTTGACCATCCCGTACAACAAAGGCGTGTTAATAAAAATAGAAAATATGCTCTCATATGGTATGACATTCTTAAGCATCAAGTAAGTAGAGTTTCATCTAACAGGCATATCCAAATCAAACTTACGCGGACGTACATTCATTGTAATACAATAAGTTTTATATGCTGCTACTCGTTGATTAGAATGAGTTAAGAAAGATATTGCGATTTAAAAGGTTCAATATCTTGATTTAACCTCTTTAAACCAGATTTAACTATAAGATTAATAATATAGCAAGCACAACGCGATGTAATAAGAAAGATTCACATATGAATTGAAAAGCGGAGTAAGTATGTTCATGGCAGAAGTATTTGCGAAGCATTATCTAATGTTATTGCAAAAATCTTATCATTAAGTCCAAAATCTTCCACAACTTTTACAATACAATCAAGAATATTTTCATCGAAGATGTGCTACATCAATTAATTTGAATCCTATAATTCTCTCTTCTAGTTGCCAATCATCGTTTACATAATGAGCAACTACACTAAGGTAATCCTCTTTAGCTCTACCACTCCATATATCAGATGTCAAAGACACAGAAAAAGTACAGGTACTAAATTTTTCTTTTAGCTTATTGCGACAATTATTATAATATTTAATCAAATCTCTAGTTGTTGTCTGTCTAGAAACTGCAGAAAATCTAGGATTATGAGCGGTCTTAATAAAGTTTTCAAACGCAGCTGACTCACCAAAATTTAAAGGAAGATCTTGAGAAGCGATTAAACGACAAAGAGATTCACGAGCTACCTCAGGATTGTAGTCCCGATTCGCATCTGCATCGTCGGGGTTGTCTGCAGATCGTCTGCCTTGAAGCCATTCCCTTTTTTTCTACAAAATCAAGATGCCTCTTCAAGTGCCCTGCTCCACCAAGATTTCGCAGCTAATTTATGCTTGCAATATTTACAAACAAAGATACCCGATTTGGACATCGTTTGATATCTCAAAAATCGGTCGAAATCTTCCAGACTCGATGTCTGCGTCTTGCTCTTTTCGCCTTGCTTGCCGACGCAGTAGCACTTGTAGAACTCGAAGATGGCATACTCCTGCAGCTTCTTCAAAGCATATAATGCAAGAAGCTCATCGGTGAAATAACAAATCGAAAGTCGGAACGACGGAAAATCCCTGCTCCACAAAAAACTACAAGAAATAATGATGCTATTAATACTAAAATATGATTTAAAATACTAACAAAATAAAATAATAAATCAAAATTATCACCTTTATTTCTTGATGAAGTTTAAATCCGAATTTGGATTTTTGACAAAACTATTTTAATTTTGCCAAATTACCACTAAGAGCAAAAGAATTTCCACAAGAGAATGATTAGAAGAGAATGCAAGGTTGCTGGTGTAGAAATGAGGAGGGGCAGCCACCTATTTATAGGAAAAATTCGGGATTTTTCTGAATTTTTTCGAATTTTTATGAATTTTTTAAATCTGCAACGGCTATAAACGGCTATTTTTTTTAAACAGGCCTAAACGGGCCGGACCGTGCCGGGCCCGCCCATAAGCAGCGTCTGTAAGCCGCACGGCCGCTTAGCGCTGGGCCGTCTTGCGTCCGGGTCGTGCCCATAAGACGAACTCGTGTCGACCCATTTGGCCCTACCGTTTGGACAGATCTAAATGAATGTTTCTTGCGGGGATGGGTGGAATATTTTAAATAATTTTTTACAAATCTACCCAATTATGCGCCATTTTTTCAAATCGACCCACTTGTCGCAGCAAACGACTCTCACTGTCGCCGTTTGAATAGGGACAGCTCTCTGTTGTCGTTTCAAATGACAACGACATACCATCACACGTTTGAGATAGGGACAGCTCTCTGTCGCCATTTGAAACGGCACAAAGAGCAGCCGTCACCTCTGTCGCCAATTTAAATGGCGACAGTCTCTCTGTCGCCATTTGAAATGGCGACAGACAGTGTCTATATAAAGCCGCGCGAGGCCTGGCCCCCCCACTCGAGCCAGCCACCGAGCACACGCGCACAGCCGAAAAAACAGAGAGGAAGAGAGGAGGAGAAGGAGAAGGAGAAGGAAGAAGGAGAAGAGAGGGAGGAGGAGGAGGAGAAAGGGAGAGGAGGAGATCTGCATTGCGTCAGGTACTAATTTTTTTTGTGTAAGTATTTAAATGTTAAATATGTAATATAGTAATCAGATTAAACAGAGTAATAGTTATTTAGCTAGATGACTTAGTTAGGAATAAGTACCTGATGCAAGTTGTTTAGCTAGTTGACTTAGTTAGGAATTTATAATTATTTCGGTACGGATAGATGTTTAGTTAGATGAATTAGTTAGGAATTTATAGTTATGTTGGTATGGACAGATGTTTAGTTATATGACTTAGTTAGCAATTAATAATTCGTTCGGTACGGATTAAAATGTCGTAGAGGACTTGTAGGTTCTCTGATCGTAATAATAGTTATTTGATTAGAATTTGTGGATAAATTTTCTATGTAGGGATGACTTAGAGGTAGGGATTAAAATTTCGATTGTAATAATAGTTTTTTATTAGAGATTCGGATAAATTTTAATTTAACTGGGAAATGTAGAATCCAAATTGGTTATTTGTGTCTTGAGAAATCGGAGATGTCATGTAGAGTCGGTGGCTAAAATTGTCGGGACCAAAAATAACTCAATCTATAGAGGTTCCTGACACATTAGTTTAGTCATGTTCTCATAGAAATTTGAAATGATTACGGAATATGAAGAATTTGTAAGAATTGAAATATTGTAACTCTACTGGTTAAACGCTGGCCGGCAAGTATGGACCGAAAGAAAAATGAATTAAACTACGTTCTTAGAATTCAAATTTGTGATCATTATTAGTCGTACAATGTAGCGTTAAATTGTGCACATGTTAAGAATTCGATGAATTTGCATGACAAGTATGGATGATAGAATGAAATTTAAAATATATTATGGAGAAGGAGTTCCGCACATGGGTGTTGAAGGGGTAGATCTAAGTCATTTCGCAAGTGTAGAGGCTAGCCTGTCACGCGCAGGGAAGCGTTCATGGGCTACGGTTATGAAATGGTTGTACCACATGTTCTCTTTGGACCGTGAATTGCATGATCTAAAGTTACACGGAGTAGTTTGCCGGAGAATAGATTGCACGTACTGGGAGTTAATGGAAATGAGGGGGCCGAAATCTTGGAGTTCGTACGTAAGAATTACATTTGAGAAAGTCAATACCGGGCATGCGACGCAGCAAGAGGTTGTTGGTGAAGAACCAGAGGAAGTTGGGGAGAGCAGCAGAAGTAGAGAAGGCTTAGTAGAGCAGGATGTAGGTTCGGGTCAGTACGAAGTGCAAGGTGAGAGAGCTGATGTTGCAATGGGAGAGGTTCAAGAAGCAATGGGTATAGCAGATGAGGGAGAAAACATTGAATCAGTGGTCGAAGCGATGGACACAGAGAATAAGGACTATGAGGCTTTAAGTAATGATGAAGCCGCTGAAGATCTATTCCCTGCAGAGTGGGATGAGTACCCGTTCGACAGGCTAGTGGTGAACGATGGCGAACAGTTCCCTTCGTAGTATGATCAGAATGAGGTGAGACAAAGTGCAATTTACAAGAATAAGAGTGAGGTTCAAGAAGTAGTAATAGCATGGGCAGTGTAGTTGCGCAGAACCTTCAAGGTTGTAAAGTCCAATCAGCGGGTGTATGATGTCAGATGCCAGACGGAGGGTTGCCCGTGGCGTGTCCATGCGTACCAGCCTAAATGGGACACCATTTGGAAGTGTTCTATAGTTGTCCCACATACATGCGTACTAACGGAGTCTGCGCAGTCACACCGGAACATATCACCAGGCTTTATTGCCAATGCAATGTACGGAAAGATTATAGGCAACCTAGATTTAGAGCCACGGGCCATCGTACTCGCAATACAACAGAGGTTCCAGTATACAATAAGCTACGCGAAGGCATGGAGAGCAAAGCAGAAGGCATTGGAAACACGGTTCGGCACGTACGAAGACTCCTACCAGAACTTGCCAGGTTTGCTTCAGGTGATAAAGGACAGAAATCGTGGAACTTATGTGGACATTTGTGAGCATCCTTCGCAGCGCTTCTCTGGGAAGATGGTTTTGAAGCGGGCATTCTTCACTTTAGGTCCATGCATCAATGCGTTTTGGCATTGTCGTCCTTTGTTATGTGTGGATGGGACATTTTTGACTAGTAAATACAAAGGGCAGATATTGACTGCCATAGGAGTGGATGGCAATAATCAAGTTCTCCCCGTAGCGCTCGCATTCGTGGAGGGTGAAAACACAAATAGCTGGCATTGGTTCCTATGGAATGTCAAAGCCGGTGTCGTTCATCAGCGGCCTGGAGTGTGTATCATACACGATCTGCATACCGGGCTTTTGAGGGCAATTATTCAGTTGCAGCAAGGTGTGGATGAGACTCATCCATGACCTGATTTGCGTAGTAGGTGGTGCAAGCGCCATATGGGTGCCAACTTCCACAAGCAGTTCAGAAACAAGGAGCTAACAAAGCTTTTCAAGAGGCTCTTCGACCAGAACCAGCAGAGAAAGTTTGATGTACTCTGGAAGAAATTGGATGAACTGTCATCGAGGCACACAGCTGAGGCAACGAAGAGGGCAGCCTCGGCCATAGGGGAGGCCCCAGTCGCGCTGGAGGAGTTACCCACTGACCCTTCCCACCTGGTTCGAAGGAATGGGAGGGCTCTGAAATGCTTCTCCGAATGGATAGAGCATGAGCCTAGGGAGAAATGGGCTCTGCTTTACGACACCGATGGTGCGAGGTATGGGGTCATGACAACAAACCTTGCGGAGGTTTACAACTGGGTGATGCGAGGGTTGAGACCCCTTCCCTTGGTTGGTATAGTTGAGGGTGTTCTTCGTGGCATCACAAAGTACTTCGTTGATCGCCATGCAAGGGCGATCACGCGCATAAACGATCCTGCTATGAAGTACTCAGAGATGATTTCTGCATACATGGAGGACAAAGGCAAGAAGGGGGAGATGCACGCAAGAACGAAGATGGGTACGAGGAGCTCCGCTTGAGGTGATGTGCAAGGAAAAAGCCGGTCGTGGGACGAACCGACGAAAAGTTGCTCACGAATGCATCATACACAGGCAAACTTGTGTCTGCACTTGCAATAAGCCTCGTCTATTACACAGGCCATGCTCCCATGTTATGGCTGCACCGCTCGATGATTCATATGGATCGGTATATTCATGTCTCAATTCTTTAGTAAGGAAGTCGTGGTCGCAACTTGGAGCGAAATGTACGGTTTCCGAGTGGTGGGTTTATTCACGAGCACAAAAGTCGGGAGGATACACGTTGGGTCCCAGACATGAGCAAGCTAAAGGGAGTAGGAAGAAGGCAATCCAAGCGTATAAGGAATGATATGGACGCCGCTGAAAGTGGCCGCCATGTAAAGAAATGTTCTGCTTGCAAGGAGACAGGGCACTCTTTCAAGAGTTGTCTGAACATTCAGAAGCCGTGAAGTGTTATATGGTCTTTCCGTACTAAACTGTGTTTTACTTCAATGCACTAGAATTTCATTTGCTTGTATCGAATTCGTACGTGTGGTCAAAATATGTACTATGGATCCCGAGGTTAGTTCAATTTCGTCGCAGTGTTGTACTCATGTCTTCGACACACACCACAATAATACTTGTCACATTCTTTTGCAGGTTGAGGGCGGCTGACCTACTACCTGTTGCCCGTATGGTCGAGGCGACCGCCGCGGATGCGCAGGACCGACGGGGTGCCTCTAGGCGGTTCCCTTATAACAGGAGCTTGCTGACTGCTCTAGTGGACCGGTGGCGGCCTGAGACCCACACTTTTCACCTGCCATGTGGTGAGATGGCATCGACACTACAGGACGTCAGTTACCTCCTGGGCCTGCCCTGCTCAAGGGATGCGGTGGTTTCCGCAGACGTCGACCCAGAGTGGCAGGCAGATATCCTCCACCGGTTCGAGGGGGTGCTACCCCAGGCACAGTACACGACTTTCGCAGATTGCGCGGGTCCGACGCAATGGGTGGCTTGTGCGATTCTACGTAAGTGCGATTTTTCCTTGTCGTATGTGATTTGACTCACCGTGTGTGATTTTCATTGCATTTAACAACCTAACCATTACTTTACGCGGCCGAGAGGATGGTAGCCGAGTCGGGAGCGGCCGTCGCCCGGCACTTGGAGGCGTACCTTCTGTGGCTCTTCGGGTGGGTCTTGTTCTGCTCATCGCACGGGGACACTGTCGACAGGCACATGATCCAGTTTGCGAGGACGATCGCCGACGCCGACTTGGAGGAGATCCCGCAGCTGGCTTGGGGACCTGCGGTACTTATCGCGATGTACCGGGCACTGTGTGACGGGTGTCATCGCATGTCCGACTCGTCCACTCTCGCCAGATGCCCTTTGCTACTACAGCTGTGGTCGTTCGAGAGGTTCCAGATCGGACGACCATAGATAGACCTGTCAGCTTATGGCCCAGCCTTCTACAGGGTTCCTAGGAAGAGGTTGATCGTCCGACGATGGGGGCATTGTGGTGTCGCCGATCGGTCAGTACTATCTATCGTAGCCGTATGTTGTTTTTTTAATTCTCCACGTACTGTACTAACATTCATCTCTGTTGTTTTCTTTTGCAGCCGCGGTTCACCCCAGTTACGACGCACGCTTCGTACCCTCAGTACGTAGCGATGTTGGACCAACTCACAGACGATCGCGTCATATGGCGCCCCTACGTTCCTGAGCTTGTCCAGGCACGTGCGCCGCATGGCCTGTCACTACGATTACTGCATCGCGACACGCGTCTCGGTTGACACGACGTCACTTGGTGTTCGACGTGTTCGTCGAGCCGTACGCCGCCCACCGCGTCATGAGTCAGTTCGGTCTGCGGCAGGCATTCCCAGTACCCACAGGTGACATCATTCCAGCAGCCGTGCACTTGTTCGTATTTCTACATTTTTTCCCTTCTACTAGTACTTACGATCTCGGTGGCTTGCGAATTAATGTTGCGCTTTCGTTTTTGCAGGTACACACGCAAAGGCTTCGTCGGCACGCAGAGCTGGGCAGCACGCATGGTACCTCATGCGCAGCAGTGGGCATTGGCTCTTGCGGATGTGATCGACGAGACTGCCCCCTACGACCACAGCACGTACGACGCATATATCGAGTGGTACAGCACGCGTGCCCGCGTTCGAGTTGTGCGTGTCGTGGAGTCACCTCCCAGGCATGATCCGTCCACTTCCGACTCGTACCCCACCCAGTCAGACTCTGCTTTCCACCGCACGGTTCGTACTCCTTCCATTTGTCATTCAATGTAACGTCTTGAAAATTATGCTAACTAACTAGCCTCCTATCGTTTTCGCAGAGCGACCTTGCCAGGGAGACACACGAGGCGACGTCGGCGTTGATACAGGCGGTCGGTGCCACCCATACGATAGGGGTCACAGCGGACGGCCTTTGAGGGGCGCTGCGCCATATTCAGGACTTGACTCACCGTGTCATACACCTAACGTCGTGTAGGCGGCCCGTATGACGACGTGGTACAGTCCCCTCGTTAAATCTGGCATGCGAGGTCGACACAAGCGCACCCGACCGCCTCCTCCGGACACGCACTGGGGCTCCAACCGTATCGAACCTCGAGAATCGCTCCGATGACCGCAGGTACATCGGGTGGTCTCTTTTTTCATATATTTTGTTGTTCATATAACGTGTCGTTCTAACTTGAAAAGTTTGTCAATAGCGCCCGATCCTGCCCCTGACCAAAGTGCGAGCACCTCGGGGGACTACGGTACTTTCCAGGACGAGGACTTCGACTTTCTCGTGGATCCTTATCAGCAATTTGCGAGTGTGGTACTTGGTTCGTCGCAGCTCGCATCGGCCCCCGACCCACCTCAGCCGACACAGGATGCCTTCGCTACTCCGCCAGCCCCGATCCGGCCTCCTAGGAGTACTCGTGGACAGGCCCCTGACCAGCTCACATATCCGTCTGGACACGTGCAGCGTCGTAGGAGGCCTGGGACAACACGAGGTGTTGCACCGCGCAGGGGCCCTAGCTAGTTTGTTTCTTTTACACATGATGTACCGTAAACAATATCGTCTTTTACTTTCTTAGCTCATGTAATATGACATATGTTAGTTTTATTTATCAAGTTTTGTGCTATATATAATCTTTTACTTTCGTGGCGCTATTTGTAAATACGCTACCAGTACCTTTGTCATGTCGATAGGACAGCACACACGTAGCTACTTTGTCCGTGCGATGCGACAACACGCTGCTGGCAACTATCCCTAACTGATGTGACAACACTCTTCACCCTAAAAAGTGACAAAACTTTGTCATACATGCTAGCACAATTCGAAGTGACCACTCACTGTCTACTTTGGTCGTGCAGCTTTTCTCAGAGGGTGACAGGTCGTGCAGCCTTTGATAGAGGGTGACACGTCGTGCAGCCTTTGACAGAGGGTGAAAGGTCGTGCAACTTTTCTCAGAGGGTGACAGGTCGTGCAGCCTTTCTCAGAAGGTGACAGGTCGTGCAGCTTTGATGAAGGGTGACACGTCGTGCAACTTTTCGCAAAGGATGCCAGGCCGTCAAAATGGACAAGTGTTGTAGTTGTGTGGAGTAACCCCTCACCACCACTATAAAACCGACCGAGGGGTAAACATCCAACACCGCCAAACAAGCAATAAACGTCAGCTGAATCTAAACAAATTAGGGCACGATGTCGTTCTCATCGCCTCTTCAAAGCGTAAGTCATCCCGCCCGAATACCCGGATACCAATGGCGTGGGCGCCCGATTCTGCGGAGTTGCCTGCACCCAAATGCGATCGCAACCTTCCGCGAAGATGATGCAATCTACCCACGGAGAGACGTCCGCGCGCCACTCATTGTTGTGCGCGCCCTACCGGTAAACCTACTTGTATCCATAAAGTACAGGCTAACAGTACCATTTCATGCATCGTTCTTTCTTTTCTCAAAGATAAGGACCGGTGTTGCTTCTTCCAATGGATCGACGGGCGGACGGCGTGACTTCAATTTATCTACAACCGCCATGACGCCTACCCCGCTTCGCCGAGAACTTCACCCGGTGAGAGGCCGCGAGATATGTCCCCGCTCTAGATCGACCAGAGCTCAGGGCCGGTGGGCAAGGGGCCAACCAATGGGTGAGTTTCATGCGACATACTCATGTTTCACTCACAAAGTAGTAATTCTAAACCAGTTCATCGCATACAGGAGTTTGAAAAGAAAATTGCAAAATTGCTGGAGTCAAAGGAGAAACCTCCTCAAGGATCACCCGAAAGGCCCGACTTTTGCGAACACGGCCTTCAGGCAGTGGTAGATACCTGTCACGATGAACTAGCGGACCGGAGATTCTATCGGTGCCCATTGGCCGAGGATGAATGGTGCGGCTACTTCAACTGGGTGGACCCAGAGACATACCACCCACATCTCAAACTTTCTGTATGGGATAACTGGGGGGAGTAACCCTCTCCGTGGTGCTACTACCTCCCAGAAAAGCCAAACCCCGAGTACGCCTACGGTGTTATTCAACGGCCAAAGCGGGCATACTGCATTAACTGCAGGGCACGCTTCCGGTTGTACAACGATAAACCCAACACACCTCCTGCACCATATAGTGGAGTGCGAGCCGAAACAGAGCAGGCGTCTCGGCAAGTGTCCGCCAACGGCCAACACACCAGAGGTGCAAGAGGGTACCTCCTCTCGAAGAGGAAGGGACAAGGAAGTACCACCGAGGTCCGCACTCACGCAACAAATCCTTGACGTTACGCGCACCATCCGGAACCCGTGGTATTAACATAGGGGACGCCGGGAATTGGGATAACATGCCCATGTGGGAGGGCAGAAATCCACATCAAAAAGACCAAAAAATTATGTCTTATACACCCGAGACGTACGACATAGGGCTCCTATTCGGCGATAGCTGGGAGCACCGCGGATCCCCATGGAGTTCTTTCATAGTCGGGATTGAGCGGTGTCCGAGTACAAATCTCAAAATTTACACAGGTCAGGTAATATAGAGAAAATGTGAGACATCATTCTGGTTGTACCCAGATAGGCCGAACGATCATCTGTTCCACCATGACAACCAGTTCTTTCGTTAGTTAGTTCGACAAGCAATTTCGTCACTGTTGTAATGCCCTTGCAATATAATCTAATCTATTGCTTATTCTATCATCTGAACTTTCGATGTATGTGCCCTTATATATGTTCAACAAATAATTTAAGTGCTTCGTGGGAACTATTTATAACATGCGTTGTTGTCGACTATAATACTTAGGGTTATTGCACTAGTGGAAATTAGATGCAAAGCAAGGTGTAAATTAAATATTTTTCCAGAATATGGTAGTGCACATATCAAAGAGCAAATCTGGTCTACTCTTCCTAAAAATTACATTTAAACATGAAATTTTACTGTCATGAAAATGCTAAAAAATCACTCTCCCTGATCTCAGATTCACACTCTCTTTGATCTCCCTCTGCCTTTTATTCAATAGTACTACGATTTGTCGTGAAATTTATCGCACACCGAAGGAGAATGACGAACAAAGAAATTTGATTTTTGTCCTAAAAATTTTACTCACAATTACCACATTAATTTCGTAAAACATCACAACAACTAATATTGACTTTTTATTAACTACAGCTCATAATTTACATACATTTTTCCATTGATATCAAATATATTTTTTGCAATTAAAATAAAAAATAGGCAAAACCTCTCTGTCATCATTTGAAACGGCGACGGACTCTCTGTCGTCTTTTCAAATGGCGACAGGCACTATATCGCCTTTTTAAATGGTGACAGAGAGTCTGTCCCTTTCTGAAACGGCGACAGACTCTTTGTCACCGTTTTAAACGGCGACAGACTGTCTGTGACTCTCTGTCGCAATTTCAAATGGTGACAAGCGGGTAGATTTGTAAAAAAAAAATTCAGCATATTATTTTTGTAAAATAGTATTATTTAAAAAAAATTCGGGATGGGTGGTGGGCCAGCTGGGGGGGGGGGGGGCAGCCCAAGAATGAGATCTCAAAATTTGAAATTCTTGGAAGCATGTTGCCAGCAAGGAGGATGGTGGTGGAGAATTTTTTTTATTTAATATTTATTTTTAATCTTTTTTCAAAACTAGACGTTAGGGTTTAGAATTTGCAAAAATAGACGTCGATCACCCGAATATACGGGCGATATGTCCCTCTGCTAACGGCCCAGTTAACCGAAGTAACGGCAGGGCAAAAATCGCCCAATACAGGGGCGATAACAATTTTTTTTGGTAAATTTTTTTCCCCGAGAATAATCCACCCGTCGCCCCTACATGGGGTGATCGCCCGTATAGAGGGCGATAGGTGATTTTGCCTGTTATTCTAGTTAATTGGGCCGTTAGCAGAGGGATATATCGCCCGTATATGGGCCGATCGCCCCATATATTTTTGCAAATTCTGAACCCTAACGCCTAGTTTTGAAAAAAAGATTAAAAAAAATATTAAAGAAAAAAATCGGTGATGAAGGAGTTTTTTTTTCTTTAACCCGAATAAGATCGTAAATCAAACGACCGCCTAAGAATTGATCTACTATGGTATAAGATTATAGAAGATCACCTATTATAGTGTGAAAACACGTCAAGCTCACATGTCGTGGTAGGTGCCTGATATGGTTAAGAAAAACCCATATTTATAATTTCGTTCTAATTAGGAGCCAAACTTGTAAAAAAAACTGAGCCAAGGGCCTAGAAAAAAAATTAGCTACGGTAGCGGAGCTGGAGTTTAACCCATGAATTTACTTATGCGTTAATCATATTTTTTCGGAGAAAAAGAACCCAGGATAGTCGGTACATGCCTCGGAGACGAGGGATTGAATACACAATACACAAAGGAATTTCAGAAATCCAAACAGCACAATGCGCTACCCTATTTTGTCCCCTTTTCACACGGATATCTTTCACCTCGTGGCCTGCCGGTAATGCAGCTTGGAAAGATCACTGCTTGCCATCGGCGGAAGTCGGGAGGTCATCACCACACAGTCTCTCTCCAAACTAACAGGGGCATGAAATGAATCCACTGCGATGCCAAATTGCAAGCTTCCGCCTCTGCATCGATCCCAGCAGAATCGTAGCGCCTTGCAGGCAACAAGCAACAGGTACCGTGCCCTAGAAATCTCATGCAACAGCTAGCGCTCACACCCGTCAGATTATCAAAACGCTAGCTCCATCCACGCTTAACTTGACCCAAACCCAACCCTCTTTTGGTGGCCTCCATTTTTGCCGCGCACCGGAGGAGAACCACCTCCATTCCCATTTTCATTCCACAAATTCAGGTAAACCATTCCGATCCCAGCCCCTATTAGCAGTAAGCCGTACTCACAGATGAAAATTATGCTAGATAGTACAGTAGTATGGTTTACCTAGGTCTCAATCGGTTAAATACAACGGGGGTGGCAGCGTGAGTGCCTAATAACATTGCTCGTACTCCCCGGCGTACGGAAGATTAAGGGTATCGTCGTGGCACCACCAAAACCCGAGCATATACAACCTTAGAATCATCATCAACCAATGATATATAGTATAAATCAAGTTAAGCAGTAAAGCTATGAAAATCATGCACATCACCATAGAAAAACAGTAGAATCAACAGAGGACAAGGAAGGGGAAAATCGGCCAGAGAAGAAGGGGACCGGGCTAGGTGCGCAAGGAGCCAAGGCCGACACGGTTACCATGCGGCTGGGCCAGCTTAGAGGTGGGGCATGGGGATGAGAGTGGTCGGGGAGGATCGCTGGCGACGCAAGGCCCGACGTAGACCCGAGCGCAGCCCGGGCAATAGGGGGTGCGAGGTCGCGGCCAGGCCGGGAGGCCAGGCGCAGGGGCTGTGGGAGTAGACTGAGCACGGGCACGCAATGCCGGGCGCGCGGGAGGAGAAGAGGGGAGGGGCCACCGACGACGGCCGGATATTCGGGGCCGGATGGCCAGATCGGGAGAGCAGAGAGAGAGAGAGAGAGAGTAGCAGTGGTAATGATACTAATGATAAGAATACTATATATATATATATTTATATTGATAGAAAAGGAAAGAAGAGAAAAAGGAAAGAGAAAAACAATTTAAATTTATTTATATATTCAAAAGGACAAGAGAAAACATACCTAAGTTGGTTCACCATCCAAATTAATTATGACTAATTAAAACCCAATAAATTAATAAATTTAGTTACCGAGCATTTAAATAAAATGTGATACATTAAAAATATCTAAAACTATAATGGACACACCATACGTATAGCAAACAATAAAATTTTAAGAAAAGGGTTGGACACTGTAAAATATGTAAAAATCTATTAGCCACTAAAATATGACATTTATGTAATTTCAGGAATCAACTCCTATCTGACCGTTAATCCTCAGCATCAATCATGTGAGGGTGAATATTTCGACCAAAATCCAGGTAAGCTTCCCTTGATCATTTTTGTGAAATTGTTTTTAAATGTTTTCAAATATCATCAATGCATGAAAAAGTATCTTTTAAAATAAAACCTCAAATCAAACATTGTTGGAAAGATGGATAAATGTGAACTGCTGCGGTAGAAATTGTTGATTGATAATTTGAACTGGTGATGAACTACTGCGACAGTCTTAGAATTGTGGATATGTTGGAATTATATATATGTGGTAGGTAGAGGGTACTATGGAGATGAATATGGCTGGAGGGGCCCTCTACATAGGATATGATATAAGGATAAACAACTACACTCGGACAATGAACCGTATAATTCATATCAACCATAGTGTGTGGAAATGATCAGAAAAATGTTGTCCTATGGCAGTGTTATGATCTTCATATTGGGTAAAAGTAGATAACTAGAGTGTGAAGCTAGGACACACCGGAGGCCCAGTGAAGGACACAAAATCAATTGTTGTTGACCCAGCGCTATATTAAACGCCATGAGATGAGTGCTATCGTGGTTAGTCATAATACAATACTATGTTATTAGTCAGAGTGTTGTACTACGTAAATAGTCAGAGTACAGTATTGCGTTATTAGTCGGAGTGCTGTATTACGTAATTAGTCGAAGTATAGTACTACGTTATTAGTCGGAGTGCCGTAATTAGTCAGAATACAGTGCTACGTTGTTAGTCGAGTACTATACTACGTAACTAGTCGGAGTACAACTAGTATACTGAGAGTAGGTGGAAACCAGTTGAGAACACCACTACTTGTTGGCTATCAGGATTAGAGATCTAATACATAATTAGTGATAAACGTTCTGAGTTCTCAACTGTGGTTAATTTCGCTATGGGTAAAGTGCTACAAACATGCGTAGGGTAAAATTATGAATTCATGTCTGTCTCCTAGATTGGAGGCTACGGAAGCTAAGTCTGCCTCATATATGAGTACTAGTAGCTATTTTTATATTTAAAATACACAACCCTTAAAGAAAACCCCAAAAACCTAATTTCTATAAAACTAGATTTTGAGGGAAGGTGACCTTGGATGGACATTGGATGGTATGAGAAGAATTTATCTACTGCATTTGCTATTAATACTTGTTGAGCACTTTTGTACTCACTCTTGCTAAATCCCCATTTGCTTAGAGAATGGTTCTGGTGGTCAAGTGTTCGGTTGATCCCAATGGGTTCGGCTACGAGGCATGGGGAGAGGAGCACCCGCAAGATCAAGACTACCAAGATATAGGTTATCAGGAGAAAAAGACCGTTTGGTAGATTGTACATCGGCTTTATCAATTGTTAGGGTAATTAGTACTTTTTGTATTATATCTTGTTGTACTTGGATCCTATGTTTAATTAATGTATTGAACATAAGCCTGCGTGGCAATAGAATGTAATAAAGTTTCTATTTCAGTCTCTAATTATTGTTCTGCTGCAACACTCTGAATACAGTGTATTAAGTGATAAATATCGGGTGCGCTCAATATTTTATTAACCAATATACTCAGATCAATGTAATTATCTCAATATTTTATTAACCAATATACTCATATCAACGTAATTATCTCAGAGTTAATGACATGGTTACTGTCGTTACTCTAGGCTAATTATGCAGGTCGCCACAGTACGTTGGTCGAAATTAGAAAAGGGTGTTAGTTAAGATTCTTGTGCGTAGTTAGGCCTTGTTTGGTATAGTTCTATATTCTTATTTTTAGCTTTTGATTCTCTAAGAATCCACTTCTTTGATAATCTAGAGTTGCCTCCAGAAAGTGTTTGGCTAGTAGGTTGGCTTCAAAAACCTAAGAGATAGGATTGAAGCTAAATAGACTTTGCTATACCTAGTTGTAAACTTCAATTATATTTATGTTTTACTCCTTTTATTTGTACACAAATTTATATTTTTTAAAAAAATTGCAAAATCATATGATTATGTATAAATAATACGAGTACATCTGCCTTTCTTTTCCTTCTTCAGGAAGTCAAAACATACATTTCTCTTACAATGCTCCCTGGCCTCTTTGTCATGCCGACCTCCCCATTCGCTTCTCCTTGCCTTTGCCGCTTGACATCATAACGCCAATATTGCACGTGAGTGTTCTCAGCAGGACACTTTGAAGTTTCTTCAACAGGAACCGATTTAACTGGAGCAATATATGGTGATAAAAAAAGTATTTGGAGGTCTCGCATGAATATCAACACCGGGCATGATTAGGGCTGTAAAAAAAAATCTAGGCGGTTCGAGCTCTAGACGAGCGGAATTCAAGCTTGATTTTGAACTCGATAAATTTATGAATCACATGTTAAATATTTCTAACTCTTACTGAGTTTACTCAAGCCAGGCTCAAGCTTATGAATTTTTTTATTGTTGAAAATGAGTGCATATTGAATTGTTGATTGTTAATGAGTGCATATTGAATTGTTGATTGTTACTGAGGCTACTCGAGCTTGGACCCAACCGAGCTCGAGCTTAAGTCTAAACTCGGATCCTAACTCAGGCTCGCTCAACCTTTACTGAGCTTGAGCTTGGGAGGCCAAGTTCACTCGAGTTCGGCTCATTTACAAGCCTAGACATGATGGATACTGATACTGGAGTAGGAGAAATAGCATGAATAAATTTCTGAAAAAGTATACGCATAAGGAGTAACCAATTAACAACTTAAATTGATAAATTACTGTAATAAATCAATGAAGCACATTTAGATAGCAATATTTTATTCTGTAAAATGATAATATAACCGAAAACTAATAGTGCACAAGATGTATACTGGGAGAAAACACGAATCATATTTTTATAACTTCATAACTGAAGGAACAAGTAAAAGAAATAGAAATATAAACAGAGATTATTTTTGGACAAGTAAGTTGACTTGATTTAATCGAAGAATACATGCTTTTCTTTGTATCCAACATTAGCAAGTCCAATAAAACGGGTAACATGTGCAGCAGAATCGTTCGCATACGGTTCCCTTGCATAAAATACACCTTTAGTACCTGCAATATGATATCTGCATGAAACGAAAAACTTTGTCTCAAATTTGGCACAATTACTTCTCTACTTTCCACTGTCTAACAAGTAAACCACCAAATTGGGTGGCCTAGTATGACAGTAATCTCAATATATCAAATCAAAATATATAAATCCCATCTTAATGCTTCAAGGTGGCCTTCTAAACAATTAAACTTTTATGAAATATGAATGCAGAAACAAAACCTCGGCTTAATCTCAGCAACCAATTCAGCAACAACAGGATCAAATCCATGAGGACCCAAAGTCTGAGGTGGCGCATCAGAAGTATCAGCCCCATTCACCACTCCAGCTGGCCATTCGTTGGTACCATCTCATTATCGTCAAGGGAACTCCGCATGCAAGCTTGATATTTTCAGAATTGATGATAAATCCAAAGCAGCTCGATATTAACACTACCAGCAATGTTCATATCTTGAAAATGGAGTGTTTGGTACTTTGGCCACCCATCTTGGATGCTAATTTATCCAGTTCTGAGTTTTGACTCGATCTAGAGCAAGCAAGATTGCAAGAATCTCCAAGACTTCAACTACTTCTGCATTTCACAATGTGTTAGGGAATTGTTTTTCATGTGACTACCGTCCCTGTGGTCTTGGAAGGAAGCGTTATGAGGTCGCTTGCATGGATGCAGGTTGCAGCCAGAGATCCAACTCCTGACCAGAAATCAATCAAATAAAAAAATGTGAGAAAATCATGTGTTCTTGACGGCCATTCCTAAGGTTTTTTTGGGCCCTGTTCTAAAACGAAGATGTATCGTTATAGTGATTAACTTCAAAGTACGTAAAGTAAGTATTAGCCAGTTGATAAGATGGAGGAAAAATAAAATTTGACTAAGATAGTGCTTAATCCCACTGTTCTCAATCCATAAGAAATATTAAAACGGTAGAAGAGAATATATCTCAATTAACAGCACCTTTCTAGACCCAACGAATAATATGATGGCTAGAAAGAGTGAAGAGTCGAAAAGATACGAAGCTTAGTTTGAAGTTCAAGAGATATGGAGCCTACAAATATTGTTTGTACTGATTTATTGCAAATTTACCCCTAACAACATATTTTTTTAATAAAGATCTTTTGATAAACCTTAATAGCACATAAGAGTACTTTGTTGCAATTAACTAACTAATCTACATATTTATTAATGGGGGCCCTGTGTAGCTGCTCACTTGCCTCACCCATCAGATACGGGCTTGGTTCTTGACATCTACGAAGGAAAGGTCAGAATTCAGTCCTCTAATGCTCCCGATTAACCATTGCAAATTATTAATAAAAAAATCTAGGGTCAGAAGGGCAAGGAGGAGGCATAACCGGCAATATAACCTTCATGGAAGGCCTATGGAGGTGCTTGGGGAACGGTGGCGAAGTCCAAGGTCAGTGTCGATGCATGGGAATTGCGGCGATGCTGGGGAACGACAAACTCTGGGAAGATCTTCAGGTGGAGGCGACGGGGCTAGAGGTGGCAGAGCTAGAAACGACAACCACCAAGACTGGAGGAGGTGGCGGGGCTACGGTGCTGGGTGCAGTAGGGCTAAAGGTGTTGGGCCTCCAAGGCTAGACAGCAGGGCTAAAGGTGGTGGGTCTGGCAGCGGTGGGGTTGGAGGCGGTAGGGCTTCGGGATGGGGGCGGTGGGAAGGCGATAGGCCTATGGGGGCTAGAGGTGGTGGTCCTCCGAGGCTGGAAGCGACGTGTCTGACGACGGTAGGGCTGGAGGTGGTAGGGCTCTAGGATTGGGGGCAACAAGGTTGGCAGCGGTGATCTCGATCGCCCCTACCCTATCCCCACGGGAGGTGCCAATGCGAATGGGTATGACATTGACTCGGGATGGGGAAGGGGTAAGCTCAATGGCATTTTGTGGATAATAAAGTACAACTTTAAGGAGTCCGGCTTCCCACGAGAATCCAAGAAAGGTTGCTTCTCCTTCCTATTTCATTTTTGGGACCACTCCTCGTGAGAAGCATAATCTACTTATTTGGAAAAGTTGAGTGTTTGGTATAGATTCATGAGAACCGAACAAAAAGTAGGGAGTATGAGCTATACCAAACAAGGCTTTACTAACATGCATGCAAGCATGATTCGTGCTCGACATGGATCCAAATCCGATTATGAATCTGAATAGGAATCATAATCTATCTCATACGATTGATCAGATAGCCAGAAGCTAGCCCACATATATACGCCAGCCAGCCCCGTGAAAGTGTGTTGTTGAGCATGTGACTCATATCTAATCTTTTAGGATTTAAAAAAGTGCATTATAAGAAGTCCTAAATGAATCCTAATAAGATTAGGATTCTTACTTATTTTGGAGTAGGATTTCTACTTCCCATTAGACGATGACAAAGGAGGCTATATAAACCTATTAGGGTGGTTATAGAGAACCCAAGCCACAAACCAACTCATCCAAAGCAACCAAGGAGCAAACCAAGGAAAAGGAGCTTATCTAAAGTAGAGGTGCACAAGAGGATTAGTGGCTAGATTATTCTTTAGCACTGAATTCTTCTATAGGACAAGGATCCAATGGTTCTAAAGGTTTGAGAGGATTTTGAGAGAGCGGCAATCTCTTGTACTCTTTTGAGGTTGTGCTTAAAGAATTTACGGTCAGCTTTGTCAAACATTTTATCTCTCATCATGGTTATTTCAACATTATTATTTTAGTTCTTTCTATGTGATTCACCCTCTTCGTTCTTAAGATCGTGCACGCTCATGCCTTATCTCACAAAACTCTGATCTGATCTGGGGGCTGATGCAAATAAGAATGGGTATCAAAGTATAGTAAGTGGTATCAAAGTAAAGGCCAGATTAATCTGATTTGTGAGAAGGTCAGTAAAATGTCAAGTGACACAAAATCAAGATCGATGTCTACGATATGGAATCAAGTGGTGAAATTTGACGGTAGAGAAAATTTCAGTGTGTCACAATGTGTCGCGAAGAATGCCCTTGTCCAACAAGAGTTAATCGCTGCTATTGAAGGGGACAAATAAGAAAAGACGTCCGAAGAAGACTGGAAAGTGATGTAGCAGAAGGCTATTAATACAATCCATCTATATCTCTCAAATAAGGTAGAGTACTCGGTGATCAAGGAGAATTGGCCGAAGAAATTATGGAAGGACTTAGAAGAATTTTATATGGCAAAATCACTGACAAACCGATAGGTGCTAAAGTGATAATTGTATAGGTTACACATAAAAAAGGTACATGATCCGTTGACCATCTCAATATCTTTAATCTCAATGTTATTAACAAGCTTATCACACAGCTGATTAGTGTGGATGAGAAAAATTGAGAAGAATGCCAAGGTCGTCATACTGACATCATCTCTACCACTATCATGGGAGTAATTGGTGATGAATATCCTTGTCAAGAAAAGCACTCTCAACTTCAATAAGTTAGTTGCATATCTATTGGAGACGAAGTCATTGAAAAAAATCATCAAAATTTCATCCTTAAGTGATCAAGCATTGGTCATTATAGGTGTTGCAGACGAAAGGAAAAGTTATAGAAAGAAGGGTCATATGCTATCTATGTGATGATGAATATCATATGATATAGGACTCTCCAAGTTTGAATAAAATGAATGGTGCGTGCTTAATGGCGCCAGCAAGATGATTCGAACGTACTTGTTGTTAGTCAATAAGGTACTTTTCATGGATGGATATTAGATTCATATTGTTGCTTCCACGTATGTTTAGTGAGAGAAATTTGACAAGGATTATTACACCCAACACATGGAAGTATTTATGTGGCGGATTACAAGGAGTATGCAATTACTGAGGTGAGAACAGTTGCATTAGAGATGTATGATAGAGCACCTTGTATATTTACGAGAGTTCGATATGTTCCTAATATAAAGAAAAATCTAATATATGTGAGGTTACTTGAACTCAAAGGTTACGAGGTACCACTTCGAGATGGAGTCATGCGAGTTACTTGCAAAATGCAAGTGATCATAAAAAGTATCTGGAGTAATAGAGGATATCGATTGATTGGTAAACCTAAATGAAGGGCAATCAATAGGATGTTTAATAAAATCTATATCAGGAGAAGAAATCGTGTCGTCAATGGTAGGTACCCAAATCTCAACTGTAATTATGTGTAGAACTACAAAGACGATTACAAAATCTAGCAGACTCAAAGGCAAAGATGTAACATATTGAAAGAAGGAAGAAGTGGCGGGACCAACCGCGTGATACCAATGAGTAGGTGGAGATCACAGGCAGAATGAACCTAAAGCTTGGAGCGTTGTAGGAACATGAGATGTGATCAACCAAACTACACAAAGAAATGGCTCTCAAGTGGATGGTTCAGGAGGCCAAGCATTAACACTAACACGCACATTGTGGTGAAGTGCATGGGCCTGTGTTGTGGGAGCACTTCCAAAGGTGGGAGAGAAACAAAATAATGGAAAAAAATTGTGAAGCTGATTTGGAGCAAGTTCTTGGAAGAGCATGGTGACTTTAACAGATAAGAGTCAAGGTGGAGATTATTAAGTATGGTGACTTATATCTAGCCTTTTAGAATTTAGAAAGATGTGCTTAAAAAATCCTTGATAAACCCTAATAGGATTGGATTGCTACTTTCTTTTGGAGTATAATTTCTACTACCCTTTGGAGGATGGCTAAGGAGGTTGTACAAACCCATGGGGTGGTCATAGAGAACCCAAGCCACAAACCAACTCCTTCAAAGCAACCAAGGAGAAAGCCAAGCAAAAGGAGCTAATCCAAAATAGAGGCGCATGAGAGGATTAGGTGGCGTTTGGTTGGGTGGATGAGGGTAGATGGGATATGGCCATCTATGGATTTGGAGTCATCCAATTGTTTGGTTGAGTGGATGGATTGAATGTAGTTATCCAGTTTTTTGGAATATTCCCTAAATATGCTAGATAGAGCTATCCCCAAAAAAATGCCAGATGAGCTCATCCAGTTTGTTGCATGAAGGGTTGTACTGGTTCAAATTCAAATTTCGCCGAAGTATACTCAGTTAAATTCAAATTTTGTCCGAAAATTCAAATTTCGGTCAAATTTTATCCAAAAATTCAAATTTTGTCCGAAATTTCAAATTTGTCAAAAACAAATTTTGTCCAAAAATTCAAATTTCCATCAAATTTTGTCCAAAAGTTCAAATTTTGTCTAAAAATTTAAATTTCAGACAATTTTATCCGAAAATTCAAATTTTGGTCAAAATTTATTCAAAAATTCAATTTTCTATCAAATTTTGTTCAAAAATTTCAAACCAAATTTCAAAACCTTGATTGCAACCAGCCCATCTATCCTCATCCATCCAACCAAACAAAAAATTGACTCATCCTATCTATTCTCATCCATCCAACCAAATAAAAAATTGACTCATCCCTATCCACCCAACCAAACAGCTACCTGGATGGCTACATCCCATCCAAGCTGGATGGCTATATCCCATCCAACCTCATCCAGGTAACCAAATGCACCTTAAAGGCTAGATTATTCTTTAGCACTAAATTCTTATATAGGGCAAGGATCCAAGGGTTCTGGAGGTTTGAAAGGGTTGTAAGAGAGCGGTAATCCCTTGTACTCTTTTGAAATTGTGTTTAAGGATTTTGCGGTCAGCTTTGCCAAATCTTTTCTCTCTCGTTGTTGTTTTGGTTTACTCTACGAGAATTATCTTCTTCATTATTGAGACAATGCATGCTCATGTCGTATCTTACAAAACTCTTATTCAATCCAGGGCTACTACACATAAAAAGAGGTATCAGAGTATAACATGTGAATTATGTTGTGTAAGCAACCAATTAACCAAAATAGCTATTGCTTGGATTGATTCGCACGTTATGGCATGTCAAGTTGTAGATTGCAAGTCATTGATGGCGAGGATGATGGACAGGATGACGGATCATGTCGTTAAGACAACGATGAGCAAGATGGGGATGTGGCGAGTATGCCATTTCATCCTTGGCAACACGTGCTGTGAGTGATCCTACTACGACATGAACTCCAATATCATCAACTACAAGGTTTGTCGCCTCCACTAGGGCTACGCCGCTGCTATCACCCACATCAACAACTAGTCCGGCACCTGCTACATCCCGCCCCTCATCATTACCTTCATTGCCAATACCTATCTCCGTCGCCGTCGTTAGCTTCCTCCTGGCTGGTGAGCAAGCTCTATAGGCACCAGAAGCTCGAGGCAGCATGCTCACTAGGATTCTAAAGGTCATCGTCACTGCCTATAGGAAGTTGCTAGTCGTGCTGCCCGTAGATGCCTCCCTGCTCTACGAGGTGTTGTCCAACGATGGCAAGGCCACCATTGAGGGTAACAAGAGGCTAGAGCAACAAGGTAGCGTGGTGATGGGTGACGACTGCATGGACACTGGAGACACATGGCGGCTATGCATGGTGACACAGGTGGAGGAGCTCAAGTGCACGGTGTGGCTGCTGCCGGTATGGGCAAACAGCATCATGATGGTGGCGGTGTACAGCCAGATGAGCACCATGTTCATATTGCATGGCAACATGTTCAACCCGTGCATGAGCGCCTCCTTCGAGATCCCCTCCACTTTCCTCTCCATCTTTGACACTATCAGTGTCATTGCCTGGTGCCCGTTTACCACTGCCTCATCGTCCCCACTATGCACCTCTTCACTGGCCACCCACGCTGCTTAACGTATCTCCAACACATAGGGATCAGCCACGTCATCTCTATTTTCTGCATGCTCGCCACTAGGGTTCTCGAGGTTGCCAGGCTCCACGTCACCGCTGCCAACTAGGGGTAGAGCTAGGCCTCAGGCCGCTAGGCCAATGGCCCGGCTTGGGTCTAGTAATAGTAGATACCCCTTATATATGTAGAGAAAATGTCAGCCCACAACAGTCTTTCCCAAGGTCTATTAATCAACCCAAGACATCCAAGGCAACTTATATTCCTTCCCTCCCCAACACAACAAGGTAGCGCCACAACAGTTCATGTTGGAAAGCCGAGAAACCCTATTGCCATTAGGCTCACGCCAAGCTCTCTCTCCTAGCTACCGCATCGCCCACTCGACCCCGTCGCCACCTCCCTCTTGCTCACCTCGCCTCACATGTATCTCCTTATGCCGCCTCCTCTTTCTCACTCGATTGCACCCCCTCACACCGCCTCCTCTCTCTCAACCACGCATGCACGTGCAGACAAGATGAGGGCCGGGGTGTAGGCTGCGTAGTGGCAGTGCAAGCACTTAGACCACGATCACTGCACCCTCAAGACAACTGCCGGCTGCCAACTCTTGGTGATTTTCTCTTAACCTTTTACTTTGTCGTATTGTATTACCCATATTCGGAATTGGCTAATTAGAGATTAATTTATTTGATTCAATTTGATGTAATTAAAGTACATGATGAAGAGAGCCAAGTCATTGGTGTCTTATTTTGCATCACAGTTATAATCCGACCAATCCCCTCGTAAAACAATATGGTATGCTAGATTGATAGAGATATATTTGCAAGCATTGAAGATAATAGGATTTTATAACATTTTCAAAGTATAATTTCTCGTAACCAAAAATTACCTTGTGATCTTCATGCTAGTGGTAGTTACATTCTTGTTTTGCAATTTGCATCATTAGTTAACTTTGTATTTTTGTGTCTCTAATTTGCATATGCAATTTTGTCTTTGCGGCTCAGATTCTTTTATTATTGTTAATAAAGATATGATATGTTCAGATGTACCAAATCAAGATATTTAATATTAGTTATAGTCGCTAGTTTTTAGCCCGATGTTTATTAGAATTCTGGCTCCGCCGCTGCCGCCAATGACATTCTAGACTCCCAGGACCACGTGCCCATCTCCGTCTTCTTGCAGGTGCCGCAGTACTTCATCATCAGCAGGCGGTGGTGTTAGCCTTTGTCGGGCAGATCGAGTTCTTCTACGATCAGTCGCCGGAGTCCGGACGCCATGAGGAGTACGTGTGGGCACCGCGCTGTCGCTCACGTCTTCGGCGCTGGGCAGCTACCTCAGCACGTTGCTCATCGTCATCGTGACGACCATCTCTACCAGGAGCGGGGGCCTCGGGTGGATCCCGGACAACCTCAACTGGGGGCACTACTCACTACTACAGAATGATACATCACTATCGCTTCATCTGTGTCGGTTCTTAAATTTTTAAGAAAAAATGATTGTGATAAATTACTTAGAGGGTAATAAAAATAATCACTATCGGTTCTGTGGTTAGAAGTGATTGTGATGTAGCACTTGGCACATCACAATCTGTTCTCATGTGAGAAGCGATAGTGATGATCATGCACATCACTATCGCTTCTCATAAAAGAACCGATTGTGATGTGCATATGCTCATCACAATCGGTTCTTTTTGAGAAGCGATAATGATATGAATGATCATCACTATCGCTTTTCACAAAAGAACCGATTGTGATGACACATGCACATCACAATCGGTTCTTTTATAGGAAGCGATAGTGATGTGCATATCATCACTATCGCTTTTCACATAAGAACTGATTGTGATGTGATCATGTACATCAGAATCGGTTCTTACTTAAGAAGCGATAGTGATAAGATTGCACATCACTATCGCTTCTAAAATAAGAACCGATGGTGATGTGCATGGTCACATCACCATCGCTTCGTATTTAAGAATCAATAGTGATGAACCTACACATCACCATCACTTCTTAATTAAGAACCGATTTTGATGTGCCTCGCAAGGTTATTTATACCCTCGAACTGAACTCTTCGCTGTTATTGTTGCATAGAATATTTCTCCACCGCCACCCGAAAAAACAGTATATATTTCAATTGGAGGCAATACTTGGGTGAGAAAATTTGAAATCCTCAAGGGTGGGTGCGTTAAGAGGGCAAATTTGAAGCCCTAGTTGAGGAGAGTTCTCCTCTTTTTGCAGAATTTGTGGTTTTCTTCAAAATGTGAGCATTCCTTCAAACCCTTTCAATTTTGCACTAGATAATTTCGATATGTCGCGAAGAAAGTTTAGATTGCACTGGAACATATATATCCTATCAGATTTCACACCCTTTATTTCACAAGAACACATGTATTTAATTATCTTAATTTGTAGTGCTCTCATGTTAATCTGGAATTATATTGTTGCTGTCACATGATGAATGTTAGAGTTTAGGCTACGGAACCTACGTCTCCCGTTCGAGGTTGCTTGTTTATAAATATGCCCATCGAAATGGCATATTTATAAGCAGGCAGTCACGAATTGTCCACATTCTTTAGACAGTTCGAGGATATGTGGTTCGGGCTAGTTTTTGAGCTGTTGTACAATTCCAAAGTAGATTTCGGTACCGTCTCCCTAGTGTTCTCCGGATACACACCGCTCTTGACCTGTTGTCGAGACGTGTCTCTGGAGAACAGTGGGAAGATGCAGCTGAAATTTTCTTTGGAGTTGTACAACGGCTTAGGAACTTGCCCGGACCATATATCCTCGAATGAGATTAGGACCTAACCTATTTAGAGATTAGGAGTCATCGTTGGGATCAAGTCTTCTACGTGCGTGACCCCGCGAATTCGAGGTTGCATGCTGTCCTTCATGGCAAGCGGCGGATCGTTAGTATTGAAAATGTGGTAGATGAAGAAGAATACGACCAATTTGATAAAATACCTTTGTTTGCAGATGGGGCCTATCTTAGCGGGGTTGACGTTGACACACATGGAACCAATTACATGCGAGTAGATCATCAAGAAGGGCAGTATTGTAAATAAATGGACTATTGTAATGTTTGTTGCTAATCTCATTGTTCCATTATGTATGTAAAATATTTTACAATGCTTGCAGAGTAAAAAACCAAGTTGAATTGCTTTTGGATGCTTTGATGAAAATTAATTAAATATCTCTTTATGCCTAAATAGCACTTTGTGACATATGTTGTGAAAGAAAATTCCTTTTGGATGAAATTATAGTTGGGAAAGCTTGTAAATAGTCGAAAGTTCATTTCTGGAAAAGTTCAAACAATTCGGGATTAATTTGAAAAAGGTTTGACTTTTGTACGCTTTACGCAAAAATCATGGCTACAAAATGAATTTCGGCGTATTTCTTGAATCAGGACTCTTTTTCCAAAAAATCTTTTTTGAAAAGCTTCGCAGAATCCTAAAGTATGTTTCTGCAAAAATTTCTAATAATTTCAACAATGTATGAAAAAGTTATGGCCTTTTCTCACTGTAATGAAATGCTGAAAATTCAGAATTTACAGAAAATTCAGATAGCAGTATCGGGTCATTTGTATCGGTTCTTTAGGAAAACTGATACAGATAGCAGGTCGGGTCATTTGTATCATTTCTTTAGGAAAACCGATGCAGATAGTTAGTTTTTGTATCGGTTCTTTTCACAAACCGATCTAGATAGTTTTCTTTATCACAATCGATTTTCTTTGCAAACCGATACAAAATAGCTTTGGTTCTTTATCAGAATCGGTTTTCTTCGTGAACCGATACAAATTGACCGATCTCGTTCATCAGAATCAGTTTTATTCGTGAACCGATACTAATTTTCTTGCGTGCCCATCAGAATCGTTTTTCTTCGCGAACCGATACAAATTGACCTAGCTCGACAACTTTAATGCTTTGTGCTCTTTCGGATCTTCCTCCAGCGCCATTTCCCTGGTAGCCCGCCCCTCTCGAACCCTAGCTTCCATCGTTGGTCACCGTGAACAGCTCCCCCCACCGGCGCCTCCTCCCCCCACCGGCACCTCCTCCACCCCGGCTTCCTCGGCCTTGATGACCAGCTCCCCCCTCCGGCGCCTCCTCCCCCACCGGCGCCTCCTCCCTCACCAGCGCGTCCTCCACCCCGGCGTCCTCGACCTCGATGACCAGCTCCCCCTCCGGCGCCTCCTCCCCCCATCGGCGCCTCCTCCACCCCGGAGTCCTCGGCCTCGATGACCAACTCCCCCCTCCGACGCCTCCTCCCCCCATCGACGCGTCCTCCACCCCGGAGTCCTCGGCCTCGATGACCAACTCCCCTCGGCACCTCCTCCCCCCACCGGCGCCTCCTCCACCCCGGTGTCCTCGGCCTCGACGACCAGCTCCCCCCTCCGGCGCCTCCTCCACCCTGGCGTCCTCGGTGAAAAGTTGATTTGTAGTATTCAAGTATTTTCTGAAGGCAAAAGCATCGGGTAGAAATGTTATACTTCCCTTATGTTGCAAGTTGCAAATTAAGCATGACTTAAATCTCTACTAGTTTCCTTATAAGACACTGACTTCACATATGAAGTAATCGCACAGTTTATGTTCTTGTAGAACAGTGCCACATTGATTAGCATTATCCGCCCGTTTGTCAAAGTCACCTACTGAATGGTTGAATCGCAAGCTATAATTATATTATAGAGTATGTGATCTGCGATGGTCACGATTTCTCAGGGCTTGTTGTCCAGTATACATGAAGTGTAAACACTATTGCTCTAGTATACATGACTAATTCCTGTATGGAGCTTGTAACAGAGGCTAATTGCTTGTAAGCTGTAGACACACTATTGATCAATTTTAGTTGTTGCCACTTATATTGGATGTTGGTGCAATGCAACAGATTTGAAGTGCCCACATAATTATATTGTAGAGTACATGATCTATGATGGCTGCTGATTTCTCAGTGCTTCTGGCTAGTATACAAGAAGTGTAAACACGCCCATCACTAGTCAGGGCTGCTGATTTTGAATTGCCCACATGCCTAGGTAGTATATTAATGTGTGATGCTTTTCCTATGTTTTTCTCTATAAGTTGCTTAACCTCCTCCTTACCGGTCAGGAGTTGATGAAAGGACTATTCACTGAACTATTTTGACAGATATGAACTCTTGCAAATGAAAACCAACTATGAACTTTGACAGGTTTTAACATTTGACAGATATGTCCTAATGTGATCAACAGGATGTAACAAAACTAAATAATCTAAGCCATGACTAAGTTTCTTACTTGCTTAGTACAATTATTCTAGTTATCTTGAGTACAATTATTCTCTATTTATGCTAGTTATCTTGTTATGCTTCTATCCAAGGTATTTCTATTCAAGCCGTTTTTACTTGCTTCGTATATATTTTTTAAGATCAATATCTCTCAAAAGAGCTTAGACAGCAAAGCACTCAACAATTTACGAGACCACTTATGCCAGTGGTACTAGTTAGAAGTTATATCGGAGGACGGTAGGTTTTTCAATACAACATTCGGTGAAAAAAAATATGAAACATTTATATTAGATAAATCAGTACATAAGAAAAGTCCTAACAACCTTAAAGGGTATTTCAAACTTTATAGCAATAAGCTACACCATCCAACCCATCAAAAAGCTAGGATGCCAAACAATATGTCTTAGCTTAAAAGCAGACGGTTTAAAAGCTCGTTAAGCCAAAAAGCTAACTTTAAGCCAAAAGCTAAAAAGTCTAAGCCAAAACAAACAGAGCCTTAGAGATCCTGAAGAGTCCTACTAGTCCATATGTAAACAATATTAATTGTATATGTCAATATGATATGTATGCATGTGTACTGATTGTTAAGTATGTTTGTGTTGTATATTGTGAACGAATGGGATATATGTATTGTAATTGAAGTGTTTGTGTATGTGAATGTGATATGTGCATTCTGTGTTCTGTATTGTTAATATGTTCTATTTTGGAGAATATGCAAAATTGGCACACCCTTATGAGGGAAGAACCGATTCCGATGACCATATCATCAGAATCAGTTCTGATGATAGGGTCAGAATCGGTTCTACGTAAGAACCGATTCTGATGATAGAGTCATTAGAATCAGTTCCACTTAAGAACTGATTCTGATGATGGGGTCAGCAGAATCGGTTCTCGGTAAGAACCGATTGTGATGAGGCTCTATTACAATCGGGCCAAAACCGACTGTGATAGCACATCCTCATCACTATCTAAAGACTTTGTATCGTCACTAGAACCGACTGTAATGATAAAAAAGAACCGATTCTGATGTACAATCCTGTAGTAATGACTTCTTCAGCTGGCTGCTCGCCGTGCCCAGCGCCATCAACTTCCTCGTCTACCTCTGGATAGCCAAGTGGTACAGATACAAGGCAACAACACCATGTCCATGTGCACCTGTTCAAGACGCTACGACGACCACTACCATTGACAACAATTAGCTAGTTGCATTTAAGATGGCAAATGTCTAGCAAACGTAATTTATAGCTAAGCGATCAGTAAAGAATCCGAGGCTTCCATTCCCAGCGGCCACCGTCAATGGGCCCTTGTGTAAAGAATGAAGATGTGTGTTCTCTATTTTATCTCTATTACTTCTAATTACGACTTGGTAGCAGCGGTCCGTTCTCCATACCCTCTCTTTCCTTCTATTCGCCACCGCCCCACCCCCTTTCCTTCTGCTCACTCACCTTTCCTTCCATTCGCTCATTCCCCACCCGATCCGGATTCCCTCTATTTTATGGAAATATTACTGATCACATCTCCTTAAAATGAAAGAGTTTTCTCATCATATTTCGCTTGGATAGAATGACATACTCACCATATCCCATAACATGAAAATCCTATTTCATTGTATCTCATTCAGATGGAAATGTAGAGATTAAAAGGCAAGAATTGCATAATCAAATCACGTGCCAATCCCGGAGATCACAAGGCACAGTATCATAGAGGCTGAGCACTCACATGCCTAGCTGCCCTCTCCACCTATAAAAGGCCACCTTCATCTCCATCATAGAAGACATACGAAGAGACGCAGGAAGAGACAGAGAAGAGGAAGGCTCATACACACAGGAGAAAGAGAGAAAGAAGCAATACAAAAGATTCAAGGGGGCGCAAGAAACGATATGGAAGGAGACCATGGCCATGGCTCCTTCTCTCTTTTTTTTAAGACAGCTAAAGCTGTGATTAAATTATGATGATAAAAAACAAAGTTTAAAGTTACAAGGTGTAGAAGACTGCACTCAAGACAAAAGGGAAGGAGAAAAAAAGAAAAAAGACCAAATTCTTTAAAGTTGTCGTTGTACTATCATGTTGAGGCTTTTTAAAATTATGCTAGCATAAATGATTAACTGATAATTTGATGCACTCTTAAGTAGCTAACAAGTTCGCTTCATACATGCCTTTCTCATCAGCCAACTTGGCTATTACTTTGAAAAACTTTTCTTAATAAGGTTGTGTTTGAGAATTTTCGTAGCAACGCATGGACACTTAACTAGTTTTTTACTAATTATGAATTTATGATCTTGCATGTACGCATCAGGTAGCGCAGCTAGTGAGACAATTATATTGTCCACCCAGCTCAAATAAGGTGGTCGTGCCGGAGTGGTTATCGGGCATGACTAGAAATCATGTGGGCTCTGCCCGCGCAGGTTCGAATCCTGCCGACCACGTCGTCGTCTTTTCTTCTTTTTTAGCAAGACAACTTCCAAAAAATATGTACCCGAAAAAAAGCAAACAACTTACACATTTGCGTGACGTAGCTAGCATTCTGGGAGCAAATTAAGGTGTCAAATATTGGTCAAACGATATGCACATCATATTTTCAAATTGAATATGAATGGCTAGCATAGATATCGCAAATTGGATTTACGCTAATTCAGCTGAATTTGGATATCCGGGTAACTTGTATAACCACTAGAATGAATGTTATCTTAATATGCAGCACAAATAATCGTCGTAATTTATTTCGTTGACCCAAACAAACGTAGATTCATAGTGAACCAAATTACTGTATGTCCAATTAACTAGATATAGCACAATTTTTTTGAAGTAATAAATCAAATAAGATTTGTATCCATATATTTTACGAATTTAGATAGGGAAGGAAAACTACTAATCGCGGTGAGGAGATGGTGCGGTCAATATTATTAGATTGTACAAGACCGAGAGAGAAGACGCCGGGATAGTATACTGTTTGAAACAGTTGTTCCCTAGTTTTTCTCTTAATTACTCCTTCTGATCACAAATGGTTGTCATTTTGAACATCGATACGATCCCTAAAACTCAACTTTGACTACTAATTTATATTGCAATATATTTAAAATATCCAATAAAATTATAATATTATAAAAGTATGTTTCGAGACGAATCTACATGTATGATTTTCATGCATCCAATCTAAATATTTTAAAAGATATCGATAGCTAAAATTTCAAAAGTTAAACTGTATGTATCCTAAACCGATAAGTTTTTGTGAACCGGCGGGAGTAACCAGTACTCCGTGTAAATTCTTAGCCCATATGGAGGGTGGTGTTATCATTGCCAGTATCGAAATCCTAATCCTATTCCTATGATAGCTAGCCTGATCAACTTGGAGTCTTGGATTGACCTAGGCATTGGGCTAAGTTTTTTTGGGCCGACCAATGGCACGGCAGGCACGACACGTATGAGCATGGACCGAGCCAGCGCATCACAAAAGACAGGGGCATGTCGGGCCTCGTGGTCAAGCATGATGGGCGTCACGACACAGCACGTCTGTATAGGCTATGCTTTGGCTGGCACGGCACGAAACAGGTCCGAAGCAGGCATGGTATGCGGCAGAGCGCTCTGCCGCGACATTACGTTATGTTGTTCAAGAATGAATAAAATTTAGTTCTTTTTCTTCAATATTTGTGTCCACTGCCTTAGCTCCATGCGTCTCTGACTCCTTTCCTCTTGTTGAAATAGTGCTAATGAGCCAGATATAGGCCGGCACGGCACAAAATCAGCACGAGTCACAAACAGACCATGCCTGGACTCACCGAAAGTGAGCTGGGTCGGCACGGTTGGTTGGTCGAACTGTGGTGGCATGGTACGATTTAGACATGTGGCTCCGCAGGCGGTGGCACTACGTTCACATATGGTCTTGGACTAGACAGACGCCTGTCCTCGAACCAGACAGGTCCAGAAATTGTTAGTTAATTAATTATCTAATAAGTAATCAATCAATCGTGATATATTATGGATAGAGGTGGGCACTCGGGCCGGGCTCTTTTGGGCCGGCCCGAGGCATGACATCACGGCCCGGCACCAAGCCCGACCCAGCACGAAGTGGGCCGTGCCGGGCCGGCACGACACTGTAGCACGGGTCGTGCCGGGCTCGAGAATCAGGCACGATGGGCGGCCCGGCCCGGCACGACACTGTAGAATGGGCTATATTGGGCCTGATGATCCAAGGCATGAGGAAGAAGCCTAGCATAAAGATCACTGACTCACAGAGCATGACCGTCATGGATGCACTCAGTAGCATGAACGTCACCCCTATCGTCGACACCTGAGAGAGACAGACAAAATAGGAGAGAGAGAGAGCTAAGAGAGATTGAGAAACGGTGCAAGAAGCTGCTCTCTCTCTCGCTCGTCCCTCTCAATCTCTCTAACCTCTCTCTCTCACCAGTCTCTCTCAATCCCCCTCACAATCTCTCTCGTCTGTCTCGCTCACTCTCTTTCTCGCCCATTGTCCCCTCTCTCGTCCGTATTGAGCACATCCTTCTCGCTCTATGTAACTGTTCAATAATAAATAAATTTTAGTTCTTTTTCTCATAATATTTGCATTCACTGCCTTAATTCTATGTATCTCCGGCTCCTTTCCTCTCGTTGCAATAGTGCAAATGGGTCGGGCTGGGCGCACGACACGACGAAGCGCAAATGGGCGTGCTGGGCTCACCAAAGGCGGCCGGGCGGCGCGACGCACGCAGCACGAGCACGACGGGCGTCGCGGCCCGCACGGTTCGAACCGCAAGGCACGATGGGCCCATGCCGGGCCGGCCCGGCACGGCACGACGCCCACCTCTAATTATGGACACGGCCCGTGCTGTCTGTTAACGAACCTCGCTATCGAATAGTCCGGGGTTCCCGAACAGATCTAAAATTGGAGAACAGAAAGAGATAGACACGTGTTTAGGGAGAGCGACAGCAGAATACTTTATTGCTTTCTGATTGAATGTACATAGGGGGGACCCCCCTCCTCATTATATAGTAGTCGCCTAGGGTTTCGCCTAAGGGATCAACATGGGCCTTCAATGGGCCATGAGGTTTCCCAACACTCCCCCTTGGGCCCTTTGCCGCGAGATGTATATGCCTCATTAAAACTCCAGAAAAACCCGGTGGGAAAAATACTTGGAGAAAGAGTACATAGCATACGCTTACTATGTTGCACGAATTGCCTCGTTAAAAACCTTATGCAAGAAAACTTCATGAAAAACTTGCTAAGGAAAAAGAGTACAATTCACCCAAACTTCAATTGCTAATCTTCGATATTCATGTTGGGTACTCAAACTTCATGTTCAAGATTCATGTGGGAGTATGTGAAATATCTCCCCTTGAAATCTGCACTTCTCTAAGTCTCATCATCCCAATCCCTTTTACGCACCTTTCAAAAGTAGATGCTGGGAGTGATTTAGTGAACAAATCTGCAAGATTTTCACATGACTTAGTATGCAATATCTTGGTCTCGTTCATCTTATGCAATTCGTGAGCATAGAAGAACTTGGGGTTGATATACTTCGTGAGATTGCTCTTCACATAACCCATCTGTGCTTGGGCAACACAAGCTGCATTATCTTCATAGATGATCGTGGGAGTTTGCTCAATGTTCAAGCCACATGACTTACGGATGTGGTGAACCATTCTTGAGCCATGCACATTCACGAGATGCTTCATACAAAGCAATGATTTCCGAGTGGTTTGTCGGCGCCGAGACGAGTGCGCTGGGCGACTTCAAGAAACTGCTGTTCCTCCACATAGGAAAACATAGCCGGTTTGGGACTTGCCAATTATCTGGTCGATAAGTACCCGACATCGGCGTAGCCGACCAAATTCAATTCATTGTTTCTTATGAAATACGGATCGAGGTCTTTGCTTCCTTGGAGGTAATGGAAGATGTCCTTGATCCTTTCCAATGCCTTTTGGTGGGTTACGCCTTTGCATCAGAGCTAGCAAATTCACAGTGACGCAATGTCCGGTGCAGTGCTATTCGCAAGGTACATGAGCGCTCCAAGCGCACTCGGATATGGAATTCTACTCCTAGGACTTCCTCCCCTCTTCTCAGGTGCATATGGGTCTAGGTGCGCTTGGAGTGACCTTGAGCCATTGGAGTCTTCGCAGGATATACTTTTTCAAATCCAAACCTTTCCAACACTTTCTGCGTGTAGGTTGATTGATGTACCAAGATTCCTCCTTGGACATGTTCAAGCGCAAGCCTAAACAAAACTTGGTTTTACCCAAATCTTTCATTTCAAACTCGGACTTCAAGTATGAGCATGCCTCTTCAATTTCTTCATCCGTCCCAATGATGTTCAAGTCATCTACATAGGCGGAGATTATGCGAAATCCATTCGGGATCATTGTATAAACACACATGGACAATCTTATTTGTTTGTGTAGCCTTTCTTGCAGAGAAAGTCGCTCAGCGATTGTACCACATTCTTCTGATTGCTTTAGCCCATACGATGATTTCTCCAATTTCACCTTTGTACAAGTTTCTATTTGCTCGATTTGGTTCAGGATAGGGATTCCTTCCTGCTTTCATGTATATCTCGAATCAAGTTTCCATACAAATATCTTTGTGACAACATCCATTAGCTTCATTCTCAACTTCAAGTTGGTGCCATTGAGATCAAATATCTAAAGGTAATTCCTCCCATGACCGGAGAATAGGTTTCTTCATAATCAACTCCGGGCGTTGAGTGAAACCTTGAGCTCTGAGCCTTGTCTTGTACCTTACAACCGTTGTTTTCATTCCTCTTAGAACAAAGACTCATTTGTGACCTCAGGGTTTATATGGGGAGGTGTGCGGCATACGGTCCCAAACACCTCTCTCTTGTTCAGAGAGACTAACTCTGCGATGATTGCCTTTTTCCATTCTTTCCAATCTAGCCTTTTCTTGCATTCTGCGAGAGATGCAGGCTCGGGATCATGATCAATGATCGAGGCAATCTTCTTTGCAGTATGCATCAACATTGGTTGTTGCTCTATTGAGGATTCTCTGTTATTACAAAGTTTATGGCCATTTCTTCATAGGGTGCTTCATGCACTTCTACTTGCTCTTATTTGCTATTTCCCATCGCAGAGCAAGTTCCTTTAGCTTTCATCGTCTATGTGTGCGCACACATTATTTCGTGGCTTCTGCGGTGGAAGATTCAAGTCCGAATTGCCTTTCTGTTGGCTTCTTTCCGGTGCCAAGTCTCAAGCTGCTCCCCTTCTTTCCTTGGGGTATTTTCGTGATTGGTTGTGGTAAGTCCTCTGCTTGATTTTCTCCAGGCGTCTCCGGTACTTTGGGTTTGGGGAGCAGATTTTACATTCTTTTCTTTGAGGCCTCTGAGCAGGATGAGGATACCTTCTATTTTCTTTGGTATTTCCACCCTCTGGTGCATTCCTTGCGGTACATGCGACTTAACCACACCCTTTAGATCACAAAAATGATCAGCGGTTCATTTGCTAAATTTTGCAAATCAATTATCTTCGGACTTCTTGATTTGCTTCATTAGTGCGAGGTCATGTGCGGGGATCGGTGGAATGCCATATGATTTCCGGCATTTTTCATCAAAGGTTGATTTCCTCCCCTAATGACGGAAGCGATCCGCGTCAAAAATGCAATCGTGAATCGGGTGTATGCAAGTCTCGATCATGGGTTCCAAATACGATTATGGATGCACTCTCATAACCAGCGTATATCCCGGACTTGCGGAGAGGGCCCATTGCGATCCATTGAGGGGTGGTATAGGTACATATACCAAACACCCAAATTTTACGAGATGGGAGATCTTGGGATGATCACATGCACAAGCTGCATAGGAGAATGGATGTTGTAGGCCAAAGGTGCGAAATTGATGAGGCGGTGCGTGCGAGATGCGTGTCCCCAACAAGTGTTGGTCAAGTTACAACTCTGCAAAAGCGATGCGGCAATGAACTTAATCCTCTTTATTAGTGCTTGACTAGTCTATTACTGCGTATGGGCGTGCGATGCAGTGCTCAACTGCTATCCCTGTAGCCGTGCAATAATCATCAAATGCCTTTGAAGTAAATTCTCCGGCATTGTCCATTCTGATGGACTTCACGCGATGATCAGGGAAAGCATTCTTAATTCTTATGATTTGCGAGATCAGCTTTGGAAAAGCATGGTTTCTTGTTGATTACATACGCGATCGTCAAATTCTCATCTTTTCTCACCTTTTCAATCTGTTCGCCGGTAGAGCTTCGTGCTGATAACGTGTTAAGGAACCTCGCTATCGAATAGTCCGGGGTTCCCGAACAGATCTAAAATTGGAGAACAGAAAGAGAGAGACACGTGTTTAGGGAGAGCGACAGCAGAATACTTTATTGCTTTCTGATTATATGTACATAGGGGGACCCCCTCCTCCTTATATAGTAGACGCCTAGGGTTTCGGCTAAGGGATCAACATAGACCTTTAATGGACCATGAGGTTTCCCCACACTGTCGTCCCAATTTTTTTGGCAAGCGCGCTCTTGGACCGCGCGCTGGCTCGCTCTCCTTGTCGTCTCCGCAGCTTTTGGCAGCGTTCGGCAGCGTGCCAGGGCAAAGCAATCTAGCAAATATTTACTCGACCGTGCCGTGAGTGCCCGGTTCCTCTATTCCAACGACGCCAAATGGCCGGCGCGCGGATAGGTAGCCCGGTCACTTCAGTCGATGCGCGGCCGGCCCGGCCTCAAAACTATAAGTAATTGCATCCGCCCTGCGTGTGCCGTGTGGTACGCGTGCGTACGTGCGTTGCCAGCTGAGTGATAGTATATCAACAAGCTCGATGGCCGTGTCCCGGACGGTGTGGTGGGTCGCCGGCGGCCTCCTCGCGCGGCTGCTGATGCTCGCCGTCCTGGTCGTATCCATTCGTCTCATCTTGGTCAACTACAACAACACCAAGTACAGGTACCAGGACAATGTGAACCAGCTCGAGAGCTACAAGTAAGTGCGTGCCTACAGATCTATCTATCTATCTATCTGTTCCATGCATCTGAGCAAACAGAGACAGATAGGATGTACTATATCTTTTAATTTCGACATTTGTATATATATAAGTTGCATGTATGTGTATAAAGGTACGCGGTCGCGTCGGGCATCATGGGGCTGGCTGGCACCCTGCTGCAGGTGCCCGTGGCCATCTACCTGCTGTGCAAGAGCAGCAAGATGACGGCCAGCACGCTGCTGCTGGACATCAGCATGTACGCAGACATGGTACGCAACGCACGTTGATTGCTAGCTCTCGGCTAAGCTTAGCATGCGTGCAGCTGGTTTGATTAAATTGTACACTCCTATATGCGTATCTATGTTCAATTGACTCGCACGCACTCTTGCATGCATGTTCATGGATCGATCAGGTGATCACCCCCGTTCTGGCCAGCGGCGTGGGCGCCGGGTTCGGCGCGACGAACGACGCCTTGCGGTACGTCCGCATGATCCGCTGGGAGGCCGTGAACATGTCCGACGCACGGTCGGATCTCGCCGCCTACTACAGCAGGGAGAACGTCGGAGTCGCCTTTCTCCTCGTCGGGATGGTTCTGTCCATGTGCGCCACCGTCGTCTCGGCCAGGCTCCGGGCAAGGGCCAACGATCACGAACAAACCTGACGTTGTTACATCATCAGTCATCAGTGCGACCGAATAGGTGAGCTCCTGCCCCGGCCGCGGCCGGTTTCAGAAAAGAATATCTATATATGTACTTACGCTCCACTGAAAATAACTGATGTGCACATGTAGATCTAGGAGAGATGAACAGGCAGCTAATTAATTCGAAGGATGTAACGCATGTACTCCCTGTTCCGGAATATATGTTATACTAGCTTTCAAATTTTATTCCTAAATACATGTTGTTCTACAATTTCAAGATGGTTTTTTATCATTTTTTATACCCCTCCTTTTTAGCTATTTCTAATACCATTGATGCCATAGACTACAACTCATACACCTCCTTGTGGATAGCACGGTACCTATATAATCAGTACGGCGGTAAATTTTCACAAGCTTTGCAACACAGATTTTGTCATCTTATTTATTGTCAGAGACAATTCTGTTGAACAAAATGCTTAAACTTGAGGTCAGTATTTACAACGAGGAAATAGGCATATGGTGTTCTATATTAGAAGCATCTCCAAATGCACCTGTGTTTAATAAACGAAAAAAAAATTGTTAGCGTAAAAAACTTGAAGTAGGGTTTCTAACAACAGCACACCAGATGAACACCTGGTTCAGAGCGTGCCAGTCGATTTGATCTGGAATCGACAAGGTAAAAATATAAAATTCACTCAAAGCCGATCGTGATGATCAATCGGCTTTGACTTAATCAGCTTGAAGCCGATTAAGATCAAGGTAACAGGGTAAATCTAATTAGCCGATTAAGGCTAATAAGAGGATAAAGGTAGATCTATTCTGATAAAAGCGATGCGCAATAAAATCAGAATGAATCAAACCTAGGGCGTAATTTGAAGAAGATCAACAATCGGCGATGCGCAACTTTATTGATCAAGATCGAATTACAAAGACTAAATTACGAGAGCTACTCCTAGTCGATAGGAAAAAGTAGTGTAAATTGGTTTGTTTGATTGTATTGTATCCCTCGCAGCTTGCTTTGGCCCTTCTTTTATACCCGTCGGCCAATCGTGTCCTATTACAACACGTTTCAAAACCTAATCCGTATCGGCCTTGTTTCGGATAGTTTATCTTCAGAGATTTTGCCGTTGCCAAATATCTTCAAATCATTCCAAATCTTCTGTAAGTTTCCGCATATTTGACTTTCTTGCCGATTTTGACTAGACTTACCAAATTCTGGTGCAAACATATGCCCCCCATTTTTGAGAGATGACTTGTCATTTTTCAAAAATTACAACTGTCGGCTTCTTCTTCATCGGCTAGTTGGTAATTTCCCCCAGTAACTACTGCTTTTAATTGCGCCGTAATTTTTTGACATGCATGTAGTGCGCTTTAACTGCTTGCGTCTTTTGAGATTCATTTCCCGCCGCTTCAAATTTTCACCATGCTATATAATGCGGCTCCCATCGATCATTCTTCACACGCTCGAGCTCTCGAGTTGTCTGCAATCGGCTTCTGATCTTCAAGCTCTCCAGCGCTCACCGCTTCCAATCGGCTTCTTGTCAGAACCGTCTCAATGGATCCCTCTCAGGTATTCATCCTGATCCCAAACAGCAATGACCAATTCTATCTAGGTCCAGTAGGAAATCTAGAAGCTGATTCAATAATAAATGAAGAGATTCCTCGTCTACCTCTATCGGCTGCGGGATATAATATAGAGGGTTGGAGTAAGAGCTTCAGAGCTTGGCCGACGGCGCTCAAGGGATGGAGATCGTGGTACATTCGCGTAGCAGCCCAAAAGAAGGGTGAATGGGAAAAGATGGGTATAACTGACTGTCTCCCCCTTTCCTTAGCCGATCTAGAGGCCAATGAGCCCTTAGTGGCCACGGCTTGCTATTTCTGGTCGGATACCTTCAATGCTTTTGTATTTCGCACCGGTTTTGTCGGTCCAACCCTTCTGGACATAGCCCAACTGTGCTACTTAAGACCTGATGGGGATCAAGTGTCGGCTTATAGCGCCAAGCCCAAGTACAAGCTTATAAAATCCAAATGTGAAGGATGGGCTAAATATATCAGAAATAATAATAAGGTTAATGGGCTGGTGCCGGATGAAGAACATGCCACTTTTTTGAATCTTTGGTTAGACCAATTTTTGTTCTGCGGCGCTTCCTTGGGACCAACTCAGGTATACCAAACCATAGCAGAGCAATTGATAGAAGGTCGTCGACTAGCACTTGGAAAATACTTCTAGGGGCAGTCTACCAGATGATGCACATAATAAGATGTCGGCTTTTCACTGGTTTTACGAGTTTTACTGTCGGCAATGTTGGGGGACTACTCTGGTTTATTCAGATTTGGATGTATTGCTTGTTTAGCCGATCTTTTGAGCTGAATCCTTCTGAAGACACGACGTTCCCTCGTGAAGATACTCCAGAAGGCATGGTGCCTCAGTTCATAGCTAGCCGATCGTATGGTGAGAGATTCATGATGTGCTCCAGGAATGAGACAAAAGTGACCCCATCGGCTCTAAGAAATATTTATCATTCTTCCTTCAGCTTGACAGTAATGAATTCAAACAAAATGATTTCTTCAGTTATACAAGCACAGCCGATTTCCCATGGCCTTCCTTCACTTAGATGCCGATAGTGCTCTAATGCCGCAAGATACGTCGGATCTGTTTAAGCTTTTTATTTCACCAAGTATTTTGCACGTTGGTCTTCACACTAGGAATCGGACTTTCCAGCCTTCGTATGAGTTTTACCACCCCTTAGTCTACGCAAGGCAGCTCGGCTTTGGTCAGGTGATCCCAAGCCTGCCACTTCTTGATCGGCTTCAACCTAGAGCAAGGGTTCGCAATGCCACCTCAGCAGGGCTAGTCTTGGAGTTAGCCGATGAGCTTCAACTACGCAGTCTTCCTCACTTCTATCTGAACGCTCACGGGCAGGAGGCTTTACAACATGGTGGTCGGCTATCGCAGAGTGTATATACATGGAGAAAACTCCGTTGCTTAAAATCAAGGAATTCTTTCCCGATCTGCCAGAGCTATCTTTAGTGTCTAACAGCGATTCTAGCAGTGAAGCTAGTTCATCGGGTTACACTAACACAAGTCTTGTAGATATTGATAAGGTATCGGCTTGAATAATTTTATACATCAGTTCTTTTGCCAGATACATTTTCTAATCACCTTTATTGTCGCACTGCAGACTAAGGCTGCCGGCAAAAAGCCCGCCCCTGTCCAATCGGACAGTGGCCAAGTGAAAAGGCCACTTCAGTCGACCGGCCTCACAGGGTATACCTCGGGTACCCTAGGAATTCAGAGTCCGTCCTTATCGGACATCGAGAAGAAACAACCAAGTAAGTATAAACACAATCGGCTATTATTATTTTTTCTTTTTGCCCAACTGACCTTTAGCCAATTATATTTTCAGAAAAGAAGAAAACAAAATACACCAAGGCTCCTGCGAAAAGGGGATCCAAACCCCAAGAGCAGAGCGGCGAGAGTTCGCCACATGCGTCGGCTACTGTAGAGGTAAATAATCGTACCTTTCGTTAAGTCTTATATCTCTCAATACCTCGGCTTACCCTTCATTTTACTTTTTTTAGCCGACGTAATCAGCTCAAGTTGCGAAGATCCTGGCCGATCTTCCCAAGATTTCTTCTGTGCCACTCTCTCCATCACGGCCGACTCCAACAGCTCCGATCGCCAACCTGCCAGAGCTCTCTGACCCAACAAATTTGTTGGGCTTCTCCTTGGCCGATCTTGATGATCCAGAGATCCTGGCTATCGACGACTACGACGCGGAGATCAGGAAGATCCTTGAAGTTTCAAAGGAAGCATCGGTTGTCGTCACCTCTGCTCCACCATGAAGGAAAAACTCAACAAGCTTTTTGATTTGGTTATGAGGCCGCAGTCGAAATCCTGGCGAACAACCAGCCGATCCGTGATGCTATGGCGGCGGTTGAAGTCGATCTGTCTCCTGAAGCCATGGAAGCCCTCCTAAACGTCTGTCACTTGGATGAGAGGAGGTCTGAAGTAGAGGCAGCGCAGGCTAGAATCAATCGCCGTGAAGCCCAGGTAGCCGATCAAAAACTCCTCGATGAGTTGGTTGCTGATACCAAGGCGAAGAAACGCAAATTTGATGCCGATGCACAGCAGCTGAAGTCGACCAAAGAGTCCCTCTCCAAGCTCAAGAATACAAAGAAATTTTTTTGGAAGAGTTGGCCAAGACTGAAAAACAAATTCAAGAAGGCTAGCAAACCATGGAAAAAACTGCATCGAAGATTAAGGACCAGAACCTTGGTATCGCCATGGCCGTGGTGAGTGTGAAAAAGCAATCAGGCAAGGTTGTACCGGTGCCAGGGAACACAAAGGAAAACGATCGCATCATTGAAGAAGTTCAATGTGTGATTGCAAAGGCTGTCGGCGCTTTCTCGGCTTTGGGCGCAACTCTCCCAGGCTCCGGCATTCAATACTAATCTTTAAGATGTAAAACGTTGTCGGCTGTTTTTTTGGAAAACTTATCTGAATACCTTGTAACTCTTTCGTAATCGGCTGTTTAACCGATTTTAAGTTTACTTTCCCGTAATTTTATTTCTCCTTTACGAGTCTGCAATCTTGTTAGCCGATTAACAGCACCGTGTTAACTTGGCTTTTTAACGCAATTTCTCAGTCGGCTAGGCTCCAATCCAAATGCTAGGATAGTATTTCTTTAAGTATTTCCTGTTAATAGTTTTAGGCAAAACATACCCCTCCAACGTTTCCACTATATACGAATTTCTACCGACTAGCCGATTAACCTTGTATAGCCCCTCCCACGTAGGTGACCATTTTCCGAATCGGTTATCCTTCGAACCAACAGGCAGTATCGTTTTCCATACTAAATCGGCTTGATCAAAATATTTAGGCATGCCCTTTTTATTATATGCCTTTGCAACTCTGATTTTATTCCTTTTAAGCTGATCAAGCATAGACAAACGTAACTCTGCCAATTCATCCAAGTTACCGACCATCAAACCGTTATACTCCTGAGCTGACAAACCATTTTGCTTGGCTACTCGTATAGACTCTATGTTGATCTCCACGGGTAAAACGGCTTCTTGACCATATACCAACTGGTAAGGTGAAAGCTTCTTTGCTCCGTGATAAGCTAGCCGATACGCCCAAAGTGACTCCGATAGGGTTGAGTGCCAATTCTTTGGTCTTTCATCAATTTTTCTTTTGATCAACTTAATTAACGTTTTGTTAGATGACTCGGCTTGTCCGTTAGCCTGAGCGTAATATAGGGATGAGTTCAATAATTTAATCCCCAGACTTATCGCGTAACCCTGAAATTCATTAGACATGAACACCGTACCTTGATCGGTCGAGATTGTTTGCGGTATTCCAAACCGATGGACAATATGTTCATTAACAAAACCGATTGCTTCAATACTGGTCACTTTCTTAAGCGGTATAGCTTCAACCCATTTAGAGAAATAATCGTTCGCGGCCAAAATAAACTTGTGGTCTTTACTTGAAGCAGGAAATATTTGACCGATTACATCTATTCCCTAACCTCTAAACGACCATGGCTTGATAATTGGGTGCAAAGCCGATGCCGGTGCTAGTTGTATATTGCTAAACTTTTAACAAGTCTGACATCCTTTATAATATTTGAAACAATCTTCTAGCATTGTCGGCCAAAAATAACCCGTTCGTCTAAACATCCATTTCATCTTATGAGCCGATTAGTGAGATCCGCAAATACCTTCATGTACTTTGCCCATTGCCACCTGTGCTTCTTCAGTTCCAAGACATCTCAACAGCAAGTCTTCCATCGTCCGATAATACAATGTGTTGTTCATAACAATGTACTTTAAAGCTTGTTGCCTAATCTTGCGTTCTGTCGGCTTAGATGGGTCGATCAGGTAATTCCTTATTTGCGTCCTCCAATCCACAATATCTATGCACATGACGGCTTTATCTACAAATTCGGTTACCTGATATCGGCCAAAGTATTTGTACCCTGATGCCTGTTGAGCTAAGGCGTTAGCTCTATCGTTCAATTCTCGAGGGACATGACCGATAGAAAATGATGTGAACGAGCTGATAATCTCGAAGCACTGTTCTAAATACTTCAGCAGTATTTCGTCTCTGCATTGGTATTCTCCTTTTATTTGCTGTACAATCAACATGGAATCCCCGTATGCCTCGACAGCACTTACTCCGGTATTTTCTAACAATTGCAAGCCCTTGAGCAAAGCTTCATACTCTGCTTGGTTGTTTGAGCATCGACTATTTAATCGAAATGTAAATTCAAAATTATACCCTTTGGGTGATATGAGCACGATACCGATTCCATCACCTTCTCTGCACACCGACCGTCAAAAACAATTGCCAAGGGCTGGATACCAAATCGTGATATCATGCCTGTTATAAAATCGACGAACTTGTCCCTTAACTGCTTTAGCCGATTCGTAAATTAGGTCGAACTCTACTAAGGCATAAGCCCATTTGCCAAGTCGACCTCGCAAAATTGGAGCTGATAACATATATTTTATAACATTGGTTTTATAGACCACCTTACAAGCCGATGCTAAAATATAATGTCTTAGCTTTGTACATAAGAAATACAAAGACAAACACAATTTTTCAATGAAAGGGTACCTGACTTCAGCATCAAGTAGGCATCAACTCAAATAAAAGATAACCCTTTCCTTACCATCGACTTCTTGTGCCAAAACAGATCTGATAGTTTCCTCCTCCGCCGATATATATAACCTGAAAGGAATCCCTTTTAGTGGCGCGGCCAAAACCAGAGGATTAGCTAGATATCCTTTGACGTCGTCAAAAGCCTTTTGCTGATCGATTCCCTACACGAATTCTTGATTATCCTTTAATTTTAACAGTGGGGTAAAAGCACGAATCCGACCAGAAAGGTTTGAGATAAATCTTCGGAGATAGTTAATCATGCCGATCAACTTTTGAAATTCGTTTTTGCATGTTGGCAGCATTGTTTCAACTATGGTTTTAACCCTTGCTAGATTGACTTCAATACCTCTTTCATGTACCATAAAGCCCAAAATTTGCCCAGCCAACACACCAAATGCACATTTGAAAGGATTCATCTTCAAGCCATGCGATCTTATGTTCTGAAAAACTTTTTCCAAATCGGCCAAATATTGCAAATCATCTGCAGACTTCACTACGACATCCTCGATATATATTTCGACAATATGACCAATTAAATTATGAAAAATCAGATTCATGGCTCGCTGGTATGTTGCCCCAGCGTTCTTTAAACCGAAAGTCATAACCGTCCACTCGAATAAATCTATGACACCAGGACATCTAAAAGCTATTTTTGGTATATCGGCTTCTGCCATGAATATCTGATTGTATCCGGCATTTCTGTCCAGAAAACTTATGATTTTATTCCCTGATGCAGCATCGATAAGCATATCGACTATTGGCATCGGGTATCCATCTTTTGGTGTCGCCTTATTCAAATCTCTAAAGTCGACACACACTCGAAGTTTTCTGTTTTTCTTCATGACTGGAATAATGTTGCAAACCCATTTCGCATATCGGCAAGGCCTTATAAATTTTGCCTCTAACAATCGTTCAATTTCCTCTTTTATAACATTATACAGGGCGGATTAAAAAGCCTAGGGTACTGTTTAAACGGCCGATATCCTGGTTTAATAGGTAGCCGATGTTCTACCAACTGTCGGCTTAAACCAGGCATCTCGTGATACTCCCAAGCAAAACAATCTTTATAATCTCTAAGAATTTTGATCAGCCATTCTTTGTATTTTACATCTAATTTTGCGCTAATAAAAATTGGTCTTTTCCTATCACCGCTACCTATATCGACTTCTTCAAGCAGATCAGTGGATGTGAAGCCTTGACTCAACTTTTCAATCTCTTGAAAATCTTCTATAGCCTCATAGCTATATGTTATTTGCCCATAGCTTTGCATTTTATCTTGTAATGCCTTCATTGTTTTTCCTGTCCCCATCGGCACAATACTTCATTTGTTCGATCAAACGTGCCCGGCTTAGCACTAATCAGCATAATTCCTGACTTACTTACGTAGATGAAGTCGCAGTCATTCAACGTTTTTCGATATACATCCAGCTTCTTCGTGTTGCCAATTCGCATCAGAACTGGCCATGGCGATATGAGCCGATGTGTCGGCTGTTACAACTTCAACTTCCCCTCTATTCCATTGAACAAGCGCTTGATGCATAGTCGATGGGATGCATCAGTTGGCGTGAATCCAATCTCGACCAAGCAGAACACTGTAATTTCCCTTGGCGTCGATGACAAAGAATGCAGTCAGCAAAGTTTTACTGCCGACAGTAAATTCTGTAACCATAACGCCCTTGGTCTCTGTGGGATCACCTGTGAAGTCATTTAAAACCATATTAGTTTTAATCAAGTCTTCATCGGACTTACCCAATTTCTTGCAAGTCGTATAAGGCATTAGGTTTACTGTAGCTCCACCGTCTACCAGCATCCTTGATAATGGCTTGCCATTTATATACCCTTTCAGGTACAATGGTTTTAGATGCCGATGATCATCTCTTGGTTTCTTGAAGATTGCATTTTGGATGCCTGAACATGACTGAGCAAAAGTCTCTTTAGCCGATTCGGTTTTGATTTTGAATTCGGCTAGCAATGTGAACACCATATTGATGTCCATCGGAGGTGTATCATCCCTGATCATAGGAGAATCTAGGTCATCTGCTGACTCAAAATCTTCCTCGATCTGTTCTTTTTTCCTCCATTCCTTCTTGATAATCTTGATCGGACGAAGCTCATTAAAAGTCTCATCCCTCTGTTTTTCTGCATCGGCTTCTCGGATCTCTTGAGTCCTTAGTCTCTAAAGCCGTCTGCGCTGTGATCGGCTAAGGCCAGATGGGCACCACCAAGGTTTGGGCTCTACTGGCTTTCGTATCTTGCCAGCCAAATTTTCCTGATCTGAATTAGGCCTTTGAGTTTCAACCTGGTCTGATGCCTGATTTAGTTCAGATATTCTTTCGCGAACAGGCCTTCTGTAACTTTTGTCATGATCTCGAATCGGCCCAGACAACCTATCTCTAGCCGATTGTCTAGGCCAATCGTCTTGGAGATAATGCTCCATGGGGTATGTATATGGAGATGGCAATGCTACTCCCCTTTCCCAACAAAACTGCTAAAAAGGACACCTTCTATGTGCTCTCTCCACGTTTTCAGTGTGATATAAATTGTCCGACCAACGAGTAGGATATCGTGGTCGATTATTCATTCTTTCATATTTCTCCATCAACTGAGAAAACGTCGGTCCCGGCCTTTTTGTTGGCTGCCTTGATGGTGATTTTTCGGCTTTATACCATTTACCCACCTGAGGATTTCCTTTGGGTTTAATGGTTCTTGAATTCTTCCCTTCATGATCAGCTTCTATTTGTAATGAGCCGATTGTAATCTTCAATGTCTGGCTGCCATTTGAAGTTGACTGAATATCAACTTGCCGATCCTTTTTTGGCTCATCATGCATCGGCTTTTTCCCTTTGGCCGAACATTGAACCATGTTGATAGGGAATGGATCAGCGTCAACTTGCATAGTCGGCTCATCAGCGAATTTTAACCGATCATCCTCGATAGCCGACTAGATCTGTTGACGAAAAATATTGCAGTCATTAGTATTGTGAGAAAAAGAATGGTGCCACTTGCAATACCTGCGTTTCTTGATCTCGTCAGTCGATGGTATGACGTGTCCTTCGGGCAACCGTATTATTTTCTCTTGCAATAATAAATCAAGAATATGATCACATTTAGAGACATCAAAGGCGTATTTGACTTCCGACTTATTCCTAGTCGGCTTGAGCCAAGAACAGACTAAGGATTTTTTGGATCTTTTTATCCATTCGGCTATATTTATTTATGCTTCATCGTCTTCTGAAGAATCGCTCGGACAATAGTCGACCATATTAACTTTGGCTTTATCCTTTTCTTTATTACTACTCCCTCCGTCCTGGAAAGTAAAGGACAGAAGAAATTTTAGGACAGATTATGGTTTCTGCCAAAAGACTCTAATGCCCCTATTTAATATTGTGTCTCTATTAATTGGCAACATGCATACATTAATTAATCACGATTATAGGGAATGACCTGCCGCGTTTTTGTTTTGGAATATGTGTGGTCGCATGTATCTGCGTGCATCTGCATACATGGGCACAATTTGATAACACAATTTAAGAAGGGAGAGCTCTCAATTCCTAATATTAGAGGACACAATTTGAACGCTTCTCTCCCTTAATTTCAAGGACGGAGGGAGTACTATTTTTAAATCTATCTTTAAACGCTTTATTATCTGGGAATCAGCTTTCTTGAGCCGACACGCGATGAAGCAGATGACTTAGATCGGTGAACTCTTGCCCTCCAAACTTCTCTCTAAGTGGTGGAATTAACCCTTGAAAAGCCAAATCAGCGAGTTGGTTATCGGGCAATATGACATTAAAACATCGGTTTCTGATTTCTCTGAATCTTTTAATATAATCAGTCACCGATTCCTCAAATTTTTGGCGAACAGAGCTTAGGTTGGAGATCCTGAGTTCTAAACTACCTGAGAAAAAGTATTCATGAAATCGGCTTTCCAAATCATTTCATAAGTGGACCGAATTTGGAGGCAAACAAGTGAACCAAGTAAAAACTGCCCCGGACAATGATAACGGGAACAATCTTATTTTCAGCCCATCGAACTGAGCTGCGTCGCCGCATTGCGAGATAAAGCGTCCGATATGCTCCAGGGTAGTAATTGAGTCGTCACCAGAGAATTTTGCAAAATCTGGGACTTTGAAATTGTGGGGGTAAGGCATGCGATCTACGTAATCAGGGTACGGCTTTCTGTAGCCTATAACATTCCCTTTTAGCTGTATGTCGAACTGATTCCTCAAGACGGCAGAGATTTGATCGACCCAGTTCGCATTATCGGCCACTAGCATAGTAGGCCCTTGATAATATTGGTCATAGTTGGCATCCTGCCCCCCGAGTGTGAACTCGGGTTGTCAATTAAGTTGAGCCGATGGCAGACGAGTGTATTGATCGTACCTATTATGTCTGACTTGGGGTTCTGGTACTGGGACAAAAGGTTTTGAATAAGTTACTACCCTATGTAGACTTGGATTTCTAGGCAGGGTAGAATCATGTGGGTATCTCTCAGACCCAATCGGCTGTGAAACCGATTGCGAAAAAGCATAGAACGGGGCCGACGGTGGCAAATTTTTCGATGCATCTAATTTGGCGACGTCAGTGTAGGCATGGTAATGGCTCATCCCACTTGGCCAAGGGTCTCTAGGTAATATGATGGTGGGTTGAGTAGGCATCATGGTAGGGGGTGAGGTTATAGCTGATGGTTTAGGATCGACTAATGTGCTCTGCGTGTTTTGAGCCACTGAAAAAACAGGGTAATTTGGCAGAGCTTGTAATGGGTCAAGCAGACTACCAGACGAGGCCAATTCCTGGGCGATAGTTTTAACACTATTTGCTATCATCGGCTTAAGCGTGGTGACGAGAGCCGATGATTGATTTATTAAAGCGTGGTGCACAGACTGATTAATCATAGCCGATAATTCGGCTTGAGCAGGTAGATATCGGCTTACCGGTTCTGTGACACCTGCATCTCCTAGGGCATTGACCGTCGGCAGGGCGGATTTTTGAGTAACACAACGTCAAGTCTTCTGATAACAGCTTAACATCATCTCTTCTAGCGTAGTTTTCCGATCTTCGATTTCTTGACGTTGTTCTCGAGTCAAATCGTCCATTGTCGAGACGATTATAGCTTCTGTGTTGAGATCGGATGGTGAAATTGACTTCCCTGATGAAGACATTTGTCCCACCGGGCGTGCCAAGAGTGTGTTAGCGTCAAAAACTTGAAGTAGGGTTTCTGACAACAGCACACCAGACGAACACCTGGTTCAGAGCGTGCCAGTCGATTTAACCTGGAATCGACAAGGTAAAAATATATAATTCACTCAAAGCCGATCGTGATGATCAATCGGCTTTGACTTAATCAGCTTGAAGCCGATTAAGATCAAGGTAACAGGGTAAGTCTAATTAGCCGATTAAAGCTAATCAGAGGATAAAGGTAGATCTATTCTGATAAAGGCGATGCGCAACAAATTCAGAATGAATCAAACCTGGGGCATAATTTGAAGAAGATCAACAATCGGCGATGCGCAACTTTATTGATCAAGATCGAATTACAAAGACTAAATTACGAGAGCTACTCCTAGTCGATAGGAAAAAGTAGTGTAAATTGGTGTGTTTGATTATGTTGTATCCCTCGCAGCTTGCTTTGGCCCTTCTTTTATACCCGTCGGCCGATCGTGTCCTATTACAACACGTTTCAAAACCTGATCTGTATCGGCCTTGTTTCGGATAGTTTATCTTCAGAGATCTTGCCGTTGCCAAATATCTTCAAATCATTCCAAATCTTCCGTAAGTTTCCGCATGTTTGACTTTCTTGCCGATTTTGACTAGATTTGCCAAGTTCTGGTGCAAACAAAAACAAAGTTCTTTCTTAGACAAATTTAGATAATGCTTGGTCAGCTGATTCAATAGAACATAAGCATTCCATTTTTATGTAGCCAAAAAGATGATAATTTGCTTTGAAAGTGTCTGAAATACTGTCTATCCCAGGTCATGTAGGTAGCAAACCTGCTTATCATGGTATAGTTTAGTAACAGTACTTCATTGCGTGGTTACAACTGTTTTGCAAATAAGTTTAAAACTGATAGCAAGTATGTCTTATACATGGTGTGGCGATGTACAAAGGAAGACTAAAGGATCGAGTGTTATGTATGTAGCACGGTAGCTGATGTCAAAAGGACAACTATTCTTCTCTTCTCTAGTCCAGTACAATGGGACTAACATATACTCCATCTGTACTGTAGAAGAATAGAAAGGCAAAAGTTAAAGAAAGCCAGCAATAATAGATCTTTATTTGTGTTTGCTGCATTTACAATTACATATCATAGGTATTCAACAGCCTGAGGGGAGTGCACTAAAACATTACAGCAAACAAAACCAGGGAAGGTCAAGGTAGAAAAGGTACGGAGGAATCAATAACGATAGGTATAGAATAAGCCATATATAAAACAGGAAATATGAACAGAGAAATTTGAACACATATATATACAAAAAGAAGCAATATGTATAAAGAACATCGATAGGAAGTAGGGAAGAAATGAAAGCCTGTTCTCAGATAAATATGTTATCCATTCGTACAGGTTGGACTGAGTTAAAAGGGGAGCTTACTACTAAGTTAGTGAGTTAGATAGGCTATAGTTTTTTTTGAGGAAGAATAGCAATGCCTAAACCAGGGAAGCTTTTGGATAACCCTGTAGAACTGTAGGCAGTACAATAAAGTAGAAAAGGCATTGATATAATCAATGTAAGCCACAATTTTCAGAAGGAAACGTAAATGGGTCTGAACCTAGCAATCAATACCCCACATCTAGGTCAGAGCTTAACTCGGCGGCTGAAGGCACAATGGATTATCTCAGCGCAATATAAGAGCTAGCATTAAAATTAGCAAACCAATTTTCAGAAGGAAATCTAAATGAACCTGAACCTGCCGATTAACACACCACATCCGGGAGGTCACAACTCAATTCACAAGGGTTAGGAACAATGGGCTATCTTAGTGCAATCTAGCAGCTAGTACTAAAAGTAGTTGAACATCACCTCGCAGCCCAAGGGTGACAACGACGGTGTTGGCGAGGTTATCAACGCTGCACTGGAAAGACGTCTGGGATCTCTAGTGGAGAGTGATGTCCTTCACGTCTGCTCGCACCGCTAGCTACTGCGGCCCGCCGTTCTTGGCCTTGATCACCCTTCCCTGCTTACAGTCAAGAATGTAATTCACACACGAGACCTCTACAGCTTGCAAGAAATCTCAATTTAGGAAACAAGAAACCTGACCACACACATAGGAACGGAATCGATACATCATAACCCATGAAAAGAAGCGTTTATTGGAAGGGATGGTGTGGTAAGGCAAGGGACCTTGGAGGCAGTCGCAGTTTTTGGCCTCCTTGCGGACGATGTCAAGGACGGAGTCGATGGGCTCGGCAACCTCGGTGTAGTGGCCCTTGGCCAAGTTGTTCCCGGCGTCGGACTGGCCGAAGATGAAGTTGTCGTGGTGGAAGATCTGGCTATAGGGCCCGGTGCAGATAGAGTCCATGGTATCGGGCTCTAGGTCCATGAGCATGACACGTGGCACAAAGTGGCCGCACGAGGCCTCGTTGTAGTAGACGTTCACGCGCTCCATCTACAGGTCCAACGTGGCGACGCACCTCCCCATCGGGTCAACGCTGTGCTCATCACACACCACCTCCCAGAACTTGGATCCGATCCTGTTTCCCGCACTGGCCACCCTGGATGTGCAGGATTTCCCTCATCTTCTCCTCCCTACACCTCTTCTCACCTGCAAAATCAAACACCAAGAAATGCTACATCAGATCCGTGCGAAATCCCTACTCAAATCGGAGAACACAACATCGAAGAACAAGAACACTGTAAGAATCCCCAAAAGAAATGAGCTAATCGATCACACGAACCGCAAAGAAACTGACGAAATCGATCAGAAAGTTAGGGACGATACAAACAAAGAGGCTTACGCGACGACGACGTCATCCCTGAAGGAGGAGCTGCTCTGGTACGCGTGGCTATGCCCAAACGCGCACCCGACACCTAAGCACCACCACCACCATCGTTAATCTCAACGCGTAATCTCAAAAATTCTGATCTAGATTACTGCTCTGGTACGCGTAGCAGGACATGACAACAGCCCCAAAAATAATCATAGGAAGAGGAGAAATCGAGGGGTAATTAATTGGGAAATCAAGAACTCATGGATAGGAGAGGTTGTGGCTGATCTGAGGCTGGGGAGGAGGTGGTGAGGAGGACGCGTTGCTGATCAATCAGCTTCTCCATGGAGAGATCCTTCTGCTTATGGTTCACGGAGTTCTTGGGCAAGGCAGGCGAGCGGTGGGGGCACCGGCGGAGTGTGCGAGGCGGGAGAGGGGAGAAGTGGTGGAGGACGCGATACAAGGAAGCAGAAGAGGGCACACGGCAGAGCGGCGAGGCAGCGGGGGAGCGATGCAGGGAACTGGCGAAGCTTCCGGGGCGAGGAACAGGCGGAGCGAGCGAGGCAGGGAGAAGTGAACCGGGGAGTGTGCGAGGAGCGAGAGATAGCCGTGGAGGGCGCAAGGTAGAGGTGGAGCGTGCGAGGCAGGGGGGATGGCATGGCGCTGTGCGGGCTTCCCCGAGGTGAAGGGCATGGAAGGATGTCCGGGGCGCGAATCCACGAGGAGCAAAGAGCCATCGCGAGAACAGACAGCCAAGAAACGAGCGAGGCGACGCAAGGAGGCACGACTCTGAGGGGGTATGGACGCAGGTGATTGGCCGAGGGAGGAACGACGCGTACGATGGATGGCTGAGAAGCGAGGAATTCTTCCCGGCATATATGCTCCTTTGTAATGCACGTAAATGTTCTTTTTTATGTCCACCTCAAATAATGCATCTCACTAGAGATAGATCAATATTCGTGCATCCAACAAAACGTCTCCAGAAACTTGCCTCCGTCAAAATTAACCTCTGAGATCTTTCCTCAACTTTACTCACCCACATCCGATGGCTATTATTTAGTATGTCTAATCATTCCGTGGCTGAATTTTCTTGGTCAAAATTATCGTACTACATATTTAGAAGGAGGCGAATCAAACAAGAAATAAGCAGGGAGGATCGCATGCAAGGAAACAAGCTGAATTTTTATTGTCACAGTATCGTGATCGTATTTTTTTAATATGACTCTTCTCCGGTCTTTTTACGGATCTAGCCCATAGAGCCTAATTTGGTATACGGAGCTAGCGAATTTTTATTTTCATTTTTATCTAAGGAACCAGCGATGCAGTGAGTCTTGCTTAATTTTTTCAATTTTTTCTCGTAGAACCGGTATTGCGAAACCTTGTTTAATTTTATCTTTTTTTTCCTTGCGGATCAGTGATCGGCGGCGGATTTATTTTTCATATTTTTAGAAATCATCCTGTGACCCGCAATGGACCTTCCTCACCTCCAGGCATCAACAAGGAAAAGAAACAAACGTCACGGAATCAAGGAAAAGAAACAAGCGTCATGAAAAGGAAAGGACCATATATTACGTGGTGGGAAAAGGAAAGCGGGATAGGGTAGCGCGATCGGGAGATTGCCTTGTGTGGGCGGGAGAAACCTTGAGTGCTGCAATGGCTCCACAGTCGTCATCGGTGGCTTTGAAGCGTGGCGGAATTCTTTGATCGGCGACCTTGCGGCGTCGTGTCTCGGCAAATTTATAATTTATTTTTTAAAAAAAATAATAATTTTATTAAGTACAAAATAATCAAAAGTTTTTTGAGAATTTTTCTAGAATTTTTAACCTAATGTGCTATCTTTCAAAAATCCTTCTATATTAAAAAAATGAAGGCAACCCACTGTAGCTTCTTCTAAATGCCCGGACGGAAGAAGCTTCATCTCTTCCTCTCCTCCATCAAAGCAAGAAAGAAGCTCCAAAGCTTCATCAATCCTGCACCAAATCTCCTCTTTCCATCTATGGTGTTAATTCCTCAAATTTCGTGATCTATTGTCAAAATTTCCTCCCAATCTGATTTGATCCCAAATTATGGTTTCCATAAATATGCTTGTTTCGGGGATATAAAAGCCGGCGAGCTCTCCTCCACCCCATGTTAGGTCGAGGATGCCGACTAGAGGGGGGTGAATAGGCGGCTTTTAAAATTCTCTCGCTAATTTCTACAAAGCAATTCACCCCTAATTATCCTAATACCAAAACCTTAACAAATATTAATGCAGAAGCGATAAACTAAGGTTTTGACAATTAAAGCCTAAAACAACTAGGCTCACTATGTGCACTAACTAATTATATCTCTAACAAGAATATGCAATTCTAAAGACAAGCAATCAATCAATTTAATTCTATGAATATAAATTGCTTTAACATAAATAACAAACACAATGCAAGCACAAGAGACACGATACTTTTTACTGTGGTGTTCGGAGACTTGTCGGTCTCCTAGTCCACGTTGAGGTTAGTCCAAGCAATTGGACCGGCTCACGAATTGAGTACCCACCTCGAATCCACTAGAGGTAGCTCCTTTTCCCTCTCGGGTGGCGAGCTCCAACCTTCACAAATTTTGCGGGGCTTCTCACAACCTCAGTTGAGGCTCCGCGCCTGCGACGTCGTCTTCGCCCGTCTAGGAGGCGGCAACCTCCAAGAGAAACAAGTCAAGCCCTTCAGAGACCTCACCAAGTGCAACACATGCACAGGATCCTCCTCAAGTGCAACACATGCACAAGAGGCTCTCAATCCACTTCCTAATTGCAACACATGCAATTGGGACTCACTCTTAGCTCAAAGGCAAATTGGAGAAGGCAACACATGCACTTCACCCCAAGAACACACACTTGATTTGACAACGACAAATGCCCCCAAGGCCTCCTTTTATAGCCTCCAAGCCAAAACTAGCCGTTGGGGCGAAATGCTGGAAAAACTCGGCAAACCCGGTGCTACAGCCCTCTGGGGACGGTAGCACGACCTCCGCCAGCGGCTACAAAACTAGCCGTTGCGGAAAGCCGTGCTGCCAGGCCAGCCCAGGAGCGGTGCTACGCTCGGGCGGTAACACCGCCTCAACCGGTTGCCTGCCGGCCTCGGGCGAACTCAAAACACCTCTCTGGAAAAATCACACCGGCGGAGAGGCGGTGATACTGCGACCTCCGGTGCTACCGGCCAAAGCTAACGGTAACCGCCGGACCCGGTGCTCTGGCCTTAAGAGGCCTTAGCGATGGCCCAGACCTCGAGGAGAAAACAACATTTTACACAAAACTTTTCTCCAAACCATTAAAGATATATTCTTGGAGCTATGTGAGGATCAACACATGATCACAACACTATGCAAAACACATTTGCATATGTTAATCACATACTCCAAAGAATCTCATTAAACACAACTTATTTGCAAAACACATTTGCAAATAAACCAAACTTATGAGATCAATCCTCTTAGCCATGTGATGATCAACACATGATCAAGTCAATTGCAAAACACATTTGCAAACCCTATTCACATGCTCTAGGATCGAAACCCATAATCTCAAGTTCATTTGCAAAACACATTTGCAAACAACAACTCTAACTTATTTGCAAAACACGTTAAAATAAACTCGAACTTATAAGATCAATCCTCTTAGCCATGTAAGGATCAACACATGATCCGACACTTTGCAAAACACATTTGCAAATACCAACACATGCTCTAGGATCGAACCTTATAACTTCGACTTATTTGCAAAACACATTTGCAAATAACAAATAACACTTTGCAGAAACCAAGCTTAGATCAATATTCGCTAAAACATAAAGCATGAGCTCTCTATTTGCAACCTAGAGTGAACGGATCGAGTTCATCAACACATGATGAAGCTCAAGCTAAAAGACTCAACCCCTCTTAATAGAAACGCCAAACACAGAGACCGGTCACATACTTAAGCTAGTTATACCTCCTCTAGCGATCCACTTGGAGGTTTTATGATTTCCAATCATCTTCTCTCGATTAAGCTCTTCTCTTTACCTCGAGATCATTGATGACTCAACTTTACTCAACCTACTTCACATCTCATGATGACCATTGTTTAATGGATGCCTCCAAGATCGATTGAGCACAACCCAAATTAAGTTGAAAGATTAATTGTTGTCTTGAGTACTTTGATGCAACTAATGCTTCATTATACTCAAGAACTTTTCACTTGTCTTTAATCAAAAGGAACACCATCAACACATGATGAAATGTCCTTTTATTGATTGAAAGACCTAAGTATGCATTAAGGCGATAGAGTGATCTCCCCACCTCATCCAAATATGAGACTAATCGAATCATCTCAAGGAAAAGGAAACAAATATCCACCAATTAAGGAAAAGAAAACAAACGTGCTCCTATGTAAAGATCGCGGATCTAGAAAAGGAAAATACCATATATTACGTCTTTGGCGAAAAGAAAACCTAGAAACATGGAAGACAGGGCACTATACTAGTAAGAGTAAGTATATACAAGATGTGAAACAGGCCCACACCTTGCTGCGGGTGAAAAGAATAGTTGAGACATGCAGAGATTTTAGTAGAGATAGGGAATTGTTGCGGGAATACCTCGGAAAAAAAGAAACAAAAGGACTGATCTCTGTAAAAGAATATCTTCTTGAAATTTATTTAAGAAATATTCCTGTAAAAAGTTTTACAAAACCAGTAATCTAATTTTTTTATGGTAGCTCATGCATGCTCCTAGGACTCACAAATTTTAAAAATTTATAAATTTAGTAGCTTAATTAAATTAGTGAAGTTGCTTTAAATGCATTAGTAGACCGTCGAAAATTTTAAAAATCGTAAAAGTTTGATCATGATTTGAAATTTTTATAGTAATGTAGGCATGCTCCCAGGAGCCTCATCCAAAATTTTGAAGAATTTGCAAATTTAGTAGCTCAATTAAATTAATGGAGTTGCTTTAAATTTAGTAGTAGCATTGTCATATTTTTTCTTAAAGTCACACAAGTTTGATCATGATTCGAATTTGGTATGGTAGGTTAGTTATGCTCCGAGGATCCCTTTAAAAATGTTTCAAAAATTTACAACATGATTTAGTAGCCCAATTAAATCAGCGAAGTTGATGAAAAAATAGGGCAAAAATTGCTTTAATCCGGATTTGAATACAAGACCTAACGAACGCATGGCTAAGTCTCTACCGACTAAGGTAACTAGTGTTTGTGAAATGTGAGGGGGGATAAATATATGAGGTATATAGATTGGCACCGTAGAAACTACAGCGAAAAGCGTCGTATGGCGGGCAGTCGGGTGAGCAGGCATACCGCCCACGATTAGTAGTATATATATATATTTCAGAATGGCTAGCTCCTTTAATAATCCAAATGTTTTCTTTTTTGGAATTGGTAATAATTTAAAGGTTTACAACACATGCCAATGAAGTGGATTAAGATTGCGATTTTCCTTGCATTGATTGATGGGGACTGCATGTCTTCGCATCGTTGATTTTCTCGATCTCCTGCACGGCCGGCTCAGTGTGTTGTACTGGCCCTCTCATTTTTTCTTTTTACAAAATTAATCTCCTACGAAACTATTTTCAAAAGTAGCCTCTAACCCGTGCCTCTCGAACCGTGAAAGGTGTCGCCACGCTTCCACGCTCCATCGTGCCTCCCGTGCCATCCCACGGTGACAAGGTGGCCTTCCACACCACCCCACTACGGCAGCAGGCGTTGCCAATCTCTCGCGCTCTGGCACAGCAGCATTTCGACCTCCCGTGAAGCCCAAGTTTGGAAGAAGCCAGGTGTCAACTCCTGCTCCTTCTGCGGTGGGACAGAGCTTATTCTTGAAAATAAATTCATATGAGAGCTAGTTTTATATTAAGAAAAAGTAAGAGAGGCTAGTACGGTGAACATTTTGAAGGCTAGGCCAAATGCGTAGTTACAACACAAGGGGCAAACTTATCTTTTACGCGATCTGTGGTACGGCCGGCTAGATGTGTATGGAGTGGAGAGGTATGGCCAATCAGTTTTTCTATTGTACAGTTGCCCTCACGAAGCATTTGCTGCGGCCTCATCTGATATGCTGACAATGTAGGTGGGACATCTCTGGAAGCTTACACGTGGAGGCTGTAGGGAAAGGAGGAGCGAGCATCGTTCTATCCACTCGTCCTAGCAGCGAGCGTCTATTCCAAATTCTACTCTCAAATTTTTCTCTCAAAATTTTGAAAACAACTACTTTTTAATCGATTTTGAAATTTTTTTAAGCGAACGTTTTGAACCAAAAATTTGTTGAATAGAAAATTTTTCATTCGGAAGTTTACGAATTGAATGTTTTCGGAGTTGAAACTTTTCGATTTAAATTTTTTTGTGTTGAAACTTTTTAATTTCAAATTTCATGGTTGAATTTTTTTAAAATTTTAAATTGAAACTTTTCGAACCAAAAGATTTTTGAATAAAAAATTTTCGAACCGAAAGTTTTTGAGTTGAAACTTTTAGAGTTGAAACTTTCTGATTTGAAATTTTCTGATTAGAACTTTTCTGAGTTGAAACTTTTTCGATCTGAAAATTTTTGGGCTGAAATTTTATGAGTTGAAACTCTCTAATTTGAAGCTATTTTATTTGGAATTTTTGATTTAATTTTTTTGAGTTTTAATTTTTTTTTCTAGTTGAAACTTCCTATTTAGGTTTAAATGTTTTGATTTTAAATTTTTGTGTTAGGGAAGGAAGAAGGGGGGAAGTGAGTAAGGAAAAGGGAAGAGAGAGCTGGATGGAGAATATGACATATGGTATATTAGGAAAGTGTCCTTAAATTTGTTAGTTTTAGGTTAACTTTAAAATAGTCATACCCACGTGAACAAGTAAACAAGGGGCTTGTGTATATAATCATAAGAGATAAATAGAGATTTTTTTAATAATTTTATAAAAATAATATTCTGAAACAAAAATTTATAAAAAAATACACATTTGTCGCCAATTCAAATGGCGACAGAAATCTCAGCCGTGTCAACCAAATGAATCTACTACAAAATAATCCGTTGGCGACAGAAACTTTGTTACCATTTCAAATAGCGATAGAGGTCTGTCGCTGTTTCAAATGATGATTGTGCTTCCGTCACCATTTAAAATGGCGACAAAGGTGTATTTTTGTAAAATTTTGTTTCGTATATTATTTTTGTAAAATTATTTAAAAATATATTATTTTAAAAAATCCGATAAATAGATTCGAACTCTTCTACGGTAAAAAAGAAATGCAGCAAAATTAAAGGCCAGCCTTTTAATAACCCATATGTGGGCAATCGGGAGAAACAGCGGGTGCGCAGAGCACCGTTGATGCAAGTCTACCGCATAGAATAATAACACTGGTTTTGCTTAATCCACTTTGTACTAGTATAGTGCCTGTGCTAACGCTACGACGGTAGTACCCCGCTTATCAATTAAATGAGAAAATAAGTATGAATACAACACTTAATAATAAAAGAGAAATTTAGAATTTGAAATGAATTTAAAAAGAAAAACGAACTAAATGGAGGTCGAATGGGCAAAACGGCTCCCAAAAGATTTTAAATCAAGAAAGAGAAAGAAAAAGGAATTTTCGATTTTAGATTATTTTTTGCGGCTTCCACAGAGAGCATAAGCGTGCTCTCTAGGCTTGGCAACATGAAGGAGGAAGGTCGGGGTGGCCGGCCGGTCGCAGTGGGTCGGCACTGGTGCGGCGAGATCGCTGGCATCGGCGCCTGCGGGGGAGGAGTCACGGTTGCGGTGAATTTCGTCGGGAAAGATGACGGTGATGGATTGGGTTACCTCCAAAATCCGGCGATCTTTACAAGAGGGAGCACTTGGGGATTTACGCAATGCGATGGGGTGGAGGAGAGCTCGTCGGCTTTTATAGCCTCGAAACAAGCATATTTATGGAAACCATAATTTGGGATCAAATCAGATTGGGAGAAAATTTTGGCAATAGAGCACGAAATTTGGAGAATTAACACCATAGATGGAAAGAGAAGATTTGGTGCGGGATTGATGGAGCTTTGGAGCTTCTTTCTTGCTTTAATGGAGGGAGGAAGAGAAGAAGCTTCTGCAGTGCAAATTTGACTAGAAGAAGCTACAGTGAGTTGCCTTCATTTTTTAAATATAGAAGGATTTTTGAAAAGATAGCACATTAGATTAAAAATTCTAGAAAAATTCTCGAAAAAACTTTCGATTATTTTGTACTTAATAAAATTATTTATAAAAAAATTAAATTATAAATTTACGAGGCACGGCGGTGCGATGTCGGTGACCAAAGAACCTCGCCAAGCATCGGCAAAGCCACCGATGGCGGCCAGTGGAGCCATTGCAGACTGCGTTCTCCCGTTGCATTGCCCGTCTCCGGTTTCCTTTTCCAAAGACGTAATGTATGATCCTTTCCTTATCTAGGGCGTTTGTTTCCTTTTCCTTGATTTCAAGACGTTTGTTTCCTTTTCCTTGTTGATCTTTGGAGGTGAGGAAGGTGCATTTGTGGGCCACCACGGATGATTATGGAAAAATATGGAAAAATAAATCTGCGCTCGCACGAGCCACCGGATACGCAAGGAAAAAAGATAAAAATTAAGCGATTGCTTTCATGGCGGTTCCATGAGAAAAATTTGAAAAAAATTAAGCAGCACTCACAAACGTTGGTTCCTTAGATAAAAAATAAAAACAAAAATTCAACGCTCTCAGTGCGATGAAATTAGGCTCTATGGGGTTAGATCCGTAAAAAAGTCTCGAGAAAGGTCATATTCGGAAAAAAAATACGATCACAATGCCAGGACAATAAAAAATTCAAATCTTATTTCCTTACATGTGGATCCTCCTTGTTTATTTCTTTGTTTGATTCACCCTCCTTCCAAATATGTAGTACGTACAATTTTGGTCAGTAAAAAATTCAAGTCTGGTTTCCTTGCATGCGGATTCTCCTTATTTATTTCCTTGTTTGATTCGCTCTCCTTCCAAATATGTAGGTGGGGAGAGTCATTTGTGGGCCACGGGGATGATTAGACACACTAAATAATGGCCATCGGATGTGGGTGAGTAAAGCGAGGAGAGATCCGAGACGTTCATTTTGATGAATGCAAGTTTCTGGGGAAGTTTTGCTGGGTGCACGAACATTGGGCCATCTCTAATGAGGTGCATTATTTAGGGTGAACGTAAGAAAAATTGCTTAGGTGCATTATAAAGGGGTATAGATAAAGGCGAACAAATCCTATATACCCATACAATTGATCCCTACTAGCTGAATTTCGTGGCCGCCCTCTAATGAAAAGCCACGCCTAGCCTCTCGGAGCATCGCCATACGCTCCACCGCTTCCTAGCCTCTCGGAGCTCTTCACCCATATGCCACGCACAGGGAGGCAGCACCCACGTCTTGCTCAACTCTTGCGTCCCCAGCTCAGATTCTTCCCCAATCTGATATTATCTCTCCCCCTCTGTTGTAATTACCAAAGAGGAAGCGACGTATCTATCTGTTGTATTATTATTAATTAAAGCAAAGAAAAAAAACTACCATGATCGCTATCAAAGGCTAGAAAGTTCCATGTGAATCGGAGAAAAAAAGAAAATGTCTACCTGTCTATCTGGCGGACTCAAGTTATAACGATTTAGATTAAAAGAAATAGTCATGTCAAGTAAAATAAAAAATTAGTAATTTGATTTCTACAGAAATTTCATAGTAAAGCTAATACTCAGAATAAAAATTAGTGGTTGGATTTGTATACGCATTCTAATTTAAAATTGGAATTTGGGACAAAAATAAAATAAAATTAGCAATTTAATTTTCATACGAACTCTAATATAAAATCTTAAATTTAGAATAAAAATAAAATGAAAACACCGGTTAGAATTTTATATGATTCCAACTAAAATTATATATGAAAAAACTCAATGTCATGTACACCCAAACAATACATAGATTTGGAATAAAAAACAAAGGATAATTAGGGATCTGATTTTTATAGCCCTTTTGCAAAAAAAACTCGTACTTCTAGAAATTTGCATCTAGTCTCGACCGAGCCTTTTTACGAAAAAATACCTGTGCTTGTAGAAAATTACATCTAGCCCCGACCGAGCACTCTATTAAAATTCACCCGACACAATATAGAACGCAACTCTACCTAATCTCTACTACTTCTAATTTGGAGTTGGTGACGGTCCGTTCTCCACCCTGAACACACGTCTATAAAAACAACCACCGCAAAAATTCGACAAAAAAAACAATGCTTCTTTTTAGCCGCCCGACCACCTCTTCCTCCTCACGCCCCGACAAAGAGATTTGACGGAGATGGGCGCCGCCGCGCTCTCGCACTCTTGATTTCTCGTGCTGCGCGGGCTCCTCGATATTCCGCCGCGGAGGAGGAGGAGAAGGCGGGGAGCGCGGAGGAGGAGGACGATTCGACTTCTTGGACCGGACTTTCCGACATCGGGACCCGTCCCGCTCATAGAGGCGCTCACTTGCTAATTTTGGTTAACCTGCTTTTGTAATTGAGGGAAATAGATGTTTGATCTTGTAGCAAAATTTTCATTATTACTTAACCTTTATATTTCGTTAACAATTTATTTTTCGTAGCAACGCACTGGCACTGAACTAGTACCTCTAAAGCACAGGAAGAAAAGAGATTCTCCGTGGTCCGCACGAGAAGATGTTCCATGCTTCCTTGCCGAGCCACCTGAGGCACAATCAAATCATGGCTAAAAAAATTAGGGCCACAATGCCACACCTGTAGCTTGTGCGCTACGACTGCAAGTTAAGGACTGTAGGCGATCGCAGCCGTCCATCCTAATAATCAGCCGATCCAATCATATGATACAGTAATTGTGCTATTGCCATAGTACATGCACAATATCCAAACAAATTTTTGCCATTTGATTTGCATCCAATGGCCGGTAGTGCAACCGTTTAAATTGCAGTCACGCTAGAGACTGCACAGCACAGGAATCATGTTACGGATGTTCAATGACCAGGCCATTAATTGCTAGCTAGCGGAGATAACATCTTTTCGTAGTTAATTAGCCGTTACGAACTTCCGATTAATTTGTTAGTTCTCCTGTACGTATATTTTATATGCAAGCTAATTGCCAACCAGATCTTACAAAGGCTATATGTTAACAAAAATTGAGAGATAACGCGACACTTCGGTTCAGATCAAGCAAAGATAGCAAGAGTACGAGTTCAAACTTTGTTTTCTACACAAAAGGAAGCAGTGGATCGAGACAGACAAATTTGACGCTTGCATATCAAGTTGAACGTAATTTGTAAAATTATAGGGCAGCGATTGTCCATGTAAAACACGCCTCAACAAAAATGAGAGTAGTAGAAGAAAAATAGGAGTTCGTCGGGCACAGAAAAAATATCTCCCAAACATCACAATAATGGCTAGATAATGTTCCGTCGAATCGGTGAGAAGGTTTCCACTGCGAAGTAGCGATATGAGAAGTGGCGCGGTGACGAGGGGAGTGAGGGAGATCTCGCCACAAAGGTGGTTGCCAAACAAGATGACGATGGTGGTGCAGTACGGCGATCCAAGTATCCAACTCTGGATGTGGTTGTTGATAGGGTGTAATCAGTTCAGGTTAGGTATATCATTTTTTCCATATCTTAAACTATATTTTTTGTCGGATTTGGAATCGGATTCGGATAGTACCGGATACGAACACGGTGCGGATAATATCGGTCGCGGATTCGAATCGAATACGGAGCGGAATCAATACGGTATCGAATAATTTTTGTCGGATAACGTGCGAAAACAGATACCGCATAAAACACACATATAGCACCGATTAACCAACTGTTTGAGTTCAACATGCAACAAAATTATCGCAGTCTAACAAGTTATTTTATCGGGCAGTCCAACAAAATTGCAAAAGTACATTAAATTTGAACGGTACACATATGATAAGTTTCGAAACATAGAATGATACGTAAATAATATCACGATAAGTCGATAACATAACCATGAGGTCTATAACTCCATGTTTCGGTAAAAGAGACAATACGACAAGTCGATAATATTTGCATTTCCCCGTTCACAGCATGTTACAATTAGGAGACTGTTGACGTCAAAAACTTGAAGTAGGGTTTCTGACAGCAGCACACCAGACGAACACCTGATTCAAGAGCGTGCCAGTCGATTTGACTTATAACCGACAAGGTAAAAAATATAAAACTCACTCGAAGCCGATCGTTGGGATCAATCGGCTTAGACTCAATCAGCCTGAAGCCGATCAAGATCAAAGTATCAGAATAGATCTAATTAGCCGATTAAGGCTAATCAGAGGATAAAATTCTCTCAAAGCCGATCGTAACGATCAATCGGCTTAGACTCAATCGACTTGAGGCGATTAAGATCAAAGTAACGAGGTAAGTCAACTAGCCGATTAAGGCTAATCGGAGGATAAAGCGGATCGATTACGAAGAAGGCGATCGCAACAAAATCGAATAAATCAAACCTAGGGCGTAATTTGAAGAAGATCAACAATCGGCGATGCGCAACTTTATTGATCAAGATCGAATTACAAAGACTAAATTACAAGAACTACTCCTAGTCGACGAAAAAGTAGATAAAAAGTAGAAGTGAATTGGTTGATTGGCTCTGGGCAGCTTTTCTGATCACCTCTAGACCTCTTTTATAGCCATTGGCCGATAGAGTTCTGGTACAACACGTTCGGAATAGAATCCGTATCGGCCTCTATTTGGAGGGTGCTTTCCTTAACAACCTGTTTTGTTTCCAAATATCTTGATCCGTTATCCAATCGTATCTTGTTGATCTTAGACTGCTGATTTTGACCCTATCTGCCAAATTTTGGTGCAAACATATACCCCCCATTTTTGGGAGATAACATGTTATCTTCCAAAAATTTTCATCATCAGCTTGAACATATTTCCTTATCATAGTCAAATTTTAACTGCATCGAGTTAATTTGGCTTCAGTCGATGTCGGCCAACTCGTATATTCGTATTTGAGTTTTAGCCAATCAAGACCTAACGATACCTTGGACAAACCGATGCACACTACACGATCCCACGTTTATCCCTTACTAAATCGGCTATCACGGTGACGGGTGGTATGATTTTTCGAGACTAGATCGGCCGTCGAACAAAAATCATTGGCGAATCCGATTTTTCTTCCTCCACTCTTTTCTCGCAATCTTAATCGAATGAAGCTCATTAAAAGTTTTATCCCTTTGTTTTTCTTGTTCACTTCCTCATCTCTTGGGTCCTTAGCGCTCAAGTCTTCTTCTTTGTGACGCTTAAACACGGAGGACACCATCTCGGCTTTGGTTCGATCGACTTACATATTTTCCTATGATTCATACTAGCCGCGATGTTAGACCCTTCATCTTGGTCTTGTTTCTAACTTATGGTGGCTTAGAAATTCTATCTTTAGCCGACCATCGCTGCTTATCACCTTGACATGGGTAATACCGCATCGGACATGTGTTTGGTGATGGCAAAGCTAATCCCTCTCCCAACAAAATTGCCAAAAGGGCACGTTGGTGAGCTCTTCGGGGCGCTTGGCGATATTCATTAACCGCGATGTGGAGGACTTCGTCGTGGCCTTTCATTCCTTCTTTCATATTTTGCTAGTAGTTGGGAAAAGTGGGCTTCGACTTACGTATCGGCTACGTGGTGGCAATGCTCTCTCGGCTGATAACTCTTTGGTGTGATTGTTTTAGAAAAATTTCCTTCACGGTCGGCTTTTATTTGTATAGAATAGCAAGAATCATGAGTGTCTTATTGCCATCGAATTTGATTGTACATCGACAGCGTGTCATTTTTTAGCCGATGATATATGAATTTGATCCTTAGGCTCTGCATCTTGTGTCGGCTTTTCCTTCTTTTTAGAGCAATGAACCATGTTAATTGGAAAAGGATCAGCGTCCAGCTGCATCGTTGGCTCTTCTGCAAATTTTAGTTGGTCATCCTCTATAGCCGATTGTATCTTGTCTTTGTTATTCTTCAATTCATCTTTGAAGCCATTATCATCGGAGAAACGGCTTTCTTGAGCTGATACTCGCTGTAGGAGATGACTTAAATTGGTGAATTCCTGCCCGCCGAATTTTTCTCTTAATGGGGGTATCAACCCCTAGAAAGCTAAATCGGCCAACTGATTATCAGGCAGGGTAACACTAAAACACCTATTTCTCACTTCCCTGAATCTCTTAACATAATCATTTACCGATTCCCCGGTCATCTGTTGGACAGAACTTAGATCTGAAATCCGGAGCTCGAGACTGCCGGAGAAAAAGTACTCATGGAATCGGCTTTCCAAATCTTTCCAAAAATGAACCGAATTTGGAGGTAAACTAGCAAACCAAGTGAAAGCAACTCCCGATAAAGACAAGGGGAATAATCTAATTTTGGCCCGTCGGATTGAAATTGCCTCGCCACATCGAGCGATAAAGCGTCCGACGTGCTCTAAGTCATAACCGAATCATTCCCGAAAATTTGGCAAAATCAGGAACTTTAAAATTATGTGGATATTGCATGCGATCTATATAATCCGGATACGGCTTTCTATAGCCGATGACTCTACCCTTTGGTTGTAAGCCGAATTGATCTCTCAACACGGCAGAAATCTGGTGAGCCGAATTAATGTTGTTAGCCGACAAGACCTCGGGGCTCTGCCAATGACTAATATTCTGCCCCCCGAGTGCAAACTCGGGTTGTCGGTTAGACTGAGCCGACGGATTTTGTTGGTTTTGCTCATACCCGTCGTACCTCCTAGCTAGTGGTTCTCGTACAGGGACAAAGGGCTCTGCGTAGGTTATCACCTTATGGGGGACCGGATTCCTGGGCAGAATCGGCTCTTGGTATTGTACGTGCCTAATTTGTTCAATCGGCTGTGAGACCGATTGTGGGAAAATATTAAACGGAGTTGACGGCGGCAAAGTAGCCGACACGTTTAGTTTAGCGGCATCGATGTACGCTGATAATGTGTTATCCCACTCGTAGAGGATCTCGTGGTAGCATGGCGGTAGGTTGAGTCGGCATCATAGTAGGGAGTGGAGTTGTGGCCGATGGTTTAGGATCGGTGAGGCACTCTGTGTATTTTGTGCTATTGAAAAAGCGAGTAACTTGGCGGGACTTGCATTGGGTCAAGTAGACCTCGGATGATGCCAACTCCGAGCTATAGTTTTCACGCTATTCGTGATCATCGGCTTAAGTGTCGCAACGAGCCGATGATTGATTTATCATAGCATGGTGCATGATTGATTTATCATAGCCGATAATTCGGCTGGCGCGGCGGTATTGACTTATCAACCGTCGGTGACACTGCATCGCCGATTGGATTGGCGTCGGCAAGCGGTCCTCTGCGTGGCCGCCACGCCGGTTTTTAGTAACAACCCAACATCATCTCCTCCAAAGCGACTTTTCGATCTTCAATTTCCTTGCGCTGCTCTGTCGTTAAATTGTCCAACGTGGGGACGATTATAGCTTCTGTGTTGAGATCGGATGGCGGAATTTCTTTACTTGATGAATCCATCGGTCCCACCGGGCGTGCCAAGAGTGTGTTGACGTCAAAAACTTGAAGTAGGGTTTACGGCACGCGACACCGCATTTAACACAGTTCAAGAGCGTGCGAGTCGATTTGACCTATAACCGACAAGGTAAAAAATATAAAATTCACTCGAAGCCGATCGTTAGGATCAATCGGCTTAGACTCAATCAGCTTGAAGCCGATCAAGATCAAAGTATCGAATAGATCTAATTAGCCGATTAAGGCTAATCGGAGGATAAAATTCTCTCAAAGCCGATCGTAACGATCAATCGGCTTAGACTCAATCGACTTGAGGCGATTAAGATCAAAGTAACGAGGTAAGTCCAACTAGCCGATTAAGGCTAATCGGAGGATAAAGCGGATCGATTACGAAGAAGGCGATGCGCAACAAAATCGAGAATAAATCAAACACAGGCGTAATTTGAAGAAGATCAACAATCGGCGATCGCAACTTTATTGATCAAGATCGAATTACAAAGACTAAATTACAAGAACTACTCTAGTCGGCGGAAAAGTAGATAAAAAGTAGAAGTGAATTGGTTGATTGGCTCTGGCGACTTTTACGATCACCTCTAGACATCTTTTATAGCCATTGGTGATAGAGTTACAGTACAACATGTTCGGAATAGAATCCGTATCGGCCTCTATTTGGAGGGTGCTTTCCTTAACAACCTGTTTTGTTTCCAAATATCTTGATCCGTTATCCAATCGTATCTTGTTGATCTTAGACTGCCGATTTTGACCCTATCTGCCAAATTTTGGTGCAAACAGAGACATAACACAAAACAGCACTCAACGTATGTTGAGAAAGAGCAATTGATTACCTAGGGTAAAGCTTCACACCTCCTACCAGCAGCATTCATAACTCTAGCAATTTCAGCACGGTCAAAGCAATTTTGACTGCATGGCTTGGCAGCAGAATACCATAGGAAATCAGCTACAGGGATTTCACCTTCTCTCCTTATACCTTGCCTCTCAGGATCAAGAAGTGTCACAACTTGTTTTTTCTTTTGCATCTTTTTAGATATCGTGGCAGGAACCAATTCCTCGTGACCCATATATAGGCCCTGTTTGTTTCGGCTTTTTCACTGGCTTAAAAGCAAAAAAGTTAAAGCCGAAACAAATAACTGAGTTTTAAGTCGGGCTTAAAAAACAAAAGCCTCCATATAACTATAAGCCAAAAGCCAGGTGGGAGGTGTTTTTTTGGGATAAAATAACCCTTTGCCACTGGAAGTCTCCAAAATTACGCACCAAATACCATCATATATAAACTCAAGAATCCTTCTCTCATCTCCTCATTTCTCCTCGTCTTCTCTCGCTCCTCTGTGCGACATGTCTTCTCCCTCCGACGCTCCGGTCTCTGTCGTCTCCTCCCTCCTCCGCCGTCCCTAGTCTCCTTCCTCCTCCACCGACCCGGATCAAGTTGATAAATAATTATGCTCAAAATAAAGTTTGGTCTCAAGATTAATCTATGTTTTTCAATACAACATTCGGTGAAAAAAGTATAAAACATTTGTATTAGATAAATCAGTACATAAGAAAAGTTCTTACAACCTTAAAGGGTATTTCAAACTTTCTAGCAATAAGCTACACCATCCAACCCATCAAAAAGTCAAAATACCAAACAACATGTCTTGGCTTAAAAGCAAACGGCTTAAAAGCTCGTTAAGCTAAAAAGCTAGCTTTAAGCCAAAAACCAAAAAGCTTAAGCCAAAACAAACAGGGCCATAACATGACTTGCACTGGTTACAACGAGCATCCCTGAAGGATCTCCATTAGTAATTTATTTCATTATTGTCTGGGACATGGTATAATCATCAACTACTCTTCCCTGTGCAGATAGATATGAGCTTGGACCAAAAGGAGATCCACGAGTTGATGGAATCTTGTCTATCAACGATTGACCTGAGATGAATGTAAAGCTAGAAATGAAGCCTGAGCCAGCTGGAGGAGCATACAGCTTTCTTTGTGCGTTTGAAAGCCCTCTGATTCCCTCTGCTTGGACAATTCTTACCACCTAGTCAAGAAATGGATTAGACATTTTTCACCAAATAATGGAGAAAAAACTAAAATATTTATTTAACAGATTGCATATTAGAACATTTTTTTTACACGAGGCGAAAAAAGGGGTGTAAAAGAGGTGCTTATTCAGCAGATAAAAGCACTAGAATACACAACTGCATAAATAACGCAAATGAACAAACTGAAATCCTTTTTACAAATAACGCAAATGCACTTCTCCAAAAACTTGATTTGAAGAAAACTACATGAGCTAAAGGAAATGTCTGTAGTTCTACTATTCCCACATATCATTTCTCCAGACTAAAGAATACAAACAGAGATTATCAAACTACCCTCTAGATGTTGTTTCCAAATAAATGAAGAGAGTCCTATAGATGGCATGCACCGTTAAACAGGTGTGTAGAAATAACAAAAATGACCTATAATGACTTCATGCACCTATCTTGCATCGTGTGAAAAATGCCCAGGAAGCGAAGAAGAACAATATTAATGCCATCCAGAACATTAGGATGCACATTGATAACAATTCTACCATTATCTTATTTTTCTTGTGAGAGATTTTTAGACCATACTGAAGATGCTACTTTCCAAACACCTAGGGTATCATATACGTTGTTGGCTTCATGTTTAATTCCATTTTCTTGAGAACAAAACTACCTGCTAAAGATACTATTTTTTCCTCAGAACAAATTCCATACTAAAGATGCATAATACAAAACATTAACTATGTAGTTAGGCAGCGTAGCAGTAGAATGAAAAGCAAGTTTGGGATAGAAAAGAGTAGCAACAGAGTACAACATCACAATTATCAATCAACCGGCCTTACATTTACATTATCAATCAACTAGCCTTAGATTTACCTCACCAACAATGCTGGAGCGGGGCGGCGGAGCGAGGAGGAGCGAGTAGGGATCGGCCGGAGGGCGGAGGGAGGAGGCAGAAGCTGAGAGGGTGGAGGAGAGCGGATCGGGCGGCCGGATCACGAGGAGGCGAGGAGGAGAGCGAGCAAGGAGCAGCAAAGGCGGATGGAGCGGATCAGTCATCGGGGCGGGGCGGGACTGGTGGAAGGAGGGGGGCACCGGGTCGGGTGGAGGGAGCGACGGCCAGCAGCGGTCAAGGGACGGAGTAGGGGGCGGGCGCCGGGACGAGTGGTGCCGAGGGGCAGTGGGACCGATGGAGAGGGGCGGACGGTGGTGGCAGGACTCGAGGTCGGGGAAGGACCGAGCACAGGGGGCGGACGCCAGGACAGGCGGAGGGAGTGAAGGGCGGCGGGAGGTGCGGAGGGCTGTGGGAGGGGCGACGAAAGGGGCGAAGGGAGAAGAGGGCAGCGGCAGGAGGGACTGAGGGCGGCAGCGGTGATGGGAGGACGGCGGCGCGACGGAGTGTGAGGGGACGGGGGGAGGGTGGCTGGACGGGGAACCAAGAGAGAGCGCTAGGGTTACTAGTAGTATGTACTGGGCTAACCGGATATCCGATTCAATTGGTTCGGATATATCCAAAAAAATTCTCGAAATATACCGATCCGACGGATAGTGATCTCCCGAATCTGAATCCAAATCTGAAACCGAATAAGAATCCAAGAATTATGCGAAAAAATATCTGAATCCGATCCGAAGCTATCCGGTCGGTCGAAAATTATCCGATCCGATTTCACCCCTAGTTGTTGAAGAGATAGAGCAGCTTGAGGCTGGGGAGCGTATCTATACCCTTTTATAATGCACCTAAGCATTCTTTTTTACGTCCACCCCAAATAATGCACACCACTAGAGATAGCCTAACCTTCATGCACCCAGCGAAACGTCTCCAGAAACTTGCCTCCATCAAAATTAACATCTCAGATCTTTCCTCAGCTTTACTCACCCACATCCGATAGCCATTGTTTAATATGTCTAACTCATCCCTGTGGTCCACAACAGATCTCCCCCCACCTCCAGCATCATCTCAAGGAAAAGGAAACAAATATCTTGAAATTAAGGAAAAGGAAACAAACGTTCTAGAAAAGGAAAAGACCATATATTACGTGCTGGGAAAAGAAAATCGGAATACAGTGCACTATACTAGTCATATGAAATCATCGCTTTTCTAGCTTTATAGCAATTTTTTTAGCAAATCTAAACCCATTTGTATAAGAAAGTGTAAAAGTAGCTCCCTCTCCGATCGCGGAAGGACATGGAGTCGACACGTGGCATGCAACCCCACGGAAGGTGCCACATGTTGACTCTGGGTCCTTCCACGGTTGGGGCGGGGGCTACTTTTGTAATTTTGTTCGCAAGAGGGCCTGATTTAAAAAAAATCATCATGTGGTAAGGGAGACAGTGGGATCGATGTTTTGACCCATGATGAGATTGGCGACGCCGTCACCTAGGCCACGCTGATGCACGCTTGGCAGGAGGAGCAATAGTTGTGAGTCGGTGTCAAGGTTCCACGAGATGCGGGCAGAGCGGTCAAAAGCGCACTTGAGGATGAGTAGGGCGTTTGATTCGCCATTGCCGTTGGCAATATGGGTGGGCGGTAGAGACAGGTAAAGCAAGGAGTAAGACTAAGCATGGCAACATGGTTCCTAAGTACATGTTGTCATGCTAATCAATCAATGCACCTACAAATACAGTGAATAGTGAATTAGATAGAGAAAGAGGAGACAAGATTTGCTAAATGGATTGTATTTTGGTTTGATTCTTAGTGAAAAGATATGCGTCAAGGAAGGGGGAGCAGGGACAGGGTGGATCCAATGGGGTGGGCAAGGTAGGCTCCAACCCCCTATAGTTGGTCACTTGTACTAATGTTGTATCACTACTTGCTCGTTTTATTGTGAATTGATGTGATTTTTGTTTTTCTGTTTGATGTTGTTTTGTTTTAATTAATATTAAAGTCATGTCTTATGTTGTTTGATGAAATACTTATGAATATAATTAACATTTATAGTACTATTTGTAAGGCTTTAATGTAGAAAAAATTATGACGCTAACTGAAGAGAGGAGGCGTACATGTGGGATCTAAAGGTGTGTAAGATTGCAAATGCCTTGCCACTTATTGCTTGTCGATCTTTGTATTTAGTGCGGCACAATTCATAAGATTTTAACTAGATAAATTTATTTAAAAGTAGTATTAGTTCTTCTCATACCATTATCTTGACCCATGAACACCCTCTATATTTTCATTCCGAGTCTACCACTAACAGGGGATGAGCAAATGTTAGAAAAGTAAAGACATCCTTAGATTCTGCGTGCCGAACGTTGTGGACCTCAATGCAACAGACCTTGCGCTTAATTGCGTGTTGGGACTAAAGCATGGAGAAGAAAGAAACGGGCAAAGAGAACAAGACACATGAACATAATTGTATTCTACAAGCTTTTGTGTATAACACAAACATCTCGAGACTAATTCAATGGTCACTAAAATCGACCTACAATTAGGAGGTTAATCAAACAACATATACACAAACACCCACATTAAATATGTGAGCCATATAACAAATGCGTGGACCACCCTTCTGAATACATGAATACAAGGATATGACGCGACTGTTCAGATGATGCCTCCAAAATCTGACAAGAGCATGTCAGTTCATCTTTCAATTTTGAAAAATGTCCTTTCTCACTAAATTTGAGGCCCTGTTATTTCTTTCAACTGTCATCTGATTTTGAGGCCTTATATATTAGGCTTACAGATGGCATAACATAACACTTTGCAGCAATAAAAACCATTGGAAATAGTGTTAGCACGTGGCTTGAGGAGTATTTGCAAGTCAATATAACTAACGGGGCAAAGTAAACGATAACTAGACATAAAGGGGCAAATCATAAAAGTATGCGAGCTACAGGGGTGTTTATAGATTTTTCACACGTGGAGCCCGTCTTGCAGCCAAACACCTAGGCCTGATAATAGAATTTTTTTCTTTAATATTTCTTTTTAATGTTTTTTTCAAATCTAGGCGTCCAGGCTGAGAAATTGCGGTTTTGGTCGCCCATAACCCGTGTATGGGGCGATCGCCCCATACACGGGCAATAGACTGCCTCCCTCACGGCGGTATAACGTCTCCAAAATGGCTAGTTGGAGGTGGGCCCCATCGCCCGAGGCAGGCGATCCTGAAAGAAAGGCGACGAGGGGCATTTAAAGCGTGCTCGCTCGGCGGAGGCGGCGACGTAGAGACGAAGAAAAGGAGGAAGAAGAGAAGAAGAGAAAGAAGAAGAAGAAGAAAAAAAGAAAAGAAAGAAGAAGAAGAAGAGGGGGGAAAGTCGATTCGTCGTTTCTGCGAAGGTATTTTTACAATTTTTTTATGATTGTTTAGTTATGTAGAAGTTAAATATACCATTTATTATTTAGAAATTTTAGGATTTTGTAGTGTTTAGAAAATTTTGTAGGACTGTGTGTTTTTAGAATTTTAATTTGGCATTTAATATTTAGAAAATTTAGGATTGTGTAGCGTTTAGAATTTCTCGGATAGTGTTGTTTAGAAATTTCTCGGATAGTGTTGTTTAGAAATTTCTCGAATAGCGTTTAGAACTTTAATGTAGTATTTAGTTTTTAGAAATTTCAGGATTGTATAGTATTTAGTACGTTACAAATTTACTGTAGTATTAGAAATTTATTGTAGTGTTTAGAAAATTTAGGATTGTGTAGCGTTTAGAATTTCTCGGATAGTGTTGTTTAGAAATTTAATGTCGCAGTTCATATTTAGAACTTTAATGTAGTATTTAGTTTTTAGAAATTTTAGGATTATATAGTATTTAGTATGTTACAAATTTACTGTAGTATTAGAAATTTATTGTAGTGTTTAGAAAATTTAGGATTGTGTAGCGTTTAGAATTTCTCGGATAGTGTTGTTTAGAAAATTAATGTTGCAGTTCATATTTAGAACTTTAATGTAGTATTTAGTTTTTAGAAATTTCAGGATTGTATACTATTTAGTACGTTACAAATTTACTGTAGTATTCAGTATATAGAAAGTGAATATAGTGAAAATAGTAGGCAATTTTACAAATTTAATTTGATAGGGTTAATGTAATGTGGCACAAATATAATGTTAGGCCATATGGTAGGCAAGTCGAATTACTTATTTATAGTCAAATCACTTATTTATAGTCAAATCACTTATTTATAGTCGTATTTTGTAGTACGATCAATGTACGTTTTGTATATTGTATTTTAGAGTAATATTTTTCCGTCGGACGTTGCAGCATGTCGGAGAAATTGTATTTCCAAATATTTTACGGAGGTGGGGAGATAGCATAGGGGGTGGATGGGGTGGATTTATCATCATTTTCAAGAGTAAATGCAGGGCATATGCGAGGCCAAGCGATAGGACATACAAGGGTTTGTTGGAGTGGATGTCTCGGATGTTCGGTTTGGATGCCCGGTATTGTTGATTCTTGGTCGAGCGGTAGTGAGCCGTCGCATAAGAAGCTGTTTTTACGGAGAGTTGATTCCTATTAACTCGACATCAACATGGAGGAGTTATGTTGGTTTTACCGTAGAGCGGGGTTGGCCGCTCATGTTGTTGGCACAGTGCAACCCGGTAGTTCGTGATGTCGGGGTGGACATTACGGGGGAGGGGACGTCAAATGTAGAAGGATGCGAAGAGGAAGGTGGCGAGGAGCAGGAGACCGAGAGCACGAGATTGGCGGTGGCGAAGGGATCGAGGCGAGAGGAGACAGTGGTGGAGGCGCGAGGGGTGGCCGACGAGGGGAGGTGGAGGACATAGTTCACGATGGAAGAGGAGGACCGTGCGGATGAGGAAGTTCTGATGGTGAGCACTCGGCGAGGAGGACAATGCTCTGAGGTGCCTATCCACAGTGCGTGGAGCAATTACGATTTGAAGACCTAACAATGAATGAAGGTAACGTTGATGCATGGGAGTATCGTGAGAACGAGGTGACGGAGGGCCATATATAAAGAGAAGGAGGCTGTGATGGATGCGGTGAAATCTTGGGCAATGTCTCTCGGCGGCAATTCGGGTAGTGAAGTCCGGCAAGAAGGAGTACAGCGTGAAGTCGTAGTTGATTCGTGCCCATGGCGGTGCATGCATACCGGGGAAGTGGAAGGACTACTGGAAATACTCCATAGTGATTGAGCATAACTGCGAGCTGGAAGAAGCGGAGCAAGGACACCGTAATCTGTCGTCCACTTGGGTGGCAAATGTGTTTTATGGTCAGATCGTGGACAATCCCCACCTGCAGCCTCGATCTATTACCACAGCCATGGAGGAGAGGTTTCAGTACAAGATTAGCTACGGAAAGGCATGGAGAGCGAAAAGGACAGCTCTGGAAATACGGTTCGGGACATACAAGGCTTCGTACGAGAATATTCCCCACTTGCTCAGGGCAATCGCACGTAGGAACCCCGGTACACCCATCTACCTTACGGAGTTTCCTGCGGGTGATGTGTGCGCGGGTAAGTGGGTTTTACAGTGTGCATTCTTCGCCCTGGGCGCATGCATAAATGCGTTTCGGCACTGTCGCCCGGTCCTTTGCATGGACGGCACATTCCTCACGAGGAAGTATAAGGGCCAGATTCTAACTGCGATCGCGGTGGATGCCAACAACCAGGTTCTACCGGTTGCATTGGTATTTGTGGATGGGGAAAACACGGAGAGCTGGTACTGGTTCCTTGAAAGAGTGAAGTTGGCAGTTGTTCTGGACAGGCCTGATGTCTGTGTCATCCATGATCGACATGCAGGGCTGCTAAGGGCGATCGTGGATATGCAATAAGGGTCCGCCGTCGTGGGAGCAGCAAAGTGGCCAGACCTGAGGAGCAGGTGGTGCATGAGGCACATGGGTGCTAATTTTTTTCGTCAGTTCAGGAACAAGGAGCTTGTGCAAACAGAACCAACGGAGGAAGTTCGACGCGCTTTAGAGGACGTTGGATGAACTAACGAAGAAGCAATCAATGAATCCTAGAGGTACCGCTAGTTCATCAAGGAACCCGATGGTGTACCATGAGCAAGGAGAGGACCCCACAGCCTTGTGTGCGCTCCCGACAGACTCCCCAAACATCCGACGTCGGCCGGGTACCAGCATAAAGAGTTTCACCCACTGGATACGACATGAGCCTTTGGAGAAATGATCCTTCATACGCATGACGAGGCGGCTCGTGTTATGGAATCATGACAACGAACTCAGCGGAGATTTACAATCTGGGTAATGAAAGGCACGGATGCCTTCCATTGGTGGGTATAGTTGAAGGTGTCTTACTAGGGACACGAGATATTTCATTGAGCGATACAAGACCTCCGCACATGTATGTCGGACAATCGATTGTCGTACTCAATGTTGTGTCTACTTACATGTCCAAGAAAACAAGAAAGACGCAGACACATCGGGTGACAGGAGAGTGGCGTGGAGCGGAGATACCACGTGCCTTTGTGGTGGCCAGAGGTCGCAGGGTGCCACCGGAGAGGACTTCCCATCTGTGCATACTCGGCGGTGAGTGTGAATGCTCTGCCGAAACCACGCTGCTTTGCACTTGCCGTGCTCGCACATCATTGCCGCACCGCCGAGGCGCATCAATCATGTCGTTCGTTAATCTCCCCTACTACTACAAGCAAAGTGTTCTCAACCGCGTGGCATCACGAGGTGTCTGGATACCGAGTGGATGGATCGTTCTACAACCCCCTCCGGACCATCGATGGGTACCGGACATCCAAATGTTGAAGCTGAAGGTCGGGAGTCGAAAGACACGGAGCATTCAGAACGATATGGACGAGTCCGAGGCGCGTCGCAACCGCGGATAATGTAATTTTCGATGTTGTTCCTATCTTGTAATTTTTAATGGACCGGTAAGTTGTAATTTTCGATGTAATGTTCGATGTAATTTTCGATGTTGTTCGAATCATGTAATTTTCAATGTACCTGTAAGTTGTTGTTCGCATCATGTAATTTTCCGATGTACCAGTTAATTGCTATGAGGATAATGTAATTTTCGGCGTTATGTGCCTCGTCGAACATGTCTTCGCCTTTAGTATGTTTGTAACATGAGATTTTTTTGAGCTCTCTGGACTTCCGTTGTATTGTTTGTTGAATATGGTACATTTCGTTATTTCGCATTTCATTTTGTGCGCACATTTAATTACTGACAAATTTGTTGTGTTTGCTTTGCAACAGAGCGACGATGGCGAGACCTTGTCCTGAGCTGCTCGACGCGACGGTGGATGCGTCCCACCGGTCTAGGTACTCTGTAGAGCAGAACCGAGAGCTAGGGACACTCCGGCCTCGGGTGCCCAATGAGCTGCTTCGCATTGACCCACGTTGGGTTCCACGGTGAGTTGCCAATGCTTGCACTCTTTTACGTACATGTACTTACCTGTGAATGCAATTCTAACGACCCAATGCACTACATGCAGGTTGCGAGCGGCTAGCTTACTTCCTCTCTGTAGGATGGTGGAGCAGGTGACTGCCCCGTTAGAGGGTAGGGAGGTCCCGCGGTTCGGGTACGACCGGTCCCTGCTGGCCGCACTCGTGGACCGGTGGAGACCGGAGACGCACAGGTTCTACCTTCCGTGCGGAGAGATGGTTCCGACGCTACAGGACGTGTTATACCTCCTAGGCCTCCCCTGTGCGGGTCCGACAGTTGTGCCGCACGACGCCTCCGCCACATGGCATGCGGAGTTGTCCGCGCGGTTCGCCGTGGTGCAGCGGCACCCTCGGGGAGCCCCCTACCGACCCCTCAGGCAGGGTGAGCGGCACGGACCGACGAAGGCGTGGCTGCTTCTGTTCACGGTGAGTACCTCTTTCTTTGCGAATTAACAGAGAAGCTCTAAGTTGCTGATAATGTTTGTTACGAACGCTGCAGGCTCGGCTTCTCCACCCGCACGCAGAGCAGGAGGACGTGGCCCGCCATCTCGAGGCATACCTCCTCTTGTTATTCGGTTGGGTGATGTTCCCGTCCTCCCACGGGAACACGGTGGATCGGCACCTGAACGAGTACGCCCAGCACATCGCCGACACCCCGGAGGCTGAGGTAACACACTCAGTTCAAATCTCGTCTCAGCGGAGCACGTCTAACTTCCCCATTATAAACAGATGATGCAGTGGTCGTGGGCCTCAGCTGTGCTTGCGACGACGTCTGAGCATGCGCGCGACGTCTCTCGAGCGACCAGACGGGGCGACAATGTCGGGTTGCGTCCTACTCCTTCAGTTGTGGTCCTGGGAGCGCTTCTCCGTCGGCAGGCCTGCTGTTGACACCGCACCGTACCCCCAGGACCTTTACGGAGATGACTCGATGGACTGGCCCACCATGGGCCACTACTGGGTCCGACGACAGGTATGCTCCCTCGTATCTTTTTCCCCACTAACGCACTTCAATAACCTCCGTCATTTCTTATTTCCTCGCAGCGGACGTACGCGCACCGACAAGTGAGGAGGTCCTACCTCGAGTTCGTTCGGGAGTTCGACCGCCTCCACGACGAGGACGTGCGGTGGACACCATACACCGCGTACGACGTCCACGCCAGAGCACCTTATGGGATCTCCGTGCTTTGCACGCGAGATGAGGCCTTCTGGCTCACCCGTAAGGTTCTCGTCTTTGACCTGTGTATCGAGGAGTACTCCTCGCACCGAAATCTTCTGGCGATTCGATCTGTTCGATCCTTTCCTTGCCGCCTCGTCACGTTGTCGCACGTGGCGCTCACAGGTACTTCTCCTGATCCTACTACTCCATATCTTTGCAAAATGAATGTGGTGTGTACTTCCTGTTTTTGCATTGCAGGATGACCCGGATGGGTGCTGCAGTGGGTACTCAGTTCGCGCACTGTATGCAGCCATGGGCGGTGCAGTGGGATGCCGCACTCGACGAGAGGGTCACCAAGACCCGGCCGTACGACCCTGACATGTACGATGAGTACATGGAGTGGTTCGTCTCGTGCACTCGCCTCAGGGTGGGGTACACACCAGCACCGTATGTCGCACGGCAGACATCGGTGACGGACACGTACCCTTCACAGATGTCCCAGAGGGACAACTCCTCGGTATGTGTCGCAATCGAAGCTACATGGGCACGTCTTTTTCGTGTAAATTACTTAATACCAATCTGACGTTACATGCAGGCGCATCTCGTCGGGGAGGTTGAGGTGGAGGCTATGTCCATGTTGGCGCACCTTCGGGCGGGCATACAGGTGACCACCGCCGAGGCCGAGGTAGCTTGGGATCCGGTCCTCGATAGGATGAGGCGGTTGGGTCGCAGCCACTGCCGGGGGCACGGAGACGTCGGCGGACGCAGCACACCACGTCCCCGCGGTCCAGCACCTCGCCCTACCCCGCCGGTGCCTCGTTACGCTCCCACGCAGCTGCAGTAGGGACAGTGGGCTGAGGAGGCTCCTTCCTCGTTTCGCCCTACCCCGCCGGTTCATCGTTACTCTCCCACACAAAGGCGGTGGGGGCGGTGGGCTGCGGAGGCTCCTCGTCGTCTCGCGCCCAGCGAGACCCGGATGGTTTCGGCGACCTGCGGACGTCGAGTTCGACTGGAGGAGTACTTTCGACCGACTACCTCGCCCCTCTCGGCTCTCGAGCGCCGCCACGAGACACGCCCTCGTCGCGCCACACTACTCTACGCTGCGCGCGGCCGGCCTAGGAGGGACATCCGTCGCCGTCGCCACTCACCTACCCCACGGGCGGATCGGAAGTGTGGCCATGATTGACTAGTTATGCAGGCGTATTTTTGTAATGCCTTTACGTTCGTGACATATTGTATAAGCTATGCGAGTTAGTAATATGAGAGCTTTATCACTTTAAATTGTGCAAATCCATGTATGTTTTGCCTGCCTATGCCACAAGACGTGACAACACACCAACGCCTCGGTGCACCTATCGCCTCTAGTTGGGGCGATTGCTCCATACTGCGGCGATATCTGCCCTTTATAACATTCGTTCTCACGAGCGGTCTCGCAAAGACGGCAGCGAGAGAGGAAGAAAGAATAGAGGAGGGAGGAAAAAAATCAGGATCAATCGAAAATACCGAGGCATGCAAGTGCAAAGGGAAAGGGGAAAGCAAAGGAAGAAGCAAGTGCATGCCCGTGCAATTTAGCGTACCAAGATCTCTTCCTACCTCGTGGAGCTGTAGCACCCATGTGTATGTGCGAAGATCCTTGTAGGCTTGTCCGCTCTTGAGAAATTCCAACTTGAAAGAGGAGGTATTGGAAGTGCCGCAACTACGCCTTCGATCCGCCGGAGAAGAGCCTGAAGGATCGCCGCATAGTAACAATCGTACGGGTTACGTAATATTTGTGAATAAAACTTTGCTAATTTACGTTTTATGCAGTCACCTCTGCCATTTGTGAATTTGGCGATGGTTTGATACGGAGATCAACCCCGACGACCAGCGGCTTCTTGACCAAGCCAGCAGCGGGGCGAGTTCACGTGGCGACTTCAAGAGCGTGCGATCTTTGCCGCGAGGAGGCATGTAGGAAGGAAGCGGAGGAGAAGGAGGCCGACAGAGGGCGCGGCATGCCAGAGATGCCCCACCGGAGGCATGGGCGAATGGGAAGTGGCCTCGAAGCACTCAGTAGACGTCTAGTTTTAACTTTCAAATTCCTTGCTCGTGGTACTCCTTCCAGTTTTAAGCCGTAATAAAGAGTGTGGCCAACCTTATTTTCCGCAGCAACCTACGATTAGACCTTCGTTATGATATTTCGCATGCTGCCGAAAAGTCTTAAGCGTTTCATTGTTGTCTCGACCATAATACTTTGGGTTATTACTGGCAGGATTAATATGCAAAGCAAGGTGTAAATAAAAAATTATCCCGCCATATGGTACTACATATATCGAAGAGCAAACACAGGCGTTCTCCTACAAATTACATTTGAACATGATGTTTCGCGAATTTGCAGAAAAGGCTTGACGTTTCATTGTTCGTCGACCATAATACTTTGGGTTATTACCTTTATCGAATTAATATGCAAAGAAAGGTGTAAATAGAATATTTTCCCACCATAGCGTACTGCATATATCAAAGAGCAACTCTGACCTGATCTCCCAACAAATTACATTTAAAAATGATATTTCACGGGTTGCCGTAAACGCTTAAGTATGTCATGCAAATGAGGCTACTTACAGTCATTCGGTTTATTGAACTGAGTTCATTCCTAATTTTCTCCCTAAAATGGGACACCTAACACCCTACGAACACGACATATTTATTTCAGGATTTTTCGAGGCATGGTTGGTATAATTTGTTCATAATGCACTAAATAGTGTTTAAGTAAAATTGATTTATACAATTTAAATTTGCATGACACATAGTACTTTTCACAACATAATTCAAATCCTTATATATTAATTAATATTTTAAAATTTATCTTGTTCTAGTTGGACCTCCCAAGTAATGCGATTGCCCCTAATCGTCTGTTGGTCCGGAACCGACGATTTTGGCAAATACATATAGTGCTTCTAACTTTTGGAATATTTTGGCCAACACATATAAAATATTATAGTAAATCAATACTAAAAGGTACCACGTACTTAAAGATCAGTGTTTGTAACTTATGACCATTTTCGTTAAAAATTATTTATAATCAATACTAAGAGGTATCAATTCTTTAAAGATTTAAAATAGTATAGTACATCAGTACTATGAGCATTTTCGTTTTTTCCTGTCCTATTGATTATTCTCGAAAAATTAATTAGGAGTTAAAATTAAAAAAATCGGCCCGCCCACTGTCGCCTGCCCAGGGGCGATCGCCCCTGCCTCGGGCGATAGGTGGGCTTCCCCCGCCTCCCGCCAGTTAGTCAAGTTCTTTGCTTACATAATAGCGACTAATCGCCCTATATACGGGCGATCGGCACCCATTTTTGCAATTTCTCAGTCTGAACGTCTAGTTTTGAAAAAAAAAAGAAATATTAAAGAAAAAAAATTCCCGATAATATCGGTGATAACATCAACAGCCCACAGAAAATTGGCTCAACTAGAAATTCATGCGCTGCGTGCCCGCCACGGCGTCGCTTCGGCGCGAAAATCGACAAAGCAGCGCGTGGCGCTCCACACACGAAATAAATCGAAAAACGCACGAAAATGATCTAAAAATAAGACTTTGTTTTTCGCAAAAGGGTTTAAACGTAATGCTAGAAAAACGGAAAAAGGACATAAATGCGATGCATATTTTTATTTTAAAAAAGCGTTTTTTTCTTAAAAAAAGGACCGAAACGTAATTTCGATTTTACTAAAAAGGACCCGAGCGCTATTCCTAAAAATGCTAAAAGGGCATGGATGTAATATGTAATCTTTTTTTTGGGAAAAGGATCTAATCGTATTTTTTTTTCGAAAAAGGACCTATATGTAATTTTTTTTTTTAAAAGAACCCATTTACGAAAAAAATTGAGCCGAGCCGGCCAGCTCCCGGCTCAAATCGCCCCAGGCGGGGATTCTTCCATCTATACTGAAGGTATGATTTGGGGCCGATACAACATACTAAGAGGCCTTTGTTACCTGACGAGATGGGCCCATTACCAGGCCTACAATTACAAGCGCCCGCTCCTTCTCGGTCACCGCCACGTGGGCCCCACGCAACCCTCCCTCTTCCCTCGCTCCCTCTCCTCCGTCTTGGAGCCCAAGAAGGTCGCCTCCTCAGTCCTCGCCACACTAACGAAAAAATTGAAGCACACGGCAAGAGAAAGGAAGGGAACCCGAGAAGCCAAACCAAACCCTACACAGTAAGCACTTCGCGTCCCGTCCCGTATCGCGTGGGAGGAAGGAAGCTTCGAGAATGTTCCGGAACCAGTACGACACCGACGTGACTACGTGGAGCCCGGCGGGGCGGCTCTTCCAGGTCGAGTACGCCATGGAGGCCGTCAAGCAGGGCTCCGCCTGCGTCGGCCTCCGCTCCCGCACCCACGCCGTCCTCGGTGCCGTCAACAAGGCCGCCTCCGAGCTCTCCTCCCACCAGCGCAAGGTCTTCCGTGTGGCCGACCACGCCGGGGTCGCGCTCGCCGGCCTCACCGCCGACGGCCGCGTCCTCTCGCGCTTCCTCCGCTCCGAGTGCATCAACCACGCTTTCGTCTACGATGCGCCGCTCCCGGTCTCCAGGCTAGCGCTCCGCCTTGCCGACAAGGCGCAGGTCCGTCCCCCCTCGCGATCTCCGCTGTACGGTTGTTTCTGCTGCTGCTGGAGTGCTCGATCCGCTTGTATGCCTAGGGTTTCGAGCTGGAGGGATCAGATCTGAAGCGGGAAAAGGGGTTTCGTGCTTAGGGAGGTAATCTCGGGTAGGATTTTGGTTGGTGATTAGGGTTTCCATGGGTGATGTCGCTGGGAGCCCGCACCAAGGTTCCAAATTAGATTTTTTTTCATGCTTCGGCAATGGTACGGATCAGGATCCGGACTCCAATTTGGGGGCTTATCTGCGATTACAGAATTATTGAAATTTAGATTTTTGATGACCTTCGGTGGTGGGTTAGTTATGTTGTGGCGTAGAATTTCACACCCATATGGAAACTATAGCAGTATCAGAGTTTTCCCTCAGACGAGTCCTCACTTTTTTACTGAAAACACGCAGTCTTAGGTTTGGAGTTTTCCCCCATCTTTGCCTGATGCTTAACATGCTGTTGTGAATTTCACTTGTAGAATTTGTTTAAATACGGACTTGTGTGTATGCAGGTTTGGTGAGTGCTTTTATCTATCTGTACGCATTGAGTAGAATTTTCATGTCTAAAGTGTATGGTGTTAGGCTTTGCAACTGGGATTTGTTGTATTTGCTTCATTTCGTTGGAGTACTGGTCCACTTGTGAATAGGGAGCATTTAGGTAGGCTGAGAATAATTGTGATTTGATATGCATGTTCTGGTAAGATATGGTTGACAAGCAGCCTTATCTCATACTTGGCAATTTGGGTAGCCATGTATCACCATATTTTTTCTCCATATATTCGCTTGCCTTTTCCCATAGTGTCCCTTATTGACCATATGTACAAATAATAGGCTATACTGATTTTTATGACAAGTTTATCTTGCTTATATTTCCCTGTTGCATATGGTCACACTTATAGTTCATTGCCCATCAGTAAAAAACAATGTGCAGTTGTATCATGCATGATTTTAATACAAAAATCAAGCCATATTTTGGAAACTGCGTATTAGATTTAGTACATCTGTGACTAGGATCTCCGTTCCATGATGATCTCATTGCTTTTTAAGAGATTACTTCAGCTTATAAAGTAAACAATCAAATGGTTTTTGACTTGTTAGATACTAAAGTTTTGCCAAAGCCTAGCTTTGAAGGATGATTTCTTGCCTGGCTATTGCTACCTATAATCTAGATGAACAACTAGTGATTCATTCTTGCGTTCTTCTTTGAAAAATACTTCTGCCTCCATGTTCCTATTACTCGGTCACAAATGCATGTCAATTGGATATAGGTGCAGTCAAACATACGAGACTTTGACTATCAATATCTTTTTAAATATTTAATTTGGATATATGAAAATCATATATGTAGATTTGTCTCAAAAAATACTTCATAACATTATAATTTTATTGGGTTTTCTAATATATTACAATAAAAATTAAAATTAGTGGTCAAAGTTGTCTTTTGGAAACCGTGTCGATGTCCAAAACAACATGTATTTGTGACCAGAGGGAGTATACCCGTCTGATTCTCAAAAGAATGAGTGGCAAGGGGATTGATGTGGAATTATCACTGATGCTTAGTACATCAACATAGCATTGATGTGGAGTTGGCTACTAGTGCTTAAGCCATCTCTGTTTTGGCTGCTGGAAGGTAGGGTTTCAAATATCGACCAAAATCGCTCGAAAATTGCGATTTTCGACCGTATCGAGCTGGCTCGATAAACTATACAGGTCGATAAACCAATCCAATTCAAAAAAAATATACGACGTAAACCGGTTGAAAATCGGTAAAATAGGTCGATTTTTGAATTTTTTTCGATTCTTTTTTACCGCCGTGTTCAAAGAGTTTGACTTCGAAACCGTTCAGTTTCTACCGATTTTCGATGAAAATCGATGCCAAGCGGTGGGCGATTTCCGAGCTCGAAACGGTATTGTAATCCCTGGTGGAAGGTAAAGTTGTGTCCAGTAACATATCTACACTTCATACGGAACTATTAATGTCAGTCCATTAATTGAGCTATTGCTTGTGCCTTGTGCTATTGTGTATCCTCCAGTCCTCCACCTAGATTGTGATTGCACTATAAGACACATCTTGACTTCCAGAGCATGGTGTGTGCATGTCTATTGCTCGTGCTATTTTGCATCCTCCACTTTGTTCATAGTAGAGTAGGCACATCATGGTTTCCAGAGCATGGTGTGTGCAAGTTTTGGGGAGCAATTCATCAGATGAGCTGCACCTGTTTTTCCAAGTGTCATGCAGTTGCAGTTAAATTTTTTTATTCTCCTTTTGTAGCCGTACTGAAATAATTACTTTCAACCAAGCATCTTGGTTACCTTATAGTTAAAACATGCTAGTTCAACTTGTATGGATGGACATTGTTCTCTAAAGATAGATGTGTTTTCATACTCACGCATGTTTCCTCCATTTTAAGGTGGTAGGTAGACATTGCATTTACTTTTTTTCCCCTCTTAAATATTGTTGCAGGTTTGCACACAGCGTTCATGGAAGAGACCTTATGGCGTTGGCCTCCTTGTTGCTGGGCTGGATGAATCTGGAGCCCATCTCTATTATAACTGCCCAAGTGGGAACTATTTTGAGTACCAGGCTTTTGCGATAGGTTCTCGCTCTCAAGCTGCAAAGACCTTCCTTGAGCGCAGATTTGAGGGCTACAACGACTACACCCCAGACCAACTGATCAAAGATGCCCTCTCCGCCATAAAGGAAACTCTGCAAGGTGAGAAACTGACCAGCTCCAACTGCACCATTGCTATTGTTGGCAGAAAGGATGATGGCACCGTTGAGCCATTCGAGATGATTGACGCAAAGAGAATCCAAGAAATAATTGAATCAATGGAAGCGACCGAAGAGGCGCCAGCCGAGTCGAGCTCGATGCAGGAGGAGGACAAGGGCTCCGACGCTGCCCCGATGGACATCTAGGCCTCAAATACATGTTATCTCCCCATTTACGCTGCATTCTGAGTGCAAAAAACTAGACTGTTTAAGAAAGCTGTGACTCGTGTGTACTCTTGCTTCTGTGCTACTACAACTTTGCCATGGTCTCTTTGATCAACATTGCTTGTGGTTGGACCGATTATTTATCATGTGACGCGAACAGAATCTTTTGGTTACGGGGACCAGGTCGTTTTCATAAGACACGCCTCTCGGTGTGTTCATGGGTACATAATTGATCCAAGTTTTACCTGTACTGTCGTGCAACAGCATATATACAAAGCATTCTCAGGTGAGTTTTGTGCGCTCTGTGCTGGCAGATGCTTAGTTACAACCGATCTGGCAATGTCCAAGCCATCGTGGTGGTAAACTAGCAATGCAACTGTGCGGGCTATGTGGCAATTCATTTCGATAGCAATTCACATCTGCTCGAGTGCCGTGGTGTCAACGCCAGCATCTACCACAAGGTCATTTCTTCTTATTATACCCTCACTGGTTGAAGGCTCATTTTTCACATAAATAAATGATACTCTCTCAACCTCTCTCCCTTTCTGGTCACACTCAAGAATATGACCATTATATAAATAAATAAATAAAGGGTAACAACGTCATTTTTCTTAATTCAAGTGTCCAAAGCAAAAACAACATATTTTGGAAATTGGAGAGTACTGCACATGCTAGATAAGATCAGCTGAAGTAGATATTCCAAACTTCTCAAGAGGGAAAGATGAAGAGTAGTAGACAACCAATAGCGGATGGAAATAGAAGTATTATGGAATATATGACAATGTTTGAGCTGCGAAGCAAAGTAGATAGGAGTAATGTAATTTCTTGAAGAATGTGAAGTTTATTTACCACAAATGTTTTTCATTGGTTAAAAATTAGAAGGCTGCCCACTATTTTAAGCTAAACATAAATGTTGCATAACAAGATCGTTAGCCTCCCTACATATCAGAGAGGTTGTGAAAACTGGCTAAGTGTTGGACATCTGCCAAATTAGTTCTGGAATCATTTAAAATATTTTAAAAAACAAGATATAAGTGAGGGCATGTTCTATGTCTATGCAAATTTTCATATCAAACTCAATCGTGTTTGCAAGATAAAATAAAATAGATAACAACGAGAGTTAGAGAAAGCAAGTGCTATCAAAATCCTCAGCTCCAATCAGACCTAGAGACACAGAGAAATCACGAATTTTTTTTCTTTAATATTTTTTTTTCAGAACTATGCGTCCGGATGAAAAAATTGCAGAATTGCCCTTCGGTCGCCCGTGTATGGGCGATCGCCCCATACACCGGCGATAGCTCCTCTCAAGCGGCCGTTGGCGGCGGCCGATGAATTGCAATGGTGGTGGCCCCCATGCGCTCGAGACAGGCGATCGCTTCGAGCGAGGCGACAGGGGCTATAAAGCCAATCGCCCGGGTGAGCGGGGAAGCCAGCCGAGGCAGAAGAAAAAGAAAGAAGAAGAAGAGAAGAGGAGAAGGAAGAAGAAGAGAAAGAAGAGAAGAAGAAGAAAAAAAGAAGAGAAAAAGAAGAAAAAGGGGGGAAAAAGTAAATCGTCATTTCTGCGAAGGTATTTTTACAAAAAAATTTATGATTGTTTAGTTACGTAGAAGTTAAATGTACCATTTATTATTTAAAATTTTAGGATTTTGTAGTTTTTAGAAAATTTAGGAGTGTGTTATTAGAATTTTAATGTAGCATTTAATATTTAGAAAATTTAGGATAGTGTTGTTTAGAAATTTCTCGGATAGCGTTTAGAACTTTAATGTAGTATTTAGTTTTTAGAAATTTAAGGATTGTATAGTATTTAGTACATTACAAATTTATTTAGTATTAGAAATTTATTTTAGTGTTTAGAAAATTTAGGATTGTGCATCGTTTAGAATTTATCGCATAGTGTTGTTTAGAAATTTCTCGGATAGCGTTTAGAACTTTAATGTAGTATTTAGTTTTTAGAAATTTTAGGATTGTATAGTATTTAGTACGTTACAAATTTATTGTAGTATTAGAAATTTATTTTAGTGTTTAGAAAATTTAGGATTGTGCAGCATTTAGAATTTCTCGCATAGTGTTGTTTAGAAATTTCTCGGATAGCGTTTAGAACTTTAATGTAGTATTTAGTTTTAGAAATTTGTGGATTGTATAGTACTCAAGATATAGAAAGTGAATATAGTGAAAATAGTAGGCAATATTTACAAATTTAATTTGGTAGGGTTAATGTAATGTGGCACAAATATAATGTTAGGCCATATGGTAGGCAAGTCAAATTACTTATTTGTAGTCAAAATCACTTATTTATAGTCGTATTTTGTAGTACGATCAATGTACATTTTGTAGATTGTATTTTAGAGTAATATTTTTCCGTCGGACGTTGTAGCATGTCGGAGAAATTGTATTTCCAAATATTTTACGGAGATGGGGAGATAGCACAGGGGGCGGATGGGGTGGATCTATCATCATTTTCAAGAGTCGTACGGGGCATATGTGGACCGAGCGATAGGACATACAGGGGTTTGTTGGAGTGGATGTCTCGGATGTTCAGTTTGGATGCCCAGATTGTTCGGTTGCGGGTTAGAGCAGTAGTGAGCCGTGCGCAAGACCGTTTTTACGGAGAGTTGATTCTTATTAACTCGACGTCAACATGGAGGAGTTATGTTGGTTTTGCCGTAGAGCGGGGTTGGCCGCTCATGTTGTTGGTACAGTGCTACCCGGTAGCCCCTCGGTGTCGCAAGTTCGTGATGTCGGGGTGGACATTACGGGGGAGGGGACGTCAAATGTAGAAGGATGCAAAGAGGAAGGCGTCGAGGAGCCCGGAGACGAGGAGCATGAGACTGATGGTGGCGAAGGGACCAGGGGGGTAGAGGAGACAGCGGTGGAGGCGCGAGGGGTGGCCGATGAGGGAGAGGAGGTGGAGGACATTGTTGACCTGATGGAAGAGGAGGACCGTGCGGATGAGGAAGTCCCTGATGGTGAGCACTCCGACGAGGAGGACAACGCTCCTGACGTGCCTATCCCTGGTGCGTGGACCAATTATAGTTTCGAAGACCTAACAATGAATGAAGGGAACATTGATGCATGGGAGTATCGTGAGAACGAGGTGACGGAGGGGGCAATATATAAAGACAAGGAGGCTATGATGGATGGGGTGAAGTACTGGGCAATGTCTCTCCGGCGACAATTCAGGGTAGTAAAGTCCAACAAGAAGGACTACGACGTGAAGTGTGTAGTTGATTCGTGCCCATGGCGGGTGCATGCATACCAGGGGAAGTGGAAGGACTACTGGAAATGCTCCATAGTGATTGAGCATAACTGCGAGTTGGGAGAAGCGGAGCAGGGACACCGCAATCTGTCGTCCACTTGGGTGGCAAATGTGTTTTATGGTCAGATCGTGGACAATCCCCATCTGCAGCCTCGATCTATTATCACAGCGAAGGAGGAGAGGTTTGATACAAGATTAGCTACGCAAAGGCATGGAGAGCAAAAAGGACAGCTCTGGAAATACGGTTCGGGACGTACGAGGCTTCGTACGAGAATATTCCCCACTTGCTCAGGGCAATCGCACGTAGGAACCCCGGTACATCCGTCGACCTTGCGGAGTTTCCTGCGGGTGGTGTGCGCGCCGGTAAGTGGGTATTGCAGCGTGCATTCTTCGCCTGGCGCATGCATAAATGCGTTAAACGATCGTCGCCTCGTCCTTTGCATGGACGACACATTCCTCACGGGGAAGTACAAGGGCCAGATTCTAACTGCGATCGCGGTGGATGCCAACAACCAGGTTCTACCGGTTGCATTTGCATTCGTGGAGGGGGAAAACACGGAGAGTTGGTACTGGTTCCTTGAAAGAGTGAAGCTGGCCGTTGTTCTTGACAGGCCTGATGTTTGTGTCATCTATGACCGACATGCAGGGCTGCTAAGGGCGATCGTGGATATGCAACAAGGGTCCGCCATCGTGGGAGCAGCAAAGTGGCCAGACCTGAGGAGCAAGTGGTGCATGAGGCGCATAGGTGCCAATTTTTTCCATCAGTTCAGGAACAAGGAGCTTATGAACATGTTCAAGCGCCTGTGCAAACAGAACCAATGGAGGAAGTTCGACGCGCTTTGGAGGACGTTGGACGAACTAACGAAGAAGCAATCAATGGATCCCAGAGGTACCTCTAGTTCATCAAGGAACCCGATGGTGTACCATGAGCAAGGAGAGGACCCCACAGCCTTGTGTGCGCTGCCGACTGACCCCCCAAACTCCGGCGTAGGCCGGGTACCAGCATAAAGAGTTTCACCGATTGGATACGACATGAGCCTTTGGAGAAATGGTCCCTTCTGCATGACGAGGGCGGCTCGCGTTATGGAATCATAACAACGAACTCCGCGGAGATTTACAATCTGGTAATGAAAGGCACGGATGCCTTCCACTTTGTGGGTATAGTTGAAGGTGTCTTATTAGGGATACAGAGATATTTCATTGAGCGATACAATACCTCCACAAAGATGCATGTCGGACAATCGATCGTCGTACTCAATCGTTGTGTCTACTTACATGTCCAAGAAAACAAGAAAGGCGCAGACACATCAGTTACACCGAGAGTGGCGTGGAGCGGAGATACCACGTGCATCGCGGTGATCGAGGTCGCAGGGTGCCCACCGAGAGGATTTCCCATCCGTGCATACTCCGAGCGGTGAGTGCGAGTGCTCTGCCGAAACCACGCCTGCTGCACTTGCCGTGCTCGCACATCATTGCCGCAGCCGCCGAGACGCATCAATCTTGTCGTCCGTTCATCTCCCCGTACTACTACAAGCAGAGCGTTCTCAACACGTGGCATCACGAGGTGTACGGGTACCGAGTGGATGGATCGTTCACAACACCCCCTCCGACCATCGATGGGTACCGGACATCCGAATGTTGAAGCCGGTCGGGCGTCGAAGGACAAGGCGCATTCGGAACGATATGGACGAGTCCGAGGCGCGTCGCAACCGCGGATAATGTAATTTTCCATGTTGTTCCCATCTTGTATTTTTCAATGGACCGGTAAGTTGTAATGTTCGATGTAATTTTCGATGTTGTTCGGATCATGTAATTTTCAATGTACCAGTAAGTTGTGGTTCGCATTATGTAATTCTCCGATGTACCAGTTATTAGCTACGAGGATAATGTAATTCTCAGCGTTGTGTGCCTCGTCGAACATGTCTTTGTCTTTTGTATGTTTGTAACATGCGATTTTTTTTAGCTCTCTGCACTTCGGTTGTATTGTTAGTTGAGTATGATACAATTCGTTATTTTGCATTTCATTTTGTGTGCACATGTAATTACTGACAAATTTGTTGTATTTGCTTTGTAACAGGCCACGATGGCGCGACCTTGCCCTGAGCTATTGGACGTGACCGTCGATGCGACCCACTGGTCTAGGTACTCCGCAGAGGAGAACCGAGAGCTAGGGACACTCCGACCTCGGGTGCCCAACGAGCTGCTTCGCATTGACTCACGCTGGGTTCCACGGTAAGCTGCCAACACTTGCACTCTTTTACGTACATGTACTTACCTGTGAATGCAATTCTAACGACGCAATGCACTACATGCAGGTTGCGAGCGGCTGGCTTACTTCCTCTTTGTATGATGGTGGAGCAGGTGACTGCCCCGTTAGCTGGCAAGGAGGTCCCGCGGTTCGGGTACGACCGGTCCTGGCCGCACTCATGGACCGGTGGAGACCGGAGACGCACACGTTCCACCTTCCATGCGGAGAGATGGCTCCGACGCTGCAGGACGTGTCGTATCTCTTAGGCCTCCCCTGTGCGGGTCCGGCAGTCGTGCCGCACGACGCCTCCATCACGTGGCATGCCGAGTTGTCTGTGCATTTCACCGCGGTGCAGCGGCACCCCCGGGCAGCCCCCTACCGCCCCTCAGGGAGGGTGAGCGGCACGGACCGACGAAGGCGTGGCTACTTCAGTTCACGGTGAGTACCTCTTTCTTTGAGAATTAAAAGAGAAGCGCTAAGTTGCTGATAATGTTTGTTGTGAACGCTGTAGGCTCAGCTTCTCCACCCTCACGCGGAGGAGGCGGACGTGGCCCGCCATCTGGAGGCATACCTCCTGTTGTTGTTCGGTTGGGTGATGTTCTCGTCCTCCCATGGGAACACGGTGGACCGTCACCTGATCGAGTACGCCCAGCACATCGCCGACACCCCGGTAGATGAGGTAACACACTTAGTTCAAATCTGGTCTCAGCGGAGCACGTCTAACTCCCCCCTTGTAAACAGATGATGCAGTGGTCGTGGGTCTCAGCTGTGCTTGCGGCGACGTACAGAGGTCTGTGCGACGCCGTCTCTCGGGCGGAGCACGACGCGACGATGTCGGGTTGCGTCCTACTCCTCCAATTGTGGTCCTGGGAGCGCTTCTCTGTCGGCGGGCCTGTTGTTGACACGACACCGTACCCCCAGGACCTTTACGGAGACGACCCGGTGGACAGGCCCACTATGGGCCACTACTGGGTCCGACGACAGGTATGCTCCCTCGTATCTTTTTCCCCACTAACACACTTGAATAACCTCCGTCATTTCTTATTTCCTCGCAGCGGACATTCGCGCACCGACAGGTGAGGAGGTCCTACCTCGAGTTCGTTCGGGAGTTCGACCGCCTCCACGATGAGGACATGCGATGGACGCCATACAGCGCGTACGACGTCCACGCCCGAGCACCTCACGGGGTCTCCATGCTTTGCACGCGAGATGAGGCCTTCTGGCTCACCCGTAAGGTCCTCGTCTTTGACTTGTGTGTCGAGGAGTACTCCCCACACCGAGTGCTGCGGCAGGTCGGCCTATTCCAGTCCTTTCCCTTGCCGCCTTGTCACGTTGTTGCACGTGGCGCTCACAGGTACTTACCCTGATCCTACTACTCCGCATCTTTGCAAAATGAATGTGGTGTGTACTTTCTGTTCTTGCATTGCAGGATGACCCAGATGGGTGCTGCAGTAGGCACTCAGTTCGCGCACCGTATGCAGCCATGGGCGGTGCAGTGGGACGCCGCACTTGACGAGAGAGTCACCGAGACCCGGCCGTACGACCCTGACATGTACGATGAGTACATGGAGTGGTTCGCCTCACGCACTCGCCTCAGGGTGGGGTACACACCAAAGACCGTATGTCGCCGGGCAGCATCGGTGATTTAACACGCACCCTTCACAGATGTTCCGAGGACAACTCCTCGGTAAGTGTCGCAATCGGCTACATGGTCACATCTTTCTCATGTAAATTACGTAATAACAATCGGCGTTACATGCGTGCACATCTCGTCGGGGAGGTTGAGGCGGAGGCTATCTCCATGTTGACGCGCCTTCGGGCGGGCATACAGGTGACCACCTCCGAGGCCGAGTCAGCTTGGGATCGGGTCCTCGATAGGATGAGGCGGTTGTGTCGCTTGGCCACCTGTCGGGGCTGCGGAGACGTTGACGGACGCAGCACACCACGTCCCCGCAGCCCAGCACCTCGCCCTACCCCGCCGGTGCCTCGTTATGCTCCCACGCAGCTGCAGTGGGGACAGTGGGCTGAGGAGGCTCCTTCCTCGTTTTGCCCTACCCCGCCGGTTCCTCGTTACGCTCCCACGCAGCAGCAGTGGGGACAGTGGGCTGCGGAGGCACCCTCGTCGTCTCACGCCCAGCAAGACTACACAGTGGTTTCGACGACCCTGCGGACGTCGAATTCGACCTGGAGGAGTACCTTTCGACCGACTACCTCGCCCCCTCTCAGCTCTCGGGAGCGTCGCCACAGGACACGCCCTCGTCGCCGCCACACTACTCTACGCCTGTGCCGCAGGGCCGGCCTAGGAGGGACGTCCGTCCACCGTCGCCACTCACCTACCCCACGGGCCATATCAGGAAGCGTGGCCGTGATTGACTTGTTGTACGGACGTATTTTTGTAATGCCTTTATGTTCAGCAGCATATTGTATAACTGTCCGAGTTAGTAACATGACAGCCTTATCATTTTAAATTGTGCAAATCCATGTATGCATTGCTTGCCTATACCACACGACGTGACAATACACCAACGCCCTGGTGCACCTATCGCCTCTAGTCGGGGCGATCGCCCTAATATGGGGCGATCGCTCCATACCCTGGCGATATCTGCCCTTTATAACATTCGTTCTCACAAGCGGTCTCGCAAAGAATAGAAGAAGAAAGAATAGAGGAGGGAGGAAAAAAATTCAGGATCAATCGAAAATGCCGAGGCGTGCAAGTGCAAAGGGAAAGGGGAAGGCAAAGGAAGAAGCAAGTGCATGCCCGCGCAATTTAGCGTACCAAGATCTCTTCCTACCTCGTGGAGCTGTAGCACCCATGTATATGTGCGGAGATCTTTGCAGGCTTGTCCGCTCTTGGGAAATTTCAACTTGGAAGAGGAGGTATTGGAAGTGCCGCAACTACGCCTTCGATCCGCCGGAGAAGAGCCTGAAGGATCGCCGCATGGTAACAATCGTACGGGTTACATAATATTTGTGAATGAAACTTTGCTAATTTATGTTTCATGCAGTCACCTCCGCCACTGTGTGAATTTGAGCAGTGGTTTGATATGGAGATCAACCCCGAGGACCAATGGCTTCTTGACCAAGCCAACCGACAGGACGAGTTCACGCGGCGGCTTCAAGAACAACACGATGTCGCACGCGAGGAGGCATGTAGGAAGGAAGCGGAGGAGAAGGAGGCCGAGAGAGAGAGGAAACGAGAGAAGCCCCGCCGGAGGCATGGGCGAATGGGAAGTGGCCTCGAAGCACTCGACGTCTGGTGTTAACTTTGGTTTTCCTTGTTCGTGGTACTCCTTTCGCTTTTAAGTCGTAATAAAGAGCGCGCCTACCCTTTAAGTGTATGCTCACCGTCCGAGGGCTCGTATATGTCCTCTGCTCCAGTTGTCCCAAATGATGTTATTTTTGTCCATCAAGATAGGTTATAGCATTTTAAGTTCATCAGATTTGATTTCATCGAGTTTGACCCTCGTTTGCGAAAGATACGGCCATTTTGATGTTTTACCGATTGCACGTTTGGACAACAATAAAATAGTGCAGCCTAAAGTGACATCTAAATATTTTTACATAATTGTAACCTATGCAAGCCCAAGAATGCAACAAAATTAGTTCTGTCAAGTTTTGAGGTCCTTTAGACATTATTCTAACTACTTGAACAATGAATGCTATAAAGGGTTTAAACTAGCCATCTTTGATTCAAAATTATTTTTCTGCAAACAACACATAGATTTTTATTTTACAATCTAATTCCTCATTCTAAAATTTAAATTTAGAAACAAGTTTCATTTCATTTGGACACTCCTAGCAAAAGTTATGGGGTTCATATTAAAAAGTGATATAGTAATTACAAAAAATACTAAAAAAAAAATTTCGGCTGCAACCCCCTATCGCCCCTGCCTCGGGTGATCGCCCCTGTCTCGGGCGACAGGGGGGCCCACCGCACGCTGCCGTTAATATTTGTCGCCAACGGCCGTTTGGAGGGGAGCTATCGCCCGTGTATGGGGCGATCACCTCATACATGGGCGACCGGAGGGCAAATCTGCAATTTTTTCATTCGGACACATAGTTCTGAAAAAAAGAATAAAAATAAATATTAAAGAAAAAAAATCGAGAAATCTCATACTTTTGGCCTGCTTGGAGTCCAGTTTTGGACATAGAACTGGTATAAAATTTCAGCCCAAAACTTTTCCACGCTGGGCTAGAAGAAACTTAATTGGGTTGGTCGGCAACCCAATAAAATTACATTTGGTTTGGGCTTTTGCAAACGAAAAAAAAACATGAGGCAACAATATTTTTACAACTATTTACAACTATGAGTTTGTTTGGGAAGACCAAAATTCGAGTTATTTTAGGTCTCCCAAACAATACGATCAATTTTAGTCCTCGACAGACAAGGGTACCCTAGGCGATGACTAGATTACTCCTAATTATTATTTCTAAGCACTATATTTAACGCATGGCTGCATGCATATAGAGAATATCAAGTAACTATGGATATTTATTATATGTATAAAGTGAACACACTAATTTACATTAGTATATGAAATACAGTTTATATTTAAGGACAAAATCATTCAGAAAAAGAATATATTATATCTACGTGCCATGCTTGCTTGCCCCCTGCCAGAACCAGGGACATCGTGTAATCGATCAACCATCATTGGGCATGGGCATAGCGACGTCGTCCCAATTAATAGACCCCTAGGTTTAGTAAGTTCATCTAACATCCCAATTTTTTTGTTTTATTAATTTAATATTGTTATGAGTGTATTTTATGAATTTTATGAATTTCTAGAATTTATTTGGATTTTATTTAATATTTTTGAATTAGGCTTATAGAGGAAATTATTTTTGAATTAGAATTTACTTGGGAATTAGCTCCTGGGTGTACCGCACCGCTCTCTTCTTCATGGTCTGCGTTCTCTTCCGGATCGTCTGCTACCTGTAGATACTGCGGATGGTGGGGTTCCGTGCTCGAGCACCACCGCCGGATCAAGGACCAGCTCCGGCGGATCAGCGGCAGCCACAGGTACGGCCGCTTAATACTCTGCTGCCTTGTGCTTATCACCGCCAGCCAGTTCGCTGCGTTGCTCGCCACCACCAAACCACACGCGCAGATCAATCTCGCCACCGCCGGCGAGCTCGCGGTCAGTCCTATACTTAGCTTTACATTAAAAGGCGATTGCTTTGTGCATTAGGATTTTGAGAATTCGAGGTGGACATAAGAACAATGCAATTATATATTTAGATGGAATTAAATGAGGGACAAGAACATCGGTGGCTTAATGTTTGACGCATCATTAGTGATCGAATCGTAGATATTGCTCAAAGATGTGAATAAAAAAGAAGAAGAAGTTTGACGCATCATGAGTGATTGAGTTGTAGAAATGTATTGCCCAAAGATGTGATTTTTCTGTGTTCTAAAAAAGATGTGATTTTTCTGGATGGTATACGTAAAATTGCGAGGAAAATTATAACAAAAAGGCTTAATTGGAAAGGTCATAGTACCCTAATTGTATTAGAAAAACTAGCTAATGGTATTCCGTTAGTTGTTTTTCCAACAGGATAACTATGCACGTTAGATTAAGCCCTCTCAAACTATCTTGTCTGCCTACGATCTTATCCAAAATTGTAGCCATACAAACCACTCAAACCAACCCGTCTCTCTCTCTTGCTTGCTTGCTCTCGCTCACCACGAGTACTGAAGCAATGTCACAAAGGCGCGGTGAGGCCACGGCAAGCTGCCTCCATGTGGCATGGCGGGGTGGTTGCGGGCACGCGGAGCAACATGACAGCGAGCGCCACGATGGAGCATGGTATTGCATTGTGGTGAATGCAAAAAATGACAACAACAACCCAACGGCCATGGTTGTTGTAGGTGAGCCGTACTGGCAAAGCCACAGGTGAGCGGGTTTGGCACTTGAGAAGCAACAGCTCAGTGAGCATGAACCTAGCCTAAGGCATGGCGGAGGCAACATGGCAGGAGGAGGCAGTGACAGAACTAGAAAAATTAGATTGGGGATGCACTATTGACGCTTAGCAATATAGTATTACACAAATAACAACTATCAGTTGTTGATAACCGTTAATAATAGTGCTCACTGATAACAATTCATTAGTATTTAATCTTGGTAAGGATGTCTATACATTATGCAAAAGTTTATACAAAACTAAAATATTTATCACATATTTCTGAAGTGATAACAAATTATAACCTTAATAAATAAATTATTATAAATATATAATTGCTTAGTAGTATTAATATTCTATTATTCTAGCAAGAAAAACCGGAAACCATTTTTTTACTATACTGATGCTTAGTACATAAGTATTGATGGTCGTATAGTATGGATTTTTATATAAAATATTCAATATTGGTCTTGATTCAATGCACTCATCCTGATTATCACAACAACATGAATGAATGGTTGGTAGCTTAGTTGAGAAAAAAAATTTGTGCAAGTAATAAAAGAATAAAGTATTTTATCTATCAATTGTACAGTGCCACATGGTTCGTAGCTAAGTTGAGAAAAATCTAGCAACCCTTAAGCATGAAATGTAATTATTATCTAAGTCCTTTAAGTATTATTAAATTACATTGAAGTCCAAATGCTTTGTAATATCTACTAGCAAGGGCATATCTAGATTTTTCAAAAAAATTGGGGGTGCCTATGCATACCTAGCACCCCTAGCTAGTTCCGCCCCTAGGAGGAGGACGTCAGTGACGGGATCAACCGGATCGGGTCATCTTCCTCGTCGCTGGACATGGGTTCTACCAGATCCCATGAACCTCGCCTATCTCCTCATTTGAGCTACAGAGCGGTACAATGCCGACTCTGCCCACATCGCCTCGTGGTTCAACTTCGCTGCCATGTGCGTCATGGGCAATTTCAAGCTTTAGCTTCACCCCTTGGGCGTGCGGACGGAGGAGGTGGTGGTGCTGGCGAGTAGCAAGGTTCGGACGGCGGCCGCAAGTGAGCATGCTTGTTTGGGATTTTTTGCTCTTTTCTGTGTTGTTTTTTTCCGATCAAATTTGTTGAAACTTTATGAAACCTGTTGAAACTTGCTGAAATTTCTTGAAACTTTTGGGTTGAAATTTGCTAAAACTTACTGCAAACTCTTTGGTTGAAACTTGGTGAATCTTGAGTTCCAATACCTGAACTCGTTGAAACTTTAGCTTAGAATCTTCTAGAAACTTCTTAAAATGCGTGAAACTCACAGGAAGATGAAACTTTTTGAACGTTCTCTTGAAACTTGCTGAAACCGTATGAAGCTTGTTGATATACCGTTGCAACGGTATATTGTCTTGTCGCTTCCTAATTGTGTTGTATCCAATACTCATGTACAAGCTATAATAAATCCTGCAATTTCTGTGGTCCGATAGTGAAAATGCCAAATCAGGTTAGACGAAGACAAGTTATTATGTAGATGTGCAGGTTCTAGAAAAGTTAGGGATACCCTACTAGGAAAAAAAAATGTTCAGATAACTACTATGTTGGAAATAGTAGTGGATTAACCTCCACCACCACATCATCTCCAAGACCACATGGTCCAGAGCACAGAAGACAACTTGATTCCCATCAGCATTGCTTGTTGTCGGTGTCTCAAAAGGCCATACAGGCATACAGCTATATTTGTTTTGAAATGCTTAAACCTCTCGTAATACATTGTTGAGCAAATACATTTTCTGAAGTGAAATGTTTGTCTTTTTTGCGAGGGTTCTGAAGTGAAAGGCTTGACTGTTCTTCTGAAGACGGTAAATTGGTAAATAGAATGTTGGAATATCTTTTCAATTAGAGTTTCATTTCTAACTCAGTGAGCCCTTTTTTTCGCGGTTGGCATCTGTTCCTTTGATTATGATCATGAGGGCACATTTTTGGAGTTGTCACGATAGGCAGCTTAGGATTTGATAGCTTTCCATCAGCTTAATTAAGAATGTATTCGGTATGTTTGCATCAATAGTTAATCCAACACTTTATCAATGCACTAAGCTCGAGTCCATGACATCCGTTTTCCGTTATGCATCCTCCTCTGCAGCTCTGCTCGATCAGCCTCGTCTCCGGGCTGCTGGCCTGCCTCCACTGCGCGGCCAAGGTCACGCACAAGACGCAGGCGATCACGAGCGTCGCGGCGGCGTGGCACGCGGACGCCACCATCCCACCCCTTCGACAACGACCAGGAGAACCTCAACCCTGAGCTGCCGGCCACCGGCTACCTGGCGCCCGCGAAAGCCTACCGGGTGGCCTCAGACGAGGAGTCGGACTACGACGACGCCCGGAGCGAGGACTCCCTCGACGACTCCAAGTTAGTACCGTTCCAGGCTAACAACATCTGCTTCCAGAAGAGGCAGGCACTGGGTAAGCTCGGCACAGCAGCACAGTCCATTGCTCGCATGGTCAATACTTCCTGCTGGTCCTGATGGCTCATGCATGGCTGATGCTTTTGCAGTGACGTACCTGGAGAACAACCGGGGTGGCATCACGATGTACGGCTTCGTTGTCGACCGGACTTGGCTACACGCACTGTTCATGATCGAGTTCTCGCTCGTGATGTGGCTGCTGGGGAAGACGGTTGGTATATCTTGAACGGCGGCCTATCTGTCCAGGACTCCAACTATGCAGAGCTTCACTTCCCGGATATACAAATTGAGTACAGATAGTTCAGTATTTCATCCCACATAAAACATTGTAACCGTTCTGAAGTAGTGTTAGTTTTTTTTTTTTTAAGTCTTTTTTCTTGTTTCTTGAGAGAGATTCTGGATCATCATCATCATCATCATCATTATTATTATTATTTTTTGCTGATGGAGCATTAGTTGTGCAGGTTGATTTGATGAAAATAATGAGAATATTAGCTGTACAGGTTGATTCGATGAAAAATAATGAGTAGCATCAACTGTGCAGGCTGATCTAAAGAATGATGAGGGAGCATTAGCTGTTCAGGTTGATCTGATGAAGTACTACTAGTTTTGTTCAATATAAATCTTGAACTGAACAGCCCTGTGTCTTGCAAAGCTCATGATAATGACATTGTAAATGATCAAATCATTTGGGGGGCAGAAAACATCTCTTTTATCAAAGCAGAGTAAAACAGCTTAACAGACCAATTACATAGCAATCACTGAGCTTGTAGCAACTTGATACAAGAGAACCACAAGAAGATATGCTCATGGCTAATAAGCTAAAACCTCACAAATCAGATCAACCATGCGATCCACTACAACACACTTATACAAAATGACATAAATACCAAGCATATATTCTGGATTTTGATACTGATGCCTAAACTTTGGAACGGCAGTCACTGTCAAAATAATAACCCGTTCACCGTTTACATTGAGCAACAAAGAAAGGGAAAGAAATCTCACGTAAGGACACACAAAATCCATGCAAGGCAGCACCGGAAAAACAGCACTGCTTTGGCCCTGAATTGTATGCAGAGCATATCATATAGGCGTGAGCATCGCCGAACTGAGATCTCCATCCAACATGTATCCTCTCTTGCTGTCTCAGCAATGAAACAAAACGAAAGGAAAAACCTAATGAACCTCTGAAAAACAGGCATCAGCTGCCACAGCATGTTATTTTGTCTCCCCTCGCGCATGGATAAAATGAAGAAACCCCGCAGCGATTTCAAGTCTCAGCTGTCATGTGTTGACCTTGCATGAGACACCATAGGATGGAGCCGCCGCGGAATTCTCTCCCTATGGCTCGAACAGCACCAATTCGCTGTCCTCTTCGAGTGTTAATTGAATCATTCTGAATACCAGAAGCACCAACTGAGCTAGTTGAGTAATTACACCTAGGCCTCTCCCTGTGCCTTCTATTAGCCCTGCTGTATGAATCTCCGCTTGTGATTCTCCTGACACGGCCAAACAAGGATGCCAAGAAGTTAATTCTCTCATCCAGAGTGCAATCTAGGGAAGTGAAGAAGTCGAGCCTCTCCTCCAAGTCAAAAGTCATCTCTATCAGAGAACAAATTGTTGTTGCTGCCACCATTCAACTCAAGAACATAATCCCCCGTAATCACAGATCCTGGGTTCATGGCCCTGATAGTGCTGATTGAATCCTGCCGCTCTCTTTCACATTCAAACTTTTCCCACTCATCTGCAAGTGCAGGATCAACTTCATGAGGTTTTTTTGCTGAAGGGTGCTTGGAGTACACATGCTTGCAAAGTTCTTTATATGAACCAACGAATGAGCAGCCATCATGCATGCAGGCTCTCTTCTTGCGGTTGAGATACTGACGAGCTGGTTCGACCACAGTCCATCCTTTAACCTCTCCACGGCACAGAGGGCATGCAAGCTCCATTGCACATGGCTGCTTGCTGGCTGGCTGTGTGTTTGTGGATAATGAAAGGCTAGGTGCAGACTCAGTCGAAACACCAAGGGGCAATTTTTCCTTCGCGTAAGCTTCTTTAAAGTGTTCAAGGCATGCAGATAGAGTGATGGTAGTTGGTACCACACATATATGGTCGGCAACCCTCATGGTGAGAAGATGTGGCGGAGCCAGGAAATTTTGGCAACCTAGCAAGCCTAACTACTTGACGGGTTAAAATCAAGTCTTGCCAATAAACACTCTGTTTTAAGGTGTTTACAACGGTGGAGCTACACTGCACCTCCATGACTCATCGTCGGGAGCCCGGGCAGTTGCCACCCTGCCGCAGGAGGTGGATCCGCCGGTAGTAAGAAGTACAAAGGAGGACGGCATCATGTGGATGCTCCAAGCAAACTGGGCAAGTGGCACCTTTCCATTCTTTTTTTCTCAGAGGCCAATGACAAATCATTACGTAATTTGCCTGTTCCTTTTGTCTTCCAGCAGCAGGAAGGTACATCACAAGAAGATGACCTACGTCGACGAGCTGCGAGGTTTTGGGCTCCTGGATATCTAGCCTTTTCTTGAAAAAAAAACTGGGAGTGCAAGGGAACTGCAAAAATGGCAAGACAAATAAAATAGAAGTTAGGCAACCAATTTTAATTGCGACTTTCGCATAGTATTGTAATGTTATGGATGCATGCTTGGGCTATACAATTATGGCCCGCATTTAAGTAGAACTTTAGATATTCTGTTATTACTAGATTAAATAGTTAGGAAATTTACACATTTTGTTAGCAATAGATTCGGTTAGGGATATGGTAGTCTATTTAGAGATTGTTAGGACAAGTTAAATTATTTTTAGGCTCCTATACATAGGAGAGTTGGAGGTTTGTTTTGATAAGTAAGAAATAAAGTAATATCTCCCCAAATCCCCTATCCTTCATATTCCCAAATCCCCGGATATGATTAATGCATGGAAGCTAAGGAATTGGGTCATCCTTCAGCCCAAGATGCAATCATTTGGACTCCATCCGAATATGGCAGTTGAACCCTTATAATATTCGCTCTGGAAAATGAGCTTATCTTGGGGGGAAACGAAAATAAAGAAGAGCTTCTTGTTTAGAACTCGAATATGCTACTAGCAGATTTGTTGGGGATAGCAAGTTAAAACCGTGGATAGGCTTGCCGCTTGCCTTTCACTCGCCCTGGCACATTTTGGCAGAATATTAACATAGTGGAGTTATAGAGGTAAGTTAATGTTTGCACCCAAATGGAGAAGGATTTGCAAAATATGCAGATTAGAAGCTAGGATTCTATCTGGCCAACTTGACCAACATGGCAGGGCGAGGAGCATCCAGCTCGAAGGGCAGCTACCCAGTTAGCTCTCACCACTGCAATCGTTGCTTATCTTTTGTAGCACATATTGTTGGATAATTAGACATATTAATGATGAATTTATTCTGAAAATAAACTATGACAATAAGTGAAGATAGAACAGAGGAAATAAATAAACTAGACACAAGCAATATGTCAATTGCAATGTCTATCTCATCCATATTATTAGATAAACAAAATAAATGGATGGTTCATGTGCGTTACCGAGTCGACGCGAAGACTTGGCTGAACCGGTAGTAGACGTCGATGAAGATCAGTATGCGATGTAGTCGAAGCCGATCGTCGATGAAGAAAATAGCAAGCAGTCGTGTGAAGACGCTTCTCAAAAACGTGATTCGTCCTCTCCCGGTGCAGGATCTCAAGGATGGACGTTTCGGAGACCTGCTCTTTGTAGGATCAAAGATAACCGACTAGAGGGGGGGTGTGAATAGGAGGTTTCTAAATTTTTTAACACAATTTAGAAATTACAAATGATACTACGAAATTGAGATATAAATATGAAGAACACACTAAAGCTCTAGCAATTTCTTAAGATGCTATGTCAAACCAATTAAAGCAAATAGACTTGTGAGCACAAAGACTATGAAGAGTATGGTATTAATGAAATGGATTCTCAACAAACAAAAATACCAAACACAAATAAATAGGAGACAAGGAATTTAACCCGTGGTCTTGGAGACTTGCCGGTCTCCCCTACTCCACGTTGAGGTGACTTGAACCACGTCAAGCCGGCTCCACTCGCTTGAGCCTTCCTCGTTCACTAAGGTAGTTCTTCCTCGCTCCGGTAGGCAAACTCCGGCCTTTACAACTTGCCGAAGCTTCTCACAATCTCCGTTGAGAAGCTCACCGCGCACGATCGCCACCAAGCCGTCTAGGAGGCGGCAACCTCCAAGAGTAATAAACCTTGACGCTAGCTTGAGGTCGAATGTCGGTGTCTAAAGGCTCAAACACTAAATGCAACACTCAATCTTACTTCTCACACTCACAAATGGAAATTGAATGCACACAAGAGTGGAGAACACTTGCTAGAGCTCAAATATCATCAATGAGGACCAAGAGATACTCTAGAATGCAGGTGGGGAGGTATTTATAGCCTCCACCAAACTTTCTAGCCGTTGGAGCTCGAAATCTGCAAGAATCTGTTTTTCCGGTGCTACCGCCTATGTAGGACCGGTAGCACCGGGCTCCACTTCAACGGCTAGAACAGTGCATTTAATGCACTTGCCAGAGACCGTTACAGGGGGTCCGGTGCTACCGCCCAACTAGGGCCGGTAGCACCGGGCTCCACTTCATTTTCTTTGTTCAAAAAGACACTTCTCTGGAATTATAGCACCGGGCTCAGGGCCGGTGCTACCGTAGGTCCGGTAGCACCGGGCTCCCAAATGCCCAGAAAAGGTGCTTCTCTGGAATTTTTACACCGGGTGGTGGTCCGGTGCTACCGATAGTCCGGTAGCACCAGCCTACCATGGACGGTAGCATCGGGCTACTAAAACACCCAAAAACACACCCTCTGTGATTTTCACACCGAGCTTAAGTCCGGTGCTACCGTTATCCCGGTAGCACCGGGCTGCCATGGGCGGTAGCACCGCGTTACAAATTCGCCCAAAAAGCACTTCTCTGGAATTTTCACACCGGGTTGAGGTCCGGTGCTACCGATGGTCCGTTAGCACCGGCCTACCATGGGCGGTAGCATCGGGCTACAAAAACGCCCAAAAGCCTTTCTCTGGAATTTTCACACCGCCTTATTGAGCCGGTGCTACCGCGCATCCGGTAGCACCGCGCTGTCATGGGCGGTAGCACCGGGTTTCCAGAGATTTGATTTGTTCTAAAGGATTTTCAAGATTGAAACTTATTTATCATTTGGCAACTATTTGAATATGCATTTTGAGCCTTTAAACCCTAAAAAGACATCGAGATAAGCGTCAAAATCCCTCTTAATAGTACGGCCCTAAATCTAGTAAACCGATCTTTCTTCCAAACTCCAAGATCGTCAAAAGACTAGAAAAGAGCCTTATAAATTTACCTTTTCATGATCTTTACATATTGATGATTGGTTTGAACCTTCCTTGGTATTTCCATGATCATTTATCTTGGAATTGACCTACTTTCAATATTCTCAACAAAAGCATTAGATCATATAACAAAGTTGTCATTTATTATCAAAACCAAAACATACCGGGTGCCTAGATGCTTTCAATCTCCCACTTTTTGGTAATTGATGACAACCCAAAGTGATAATTTGAAATTGTTTTTAATGTGAACAACAGAAGAGAAAGTTTTGCTTCAAGGAATATTTAATCATGATATTTTAGAGCAAACACTCCCCCTAGAAAAGTGCATATTTAATGGAAAGCGGATAGATGCACATTTGGGAGAATTTGCAAAAATTTTGATAGAGTTTTGTTTAAGAATAGAATCCATGGATGAATAAGCAAATATACTTGAAGCAACAATATGATATTTAAGATTGCACAAGCAAGAGAATATTGGAACCAACCATAAGCATTATGATTACAAAAGTTTAACCATACCAACCAAGTAAAAATATCACAAACACACATCATATCACAAACACATAGTTTCTTCACTTTACTCACTTCTCCCCCTTTGGCATCAAATACCCAAAAAAATCGTCGGAAAGCTCAAGGGGCTGGAGGAGCAGAAGGAGGAGGCGGAGTAGATGGAGGAGCACGAGATCCTGAGCGCTGATAGACGACTGGCAAAGACGAACGAAGCTCGGAGATAGAAGTATCAACTGAGTCTAGTCGACCTCGAACCTCCTCAACCATCTGTCGGGTCTGAGCCTGAGCCTCATCCATCCTAGCGAAGCCACTCAGCATTTCAGATCTCATACTGGCTAGGCTGCTCATGAGGTCATTCCTCAAACTGTGAAAGAACTGATCATGCTGAGCTGGAGGAACCTCTGATGCTTCTGGAAACTCCTGAGTCTGAGGCTGCTGAGATGAGGATTGACCTCGCTGACCGATAGATTGAGGAGCAGCCTCACGGGGACGATAGGGCTTATGAACACCCCCACACCCCCCTCGAAATCCAGATACTCTCTTGATAATCATCATAATGTAAGGAGCAAGATAGATCCTCTTACCTTTATCACAAGCAGAGGATGCCATTTCCCTAATCATGAAGTCCACCACATCAAATTTATGCTTGTTCATGATTTTGCTCATAATATTCCAGGCATACCCTCTGATTTCATCATAATTCCCGCCCTTGGGATGGATGGTAACTCTGACTATTCTATTTATCAGACTGGCAGATGGAAGAAGATGCGCCATTTTACCTGGACGCTTGACTGAAGCTGCAGGATCATAGAACTCAAACTTCCTGGCAAGGGGGATGACTCTATCACTGTGTACGCTGGGATACCCACTGTGATGAATTCCCCAAGCTTCCTCAATTTCATTCTTGGTGACTGTGCACTGCGGCATCTGTCATCCAAGTGATGCTCTCATATGACTCGAGACATGCAGGTGGCATAGAACTGTCTAATCAATTCCTCGTTATAGTCACACTTCTTGCTAACAAAATCGCACAAGCTCGCACCATGGAACAGCTCGGGCACCCCACAAACAAAGGAATTTTCCTAATATGCTCCCAGTTGATCCACTTATGATCAAGAAAGTCCTTTTCTTTGTAAATTTCATAGAACACTTTTTGTCAAACAAGGTTCTAAATCTATCCTCGATGGCATTGTTAGCAAAGAAATATTGGTTTGCGCTTCTTAAGGAGAAGTATGTATCACCTTTGATTGTCCTTAGATTTGACGAAGGATCAAAATAATCAAGGTTTTGCTCTTCTCGCTCTTCTCCACTTTGAGATTTATCTATGTCCATAGAATCACTTGCTTCTTCGCTTTACGACATCGGGCGCTTTCCCTTGGATTTCTTGGAGTCGTCACCAATTTCTTGCTTATTCTTCTTCGGACTTCACGATGTCTTGAAGCTATTGGAATATTGTCTTCACCGTTTAATCTTGAGGTCGTGGAGGATGAGGAGCACGTCCTCGATTTGCAGCTACTTTAATGTAAGAGCCAGAATCTCGAGTTTTAGGCATGATTACTGGATACAAAAGAGAGTTTAAAGGAGTAAGATCAGGATATGCCCTAGAAACCCTAAAATAGCCAATTGTGAGCAACTTGATCGCAAACCGGTGCTACATTCATGCAAATCCAAAGAGCACCGGACTCAAGCGATGCTATCACAGACAGGACCGTAGAGCACCTGGCCGATGCGCTTTGAACAAAATTTGTCTGAAATCATGATTTTGAATGGTTTGATTTAGGAAAAGTTGATTAACAGCATGTATATCCTTTATCAAAATTCATTTTAACCATAAATTTCACCAAATTTCTACACATTTTGCTATTTTCTCACAAAACCCTAAAAATGTATGTAGATGATGCTAGGGCATGAGAAATCGATTGATTTTGAACAAAAGAGGGTACCTTTGAGAGAGGATCGAGTGAAGATCAAAAAGATTGATAGGAAACTTGATTTCTCCGGATGAATTTGAAGTAATTTTAGTGGGGAACCGAATGAAAAAGGGGAGAGAGAGAAACGAGAGAGAGGTGCGGTGAGAAGAATGGGAAAACGGTTGCACCGACCTGGTTTAACCTCAAAACCCGATAAATCCGGTGCTCACGCGTTTTTCCTAGTAGTACGGTCTCCGGTGCTACCGCTCTTGTATGAGCGGTGCTACCGTGAAAACAGCCAAGGCAGAAATAAACACCCAGAGAATTCAACATAACTAATAAAATTTTAATATTTTTATATAAGACATACAATTGCATCCAAAACTTATGTAAATTTTCAAGATTTATGGCTTAATTATGATTCAACCTCATTTTTTTTAAAATATATAACATAATTTGAAATTCAAGATATAAGAATCATATAAAGAGCTCCCCCTCAACAAGTGCTATATAAAAAAAGAAAGACATTCAACAAAGCAACAAAAGGAATAACCAATAAGTCTTTTAAGCAAGATTTAAAAGAAAACTCAAATCACATTAGAGATGTCTATGACATTTAATTCATTTCTCAATTTACAGAACCGGGCTTCATCTAGAGGCTTGGTTAAGATATCCGCTAGTTGATCTTTGGTTCTAATGTGACTAATCACTATATCTCTTTTGTTAACATGATCTCTCAAGAAATGATGACGGATTTCTATATGCTTGGTTCTTGAGTGTTGGACCGGGTTGTTGGCTATTTTAACGGCACTCTCGTTATCACATAAAAGAGGCACATTTTTAAAATCTATTCCATAATTCATTAAAGTTTGCCTCATCCACAATAATTGAACACAACAACTACCGGCGGATATGTATTCGGCTTCGGCGGTGGATAGAGCTACGGAATTTTATTTCTTGGAGAACCAAGAAATGAGGGATCTACCTAGGAATTGGCAATTTCCGGAGGTGCTTTTTCTATCCACTTTGCAACCCGCATAATCCGAGTCCGAATATCCAATTAAATCAAAATTAGCACCTTTAGGATACCATAACCCTATATTTGAGGAATGCTTTAAACATCTTAGAATTCTCTTAACAGCAACTAAATGACATTCTTTAGGGGAAGCTTGAAAGCGAGCACACATGCACACACTAAACATAATATCGGGCCTAGATGCGGTGAGATAAAGTAGACTACCAATCATAGAGCGATAAAGTTTTAAGTCTACCGGTTTACCTCCCTCGTTTAGATCAAGATGCCCGTTAGAAGCTATTGGTGTCTTGATGGGCTTCGAGTCTTCCATGCCAAATCTCTTTAGCAAATCTTTCACATATTTGGTTTGACTCACGAAGGTCTCATTCTTGAGTTGCTTGATTTGAAGTCCAAGGAAGAAGCTTAATTCTCCAATCATTGACATCTCAAACTCCCTAGACATCATATCACCAAATTCTTTGCAAAAGTCTTCGTTAGTAGAACCAAATATAATATCATCAACATAGATTTGGCATACAAAGAGTTCTTCGTCAATAATTTTTGTAAAGAGTGTTGTATCAACCTTCCCAATTTTGAACCCTTTAGAAAGTAGAAAATCTCTAAGCCGCTCATACCATGCTCTAGGAGCTTGTTTGAGACCATATAGCGCCTTAGAGAGTTTGTAAACATGGTTAGGATATTTAGGGCTTTCAAAACCGGGAGGTTGTTCAACAAATACCAATTCGGAAATTTCTCCATTTAGAAAAGCACTCTTTACATCCATTTGAAATAATTTAATATCAAAACAAGATGCAAAAGCAAGTAAGATTCTAATAGCTTCTAATCTAGCCACGGGAGCAAAAGTTTCACCAAAATCCAAACCTTCAATTTGAGTAAATCCTTGAGCTACCAACCGGGCCTTATTTCTCACCACAATTCCATTTTCATCTTGTTTGTTTCGAAATACCCACTTTGTACCTATTACGTTGTGTTCCTTGGGCCTTTCCACTAAAGTCCAAACATTATTTCGGGCAAAGTTATTGAGTTCTTCATGCATTGAATTTACCCAATCCGAATCATCTAGAGCTTCATCTATGTGAGTAGGTTCAAAAGAAGATACAAAGGAGTAATGTTTGCAAAAAGAAGCGACACGAGATCGAGTTTGAACACCCTTACTAACATCACCCAATATTTGATCTATTGGATGATCTTTGGAGAGCCCATGATGAATTCTTTGAGGTAGAGTATGCGTTTGTTGATCACACTCCTTTTCATTCACATCAATAGGTTGAACTTGACTTGACGTAGCGGAAGTGGAGGGTTCAACTTTAGTGGATGAGGGTGGATCTTGTTTATCCTCCTTTGGTTTTATGTCTCCAAGTGTCATGTTCTTCATTGCTTCTCTTAAACCTTCTTCACCTACATCATCCAAGTTTTCTTGCTCTTCTTGAGAGCCATTAGTTTCATCAAACTCAATATCGCAAGTTTCTTCCACAAAACCTTTATTTTTGTTAAATACACGATAAACTTTGCTATTTGAGGAATATCCAAGAAAGAAACTTTCATCACAACGACTTCAGAATTTTGAAAGTCGAACACCCTTTTTTAATATATAGCATTTGCAACCAAAAACTCGAAAATAAGAGATATTTGGTCTTCTTCCAACAAGAAGCTCATAAGAGGTCTTTTTCAAAAGACGATGCAAATAGAGCCTATTTGTTGCATGGCAAGTGGTATTAATGGCTTCCGCCCAAAAACTATCGGAAGTGTCATACTCATCAAGCATAGTTCTTGCCATTTCAATTAATGTTCGATTTTTCCGTTCCACAACTCCATTTTGCTCCGGAGTGTAGGTGGCGGAAAGTTCATGCTTTATTCCAAGTTCATCACAATAATCTTCAATTTTTGTATTTTTGAACTCGGAACCGTTGTCACTACGAATCTTCTTAATTTTAAAATCAAATTCATTTTGAGCCCTTTTTGCAAAGTTTTTAAAGATACTGGAAGTTTCAGATTTATCATCTAAAAAGAATACCCACGTATACCTTGAAAAATCATCAACAATGACCAAACAATAAGAATTTCCTCCAATGCTCTTATAGGTTGTTGGGCCAAACAAATCCATATGTAAGAGCTCTAATGGTCTAGATGTGGACATGATACTCTTTGAAGGATGAGAACTAGCAACTTGCTTGCCGGCTTGACAAGCACTACAAAGTCTATTTTTCTCAAACTTTACATCTTTCAAGCCCACAACTAAATCATTTTTAAAGAGCTTTTTGAGTTGGATCATCCCAACATGAGCTAGTCTTCTATGCCATAGCATCCTAGGGATGTCTTTGCAATTAAGCAAGTTTGAAGACATGACTCATTTGAGGTGAAATCAACTAAATATAAGTTTCCAAATCTAAAACCTTTGAACACTAAAGAATTATCATTTTCTTTAGAAATCACTACACCATTCTTAGAAAACATGCAAGTAAGACCTAGATCACAAATTTGAGCAACCGATAACAAATTGAAATTTAAAGTTTCTACTAAGGAAACATTTGAAATAGAAAGGTCATTTGAGATAGCGATTTTACTCAAACCCAATACCTTTCCTTTACTATTGTCACCAAATGTGATCTTGTCGTTTTGCCCATTTCCTACTTCAAAGGTGGTGAACATCTTCTGATCACCGGTCATATGTTGAGTGCATCCACTATCCAACACCCAATGCCGTCCGCCGGTCTTGTAGTTCACCTACAAAAGAGAATCAAGTTATTTTAGGTACCCAAATTTGTTTGGGTCCTTGGAGGTTAGTAACCAAGGCTTTGGGCACCCAAATGGCATTCTTTTTACGGCCAAGTATAGGAGTGCCAACAAACTTAGCAATTATTTTGCCAAAACTATCTTTCTTAAGAACATAACAAGAGTCATAAATGTTATTTTTAGTGTTTTATCCAAAAGACAATTGTTTGCTAGATGACCTACCTCATGACATTTATAACAAAACTTCCCATTTGATTTAACGAAATGAGGAGCTTTGTTATTAATCTTTTTGCCCTTCTTAGGAACATATCCTAGTCCTTCTTTATTGTAGGAGCATCTTTGACCATTCAAGATTTTATTTAGAGTGTCTTTACCCTTAAAACATCTATCAAGACTTTTGCTAAGTTTGTTTACTTGTTCCTTAAGTTCATTATTTTCTACTACTAGGTTTTCATGGCATGAAGTAGAACTAGAGCATGATATTGATGGCATATCAAATAAATCATCACAAGAGGTAGATATGCTAGTTTTTGATATACAACACGAATCTATTTCTAAGCAAGATACATCATCAATAATTTTGCAACTAATTCCTATATCATTTTGAGGCTTTGAACGGTCCTTAGCAAGAAGAGTCTCATGAGCTTCCATTAGCTCCTCATAAGAGTCTTTGAGAGGAAGGTATTCTTTTCTCAAAGCTTTATGTTTAGATTTTTTCTTTCCAAGATACTCATTCAAGTCCTCAAGCATATCCATTAATTCATCATAGGAGGGTTCATCATCATTTGTGTTTATCATAAAATCTCCCTTAGCCATAAGACATAAGGGAGTGACGAAAGGTGATGAGGTCTCCTCAATAGCAATTCCGGCAAGACCCTTCTTCTTTGGAGGTGTATCATCCTCGGAAGAGTCGGAGTCCGAATATTCTTCCTCAGAGTTCCATTCTCCAATGTGAGCCTCGCCTTTCCTTTCTTTATTCAACTTCTTGAAGAGCTTCTTCTTCCCATGAAAAAACTTCTTCTTCGAAGGGGACTTGTTTTTGTCGTCCCTTTTCTTTGGACATTTTGAGGCAATATGTCCCTTCTCATCACATTCATAGCACCGGATATTAGCATATCGATTGGTGCTAGAGTATTGTCCCTTCTTGAATTTTTTAGGACCATTTGTGCTTGAACGTCTCTTCATAAATTTTCTCATTCTTACAAGAAGAGCCATTTCCTCCTCAGTGTCTTCGTCATCATCGGAGTCATTGAGCATCTCATCACTTGACTCCGCCTTTGCTTTGAAGGCAATGTTCTTCTTCTTCGAAGAGCTTTGCTCCAAAAGCTCTTCCTTGTCCTTCTTGTAAAGCTCATTGGTTATGAGATTTCCAAGAAGTCTCGTTGGTGTCATTCTTAGTAATTCCGGTGAGTTGAGAAACAACGTCACCAAGGTTTCATATTTTTCCGGAAGAGCCCTAAGCATCTTACGAACAATGTCAAAATCGGTTAGAGATGCTCCAAGGCCCTTGAGCTCATTTACTATGTTGTTCAACCGTGAATACATCTCATTGATGTTTTCATGAGGCAACATAATAAAACTCTCATATTTGATTCGAAGCATATGCAATTTGGCTTCCTTGACCGAGGATGTCCCCTCATGAATTTCTGAGAGGGTTGTCCAAATCTCATGAGCGGTTTCAAGATTGCTCACTCGATTGAACTCATCCGCGTTCAAGGCTCCAAAAAGAGCATTCATAGCTTGAGTATTAAGATGAGTGTTTCGCTCCTCTTGGTCATTTGTGAGAGTGGGATTAACCCCCGGAGTGAAACCCTCAAATACAATTCTCCATATACTTGGACTCATGGCCTTAAGATAAACGGTCATGCGAATTTTTCAATAAGCATAATTTGTACCATAAAAAAATAGCGCCTTGCCTATTGACACCCCATCGCTAGCCATCCTTACTCTCTAGGCGGTGAAGCCCTAAAAGAGAGTCCAAGCTCTGATACCACTTGTAGGATCAAAGATAACCGACTAGAGGGGGGTGAATAGGAGGTTTCTAAATTTTTCAACACAATTTAGAAATTACAAATGATACTACGAAATTGAGATATAAATATGAAGAACACACTAAAGCTCTAGCAATTTCTTAAGATGCTATGTCAAACCAATTGAAGCAAATAGACTTGTGAGCACAAAGACTATGAAGAGTATGGTATTAATGAAATGGATTCTCAACAAACAAAAATACCAAATACAAATAAATAGGAGACAAGGAATTTAACCCGTGGTCTCGGAGACTTGCCGGTCTCCCCTACTCCACGTTGAGGTGACTTGAACCACGTTAAGTCGGCTCCACTCGCTTGAGCCTTCCTCGTTCACTAAGGTAGTTCTTCCCCGCTTCGGGTAGGCGAACTCCGGCCTTTACAACTTGTCGGGGCTGCTCACAATCTCCGTTGAGAAGCTCACCGCGCACGATCGCCACCAAGCCGTCTAGGAGGCGGCAACCTTCAAGAGTAATAAACCTTGACGCTAGCTTGAGGTCGAATGTCGGTGTCTAAAGGCTCAAACACTAAATGCAACACTCAATCTTACTTCTCACACTCACAAATGGAAATTGAATGCACACAAGAGTGGAGAACACTTGCTAGAGCTCAAATATCATCAATGAGGACCAAGAGATACTCTAGAATGTAGGTGGGGAGGTATTTATAGCCTCCACCAAACTTTCTAGCCGTTGGAGCTCGAAATCTGCAAAAATCTATTTTTCCGGTGCTACCGCCCATGTAGGACCGGTAGCACCGGGCTCCACTTCAACGGCTAGAATAGTGCATTTAATGCACTTCCCAGAGACCGTTACAGGGGGTCCGGTGCTACCGCCCAACTAGGGCCGGTAGCATCGGGCTCCACTTCATTTTCTTTCTTCAAAAGACACTTCTCTAGAATTATAGCACCGGGCTCAGGGCCGGTACTACCATAGGTCCGGTAGCACCGGGATACAATGGTCGGTAGCACCGGGCTCCCAAATGCCCAAAAAGGTGTTTCTCTGGAATTTTTACACCGGGTGGTGGTCCGGTGCTACCGATAATCCGATAGCACCGGCCTACCATGGGCGGTAGCACCGGGCTACTAAAACACCCAAAAACACACCCTCTGTGATTTTCACACCGGACTTAAGTCTGGTGCTACCTTTATCCCGGTAGCACCGGGCCGCCATGAGCGGTAGCACCGCGCTACAAATTCGCCCAAAAAGCCCTTCTCTGGAATTTTCGCACCGGGCTGAGGTCCGGTGCTACCGATGGTCCGGTAGCACCGGCCTACCATGGGCGGTAGCACCGGGCTACAAAAACGCCCAAAAGCCTTTCTCTGGAATTTTCACACCGCCATATTGAGCCGGTGCTACCGCGCATCTGGTAGCACCGCGCTGTCATGGGCGGTAGCACCGGGTTTCCAGAGATTTGATTTGTTTTAAAGGATTTTCAAGATTGAAACTTATTTATCATTTGGCAACTATTTGAATATGCATTTTGAGCCTTTAAACCCTAAAAAGACATTGAGATAAGCGTCAAGATCTCTCTTAATAGTACGGCCCTAAATCCAGTAAACCGATCTTTCTTCCAAACTCCAAGATCGTCAAAAGACTAGAAAAGAACCTTATAAATTTACCTTTTCATGATCTTGGCATATTGCCGATTGGTTTGAACCTTCCTTGGTATTTCCATGATCATTAATCTTGGAATTGACCTACTTTCAATACTCTCAACAAAAGCATTAGATCATATAACAAAGTTGTCATTAATTATCAAAACCAAAACATACCGGGTGCCTAGATGCTTTCACTCTTCCAACCGTCGGTGCACGTCGGCGAAGGGATGGGAAGACGGATGCAACACAGTACTGAGGGAAGGCAAAAGGTTCGAGAGAGAGATTGATCTCTGTTCTGCATATATATAACAGAGATAAAATCATGGATCATGATATGAGTCGGTTACAGATCCCGCGTGCAGTTAATTCCGCGTAACCGTGTTGACCACTTAGTCCCACACTGTAAAAACTGCAAAAGAGAACTGCGTCTGCGCAAGCTATTGGACTCGATTTCGCTGCACCATTCACGCGCATGTCACGTACGTTTGGCGTGGCCTGACGTGACGTGACGTGGCAACGATTGTTTTTGCTAGATATGTCCCCAAAATTATATATTAGAAAAACAGCATGTTTTGCGATGTTCGCAGTATACACTCTACCAGCCTTTTGGATAAAACTTGCTAAGCATACCTTGAAGTGCAGACAATATGATATGATTAATGAATTTTAAATTTGTCCTCTGGTGAACTTCAATACTTCACATTCCACACTTACATATCATCAAGCACTTGAGATGTGCAAACATATTCGGATTTGAATTAGCAAATGAACAATAAATTGATTATCACAGCCATGTATACGAAAAAATAGGTATATGTTTGCAGTTCTGTACTATATGTATGAAGCACCCTTAGAAGGGTGAAAATATAGAATAGCAGAGACATGTTCACATACATCAAGCAGAGACTAACATACGACGTATTTTTCAGTAGTGCAACATCGTAACACCAGAGAGGTACACAAGGTGGTTGGTTTTGTCAAATTAAAAAATTATTAAACAGGAATAAACCGCACACAACATTCACCATACTAGCAGATGAAACAATCAATCACTAATCCACAATCAACACGCATTTCAGAATCTTTTAACAAAGAAAACGGGAAAACACAAACCACTATACAAGTGAATCCAATTCCCGAGACTCAGAAACAAGGTATAAAAAAAGGGGCTACATTTCACCATTAGTCGCAGCGAGTTTATTGAGAATGACACCCAACCATGACTGTAATGCTCAAGGTTACTACTACTGATCATGAAACCAAATAAGAAATCACATAACTAGAGTAAACAATGGCTCCTTTTGGCTGAGTCCCTATTTTTTTCCTAGAGGTATAAAGTAAATGGCAAAGAGAGTGAGAAAAAAAGACCATGTATTTTCAGACATACAGACTTAACACTCATTGCTCCACTCGTTCCATATTACTCCTTGCTAAATGATCCGGTCTTTCAGGTTAGGTTGCAATAGCTTACCAGACGGTTAGTCAACCCTCTAATAATCATAGTAAAATCCTACACAAATTGATAGTACATAATAGTGCAACCAACTATATAAAACGGCGCTCCCTCGCTTGAATAAATCAACACTTATCCTCACATTTCTAGCAAGGGCGCGGCAGATTCACCATGCGTTCCATGCCATCAGAGCACAAAGATCTTGCGCTTAGGGTTAACAAAACCGTATCGAGCGTGAATTTCGATCCCCCGGCTGTAGTGAAAACCACAAAAAATCGCTCAAAAACCGTTGAAAACCGAACGGTATAGAAATTCAAACCATTTTGAAATCTGGTCAAACCGGCGAACAAATTTCGCGGTAAATGAACAAAAACCGCCCGAAATGCTCGAAAACCGAGTTGTTTTTTCTGTCGAAAACTGCCAAAAAAAACCCCGAAGAGAGTTGAAAAAATAAGGGAAAATGTAAAAAAAGTCGGGAAAAAATGCAAAAAAAAATGTTGTAAAATTTGTAAAAATCCATTAAAGGCCAAAAAAAATAGGGAAAATGTAAGAAATATATATAAAAAAAGTGCGTAAAAACACAAAAAAATCCATTATGATCTCTCCTAAATATGAAATATTTTTGACATGACCTTTGATATATTTAGACAATTACAAGTTGTAAAGTAGGCATTTAGCAATAATATATCAACAAATAATCTTTCATTTCAATACTACTCATATATCAATCCAACAAGTGCAAAAATAAGCATTCACGTAATGACATACCAATACCATTCATATATAAATACCTAGGGATGAAAACGGGTCGGATATCTCCCGCCCGATCCGGGACCGGATCCGGTCGGGACCGGATTTTACTATCCGGTCGGATCCGGATTTAGGATCGGATCCGGAGCATCCAATATCCGGTAAGTACGGGACGGGATCCGGATATTCGGATTTTTTTCTATTCGGATATCCGGATTTTTCCTATTCGGATATCGGATCGGATATTCGGATATCAGCAAGGCCCAGCCCATTTTCATCATTTTTTCCATATCAGCCCATTTATATTAACAATTAGTTGGTTCTATTGATCCTCAAATAGCATATTCTTTCTATGATGTTTGTTGAATTTAATTGATATATAATTTGTTACTATAGTCATGTCCTAGTATGGTTTTAATTTAATATATATTACTCTATATATGCGTGCATTATCCATATATCTTTATCCGTTTTTGACCCAAATCCATCACATATCCATCCTGTATCCGTATCCCGAATAACCCGAATCTGTATCCGTATCCGATTAGCCCATATCTGGTTCTAAATCCGAAAAAAAATATGGGTTAGGATACGGGAAGAGCAATATCCGCCCGTATCCGACCCGTTTTCACCCCTATAAATACCATTCACATATCAACACCATTTACATTTCAATACCTTACAGAAATTGCTTGTGTAAATAATTTACAAGAAATCGCTTGTGTCAAATTGCACATTGTACAACAAAATAAGTACATAATATAACTAGTAGTACAGAGTACAACTTTCATACTAAAGTTTTGGTAGTTCATGTATGCATACAACGAGAAGTAAGCTTTTCAATATTGGATAGCATTAACATATTAAAATATACTATAACAAGATAATTTCTGTGCATACAAATATCGCTATTTGAACAAATAGTACTATTTTCGGATATTGTCCATTGCTACTAAATATACTTCAACAAATATTGCTACTAAATATAATTCGACAAATATTGGTACTAAATATACCTCATCAAATATTTCTACTAAATATAATTCAATAAATATTGCTACTAAATATAATTGAATAAATATTGTTACTAAAATATGTTTAGGTAAATATTGCTACTTGACATACTTGAATAAATATTGCTACTAAATATAATTGAATAAATATTGTTACTAAAATATGTTTAGGTAAATATTGCTACTTGACATATTTGAATAAATATTGCTACTAAATATAATTGAATAAATATTATTACTAAAATATATTGAAGTAAATATTGCTACTTGACATACTTGAACAATTGCTACTAAAAATATTTCTAATTTCTACATTTTGAATGGCTCAAAAATGTCTCCTAACTTTTTTTTAAATGTTCACATCAGATGTTATAAAGCAATTAATACTAATTTTAGGAAATTTTTTGATAATTTTTTTCAAATTTTTTGAATTTAAATTTGAATCTAACCGGTAAACCAAATGGTTTTAATGGTGATTTTGTTAACCCTGCTTGTACTGCCTGAGGAACAAGAACCGAACCTATGGATAGACGGATTACACAGCGGAGCACTATCAAACGAATCCGTAGCCGGAGCGAGCATTCCAACAAAAAATGGGCGCATTTGCACTAACCGGAAGGAGTAAACCCAGAAAGATTTGGACTTTGATTGCTCGCAGCGAAGACCAGAACAAGCTAGATCGAAGGAGATGAATCCAAGCAAGTTAAGGCCAGCTTAGTAGAAGAAAAAATCAACCCGGATGGATCTCCTCTCCATGGCTCCACGCCTCCACCCCACGCCAATCAAGTAGGGGTGAGGGGTAGGGTTCACAAAACCGAAATTCGAAATTCGCATCGAAATTCGTGGTACGAAAATCGCAAAAACCGCTCGGAAAACCGCCCAAAAACCGAAGGGTTAATAAATCAAATTTTTCTGAAAAATTCAAAAAAATAGAAAAACCGCGGTTTTTTGCGAAAAACCGCTGCCAACTAGATGTTCGTCGCAAAACGGTTTTTGTGAGCGGTTTTTTACGAAAACCGTGGTTTTTGGCGAAAAACCGAACGCATAAATTTTTTCAAAATTTTTAAATTTCTTAAATTTTTTTTTTGAATGGACCGGTTTACCGAACGATTTTTGATTTCGAACCTCAGCGGTACGCTCGAAAACCGCGATTTTCGAGCGATTTTCGTCGGTTTTGTGAACCCTGGTGAGGGATAAGAAGAGGAGAGTTGGAGGTGGCGGGTGTTGGGGAAGGAGCAGGTGTGTTCGGCGGCGTCAGCCATCGAAAATCGCACTATGGCAAAGGAACCAGGAGGACGGTAGATCAGACTGTGGCAGGGGCAATACGGTAAAGTCAAATAGTAGAACGGAGGTGCCAAATTTCTTTATGTACTAGTATAGTGCCTGTGCTAACGCTACGACTGCAGTACACCCGCTTATCAATTAAATGAGAAGATAAGTATGAATACAACACTTAATAATAAAAGAGAAATTTAGAATTTTAAATGAATTTAGAAAGAAAAACGGAACTAAATGGAGGTTGAATGGGCGAAAACGGGCTCCCAAAAGATTTTAAATCAAGAAAAAGAAAGAAAAAAGAATTTTCGATTTTAGATTTTTTTCAATTTCTCTGTAAAGCACAACAGGTTTCTCTCGGTCTTGGCTAGCGCAAGGGGGAGGGAAGGCCAGGGGTGGCCGGTCGGTCGCAGTGGGTCGGCACTGGTGCGGCGAGATCGCCGGCACCGGCGCCTGCGGGGGAGGAGTCACGGTTGCGGTGAATTTCGCCGGGAAAGATGACGGTGATGGCTTGGGTTACCTCCAAAATACGGCGATCTTTATAAGAGGGAGCACTTGGGGATTTACGCAATGCGATGGGGTGGAGGAGAGCTCGCCAGCTTTTATAGCCTCGAAACAAGCATATTTATGGAAACCATAATTTAGGATCAAATCAGATTGGGAGGAAATTTTGGCAATAGAGCACGAAATTTGGGGAATTAACACCATAGATGGAAAGAGGAGATTTGGTGCGGGATTGATGGAGCTTTGGAGCTTCTTTCTTGCTTTAATGGAGGGAGGAAAGAGAAGAAGCTTCTCTGGTTTGGGCTGCAGCTAGAAGAAGCTACAGGTGAGTTGCCTTCATTTTATTAAAATATAGAAGGATTTTTGAAAAGATAGCATATTAGGATAAAAAATTCTAGAAAAATTCTCAAAAAAACTTTCGATTATTTTGTACTTAATAAAATTATTTTCAAAAAAATTTAAATTATAAATTTGCCGAGGCACCATGAGTGTGAGGTCGCTACCAAAGAACCTTGCCGCGTCAAGCAAAGCCAGCGATGGCGACCGTGGAGCCATTGCGACTGCTTCTCCTACCGACCGCCCCATCTCCCGCTTCCTTTTCCCAAAGACGTAATGTATGGTCCTTTCCTTTTCCAGACGTTTGTTTCCTTTTCTTTGATTCGGACATTTGTTTCCTTTTCCTTGTTGATGATGGAGGTGAGAGAAGGTCTGCTAGGGCCACAGGATGATTTCAAAAATATGGAAAAATAAATCACGCTCGCCGATCACCGGTTCCGAGAAAAAATTGAAAAAATTAAGCAAAGACTCACGCACCATTGGTTCCTTAGATAAAAATAAAAACAAAAATTCAGCGCTCTCCGTGCTACCAAATTAGGCTCAGGGGCTAGATCCGTAAAAAAGTCTTGAGAAGGGTTATATTCGGAAAAAAATACGATCACAATGCCAGGACAATAAAAAATTCAAGTCTTGTTTCCTTGCATGCGGATCCTCTCTGTTTATTTTCTTGTTTGATTCACCCTCTTTCCAAATATGTAGTAGTACAATTTTGGCCAGTAAGAAATTCAAGTCTAGTTTCCTTGCATGCGGATCCTCCTTATTTATTTCCTTGTTTGATTCGCTCTCCTTCCAAATATGTAGGTGGGGGAGGTCTGTTGTGGGCCACATGGATGATTAGACACATTAAATAATGGCCATCGGATGTAGGTGAGTAAAACTGAGGAAAGATCTGAGACGTTCATTTTGATGAATGCAAGTTTCTGGGGACGTTTTGCTGGGTGCACAAACATTAGGCTATCTCTAATGAGGTGCATTATTTAGGGTGGACGTAGGAAAAATTGCTTAGGTGCATTATAAAGGGGTATAGATTCAAAGGGCGACTAGGGATTATATGTACTGCCATTGTATGCTTATCTTCGCTGTCGAGACCTTATTTAAAAACATCGGTCTAGCAATTCAATCAAACGCGATAAGAATGAAGAGAAGTATTTTTAGCCATACATACAGTTTATAGTTGGATTGCATTAGCTTATCAAATAGCTCGTCTTGAGCCGAACTCGAGTAGCTTGTCGTGTCTAAGGTAGCTATATTGAAAATTACAAAGCAAATTGGCTGATCTTGATTAATTTGAATGCTAATTTGAGCATGTAATAGAATTTTTGAGATGTTTCAATAATTATTTTCACATAAATTCAAATAGTTTCAGTTTGATCCATGTATTGTGTGAGGGGGTTACAATTTTTTTTGCTACAATGTGTACACCGTATAATAGAAAAAAAAACACAACCTTTACAAATTAATATCTTTCTGTTCTGTATGTCTATTGCATAAGATGCCCAATAAAAATCATTCATATAAATAGTTATATATGGTATTTTAAAATATAGGAGGCATATTCTTTTAGGTAAGATAGTTTTTTTTCTTGGAAAAAAAGTTACGTCGACATCTAATTTTAGGTTCAGTTTGCGTTTGTTGTAGTGTGTTGTATTGCGTTTCTATTTGTAGCTGTTGTAAAAAACTTTTTCTTTGAAAAGTCTATTACTTTCATTGATAATTTACATTAAAGTTAGATAAATTCGGTCATCCAATGGTTGACCTCTCACATTTTTATCTCATATTTCTGTAATATAATAATATATCCATTTGCAACTTGGTTAGACCCAAGTATCAATATATTAGAACTACCTTAATACCATCAAAAACCCCTTTCGAACAATTACTATTACAGAATAATACAACACTATCTCTTCATCTGGATCGGTTCCTGTAAGATCGATATACACTAATATAGCAATCAGAGGAGGAGCGAATGATTGTGCGGAAGCTAAAACCAATTTTTTAGTGATTCTCAAAACACCGCTAAACGAATTATGAAAGATTGCTTCGGTTTCCACGAAAAAGATTGATATACGTTCACTAAAACAGTAATTATCGAAGATCCTACAGTTGGATCGATGTTAAATTTGGACTGTAGAAACTAGAATCAATTTCGAAACTAACCCAACAAGAATAAGCTCATTCGGATCTACGGATCTAGATCTATAATCTTCGCAAGTTGACTATACGAAAATAGTGACGAAAATTGATCAAACCCTAATTACGAGACTAATAGGATCTACGAGGAATTAACCAATCAAACTTTTTAGATCAATTACTTAATGTCTTAGAAAGGTTTTGAATGGATCAAATCAAAATTATCATGGTGAAACAATGAATCAATCTAAAAAACAAAGCTGGTATGCAAACGAAGAACGAAAAAGAAAGAACGAGATTACCAACACATCAGCTTGCAAATCTTGATCTTTACTGTCGAGATGTGTTCACAAGATACCTCCAAAGCTCCAAACCATCCTCAAATAATTTCCAAATTGTTGGAACAGGCCTGCATGCATCCGCACTAGATACCAAGCAAATCGCTACTAGCAACGAGGGAGCCCTCCAGCCGCAAGGAACACTCCAGCCCAGGGATACAAATTTTGCCTTTTGGATTTCGGGCCACCACAAAATCCAAACTACCAGGCAGAATTTTTTTTGAAATTGCTACAGTAACCAGAATTTCGTTTTTCCCCGTGAAATCTTATGATCTTTGGCCGGATTTGGTCCAATAACCCTTAAGAAAGTCACCTTCTATGAAGATTTATTGAAAAACCGAATTTTTTAGATATTTTAAAATTTGGCAGAAACACTCTTAGATTTTTATAAAATTTTACAAGCTTGATAATGATCTAAAATATTTATGGTATTATATTTAGTAGTGTAGGATCATAACATAAAAAATTTCAAAATAATGTAAATTTATTTGTTATCTTTAAAAAATCAAAAACTGAATGAACATAATTGGGACAGTAACTTTGTTAGAATTTTATAAATTTTCTCAAGTGTGGTCATGATCTAAAATTTTTATTAGAGATTAATAATTGCCTCAGTAACATTATATAAAATTTTCAAAAAATTCAAACTTTTTTGTTTGATCAATCAAATCTATGTATGCATTGAACTTCATTTGTTATATTATATTTCAAAACTCAAAAAGGGAAAGAACATAAATGGTACCGTGCTTTGTAAGAATTTTATAAATTTACTGAAGTGTGATCATGGTTCAAAAAAATTTATGACATCTTAAGCATTTCCTTATCACCCTTCTGTAAAATTTCCAAAAAAATTAGACCTTTTTTTGTTACTAAAGCAAATCTATGTATTGATCATGAGGCTTTTATCAAGATGTGGCACTGTCAGAATTTTTAAAAATTATTTAATTATTACAATCATCTAACGTTTTATAGAAATATTAATGTTATATCATGACCATTCACAAAAAAAATTTAAAATTTTCTAACGTGGTTTGAACCATTTTTCATTTTGTTCAAGTTTCCTGGTAAACCTTTTAACAGGACAGTAGCACTTTTCAATTTTTTAAAAATTCATGAAGATTGATCATCAGCTGAAAATTTTATGAAAATATTAGTGATGCATCATAATCACGCACAAAAAAATTCAAAATTTTCTAACGTGGTTTGAACTATTTTTCATTAGGTTCAAACTTGTCGGTCAGTGTTTTATCAGGACAGTGGCAATTTTCGAATTTTTTTAAATTCCTCAGACTTGATAATCATCTGGAATTTTTATGGAAACATCAATGATGTGTGAGGAACCTCCAAAAAAAGTTCAAATTTTTTTGACATGGTTTGAACTATTTTTTGTTCAGTTGAAATTTACCAAAATTTCGGCAATTTCGTCCAAAATTTCGGATATTTCGCCCGAAATTCGGTCTGAAAATTCCGGATTTGAATTTTGCGTTTTAAATTTCATCTGGATTTTATCCGAAATAACGAGATTTTGCCACAATTTTGGATTTCAGTCATCAACAAGATTTTGCCAAAATTTTAGATTTCGGTTATCGATAAAATTTTATCCAAAACGAAATTTGGATCCCTGCCTCAGGACCTATCCAGCCGCCAGAAGCTCTACTTTTCTTGCACCAGGACTTCCAGCCACAGGAGATAAACAGCCTCAGGACCTATCCAGTCGCCAGGAGGTTTTCTAGCGCAAGAACCTCCAGCCACAATGGGCTTTTCTGGCGCTAGGATCTCCAGGAGTTAATCCAGCCGCATGGCACTCCCTTGATTTGCGGCCCAGAACAAAACTTGTCCTATTAAGCCTGATAGTTATTAATAATCACACGCATGCATACACACTATGCCCAATTATACATGGGCCAATACATGTATACAGTCCAAAATTCATACATGCACGAGTACGATCAACCTACCGCTCTCGCGTGACTCACTTGCCTCTACACGCACTGTTCTTTAGTTCGAACGTCTCGCATGACATCCTTGACCACTAGGACATCGGTTCCTCTCTTAACCTAGTCACAAACCTCAATTCCTCCATGAACCTATTTTCGGTCCGTTATCGACTACGTTCGCCCTCAAGCAACACCTGCACATGAACAAACACGAAACCGTGTACGAGCACAAGTCCACGCAACCACTCACACGAGCGCATTGCATCAAGCAAAATCATTACCATGCTGTCACAAGTACATCAAGTAATCATCTGAAACAGCACATGCACAAGCACCATACATGCCAAGAGCACAACCACTTTGCAGTGCCAATTTCATCACTAAGTCAATTTTTTAGCACATGATTTCACATTTTCCAACTTTTCAGAAAAAAAAACTGATAGTGATATATGATTTAGTGTATGTGAGAAATATAGTAGAAAACATCACTATCGGTCTGACCTTAGAACCAATAGTGATGACAATATCCATCACTATCGATTCTGAGGTCAGAACCGATAGTGATACCCTATTGATTTTGAGGTCATAACCGATAGTGATATTTCCTATTGGTTTTGATATCAGAACCGATATTAATGATTTGGTCATCACGATCGATTCTAAGGTTAGAACTGATCGTGATAGTAAACGACCCATCGGTTTCACTTCCCGCACTTGACTTCTCGGCTTCTCCTTCCGATCTATTCAAATACCAAAAGACGAAGCGTCCACCTCGCGTTTGACCTCTCGACTTCCCCTTCATCCTATTAAAAAGAAGTTTACTCCTCTCCGCCCTCGTGCCCTTCCGTCTCCCCTCGCCCACCCCTCTGTCTCCCCTCGCCCGCATCGCCCTCCGCCTCCACGGTGCCTGTGTCGCCCCTTGGCCTCCCCAGCTCCTGTAGCTCACCCTATCCCGACGAGAAGTGTATTGCTGTCGGTCAGTCACCTCGACGTCCTTGAGCCCATCGTCCCTGAGGCTGTGCGCCACCCTCCTCCCCTCGCACCTGTGCGCCGTCGTCCTCGTCAAGCCCATTCGCCGTCATTGTGCCTTGCACTGTTGGTGCTTTGTGAGTATATACAACAATCTTTCAGGTTTCTCTATACTGCTCATGCAAAAGTGGCTAGATATTCAGTATCTTGGGGACCTTGCATATTGGGGTGGTACTTGTTCTATGAAGATTGGACTATACAAAGACAATTTGTTACAACATAGTAACAATTATCAGTTTTCATGTTTACTTGATTAGAACAATTAACATCTTCTAATATATGTACACGTGGTGGATCATTTTAGCTTTCTGTTAACTTATTATTTTGACTGTTGTCTTCAATACCTTGCTTTGTCAACTGTTTTTGTTATCTTCTTGTAGTTGGTCGACACTGTTGCTAGCTATTGTTGGATTTTCAAGTGTAGTACAATAAGTTGCTCTGATGTTTGATTCATTCATATATACATATAGTTCCAAGATAATCAATTGCTTAGGTTTATGTTAACTGTCAAGTATTGAGAATTGTCAATTACAAACATATGTGGTAAGGTTGTCACAAATTAGTATATGATCTTGTCCCTAGTGGCGATGAGGTCTTTTAATTAAGGTAACCTGACATCTGAGAACACTTTATTTATATTTGTCATATTTAGCCTTGAACTGGATGGTTACCTTCTGTTAATACTAGAAAGTCGACATAATAATTATGAATTGTTTTATCCTTTTAATTATGTCTCAGTGACTGCAAATTGCACAAACAAAGTAGACGACATGGGAAAGCTGTTAGATGTTAAACAAAAACTCGAGGTGGAGATAGAACAATTAAAGGAAAAATCTGAGTTAACAGAAAAGATATATAAGATGAAAAAAAACTAAAAAAACATAGATGACAAATAGCAAGATATTGAATCTCTAAACAAAGTACTCATCAATAAGGAGCGTATGGCGAATGCAGAGTTGGAAGAAGCCAAAACTGAGCTTATGAAGGTAATATAAAGGTACTAATAATATATATCAAGACAGTCTATTTTCACAACAAAATGATTGCTTTTGTATGGATTAAGAGATATGACTGAAAGTCAATCAATTATTGGTGTCAAACAAATGGGCACTGTGTAAGAACTGTGGAACTACAAGGAGAACCGAAAAAACTCTGATGCGAAAGCTGTAACACATATGATGGCAGATATAGAAAAGCCCTAAGGTCTCCTTATCTTGATATATCAAATAATGTTGTTTCTCAATGTATGCTTATTAATATTTTAACTAGTTTATTATATCCTTGTAACATAACATGAAATACTTCAGACAAAAGTTGTCTACAAAAATAATTGCTCTTGTACCAAGAAGTATGTGCTTTATATCAGTGGACAATCTTTGTGGTACTCTAGATGCAATTGCTTGGGGCAAAGAGCCTTCTACTAGGACGTCGGGGCTCCTATGCCAAAAAGTTCTGCAAAGTAAAAGGTGCTAAAGGATTGTGCTGCTGATTTCTACATTGAGTATATATCCTGAGGAGAATTACGTTAGAGGGTTGTGCTATTGATTTCTGCATTGAGTACGTATCTTGAGGAGAGTTACGTTAAAGGATTATGTTACTGATTTCTGCATTGAGTATGTATCCATAAATTAACACTGTCAACAGTTTTGTGAATATGAATATATTGTGAATTTGTCAATCTGTGAGCATACTATGAATGTGAATATACTGTAAATTTATCAATTATGCATATACTGTCAATTTGTGAATATACTGTGAATTTGTCAATCTGTGAGTATTCTATGAATGTGAATATATTGTGAATCTTTGAATTCTTGGTATTGTTCCAGTAAAATATCTTGGGATTTATCTCTATCGGTTCTACGCTCAGAATCGATAGAGATGTCTAATCTCTATGGGTTTCAAGAGTGGAACTGATAGAGATAACATACAAATCTCTACCGGTTCAAAGCTAATAAACGATAGAATCTCTATCGGTTCTGAGCATAGAACCGATAGGATTCATGTATTATCTCTATTGGTTTTACGCTCGGAACCGATAGAGAAAATTAGTCTGCTAGGTCTTTTCTGAGCACGGAACTGACCTAGATGACTCTATATCTCTATCGGACGAAAACCGATCATGATAGTTGCTCCTTATCACTGTCTAAGGATTTTGTATCGCCACCAAAACCGACTCAGATGATAAAAAAGAACCGACCCAAATGACCATTTCTATAGTAACGAATTTAAGGTATGCATTTCTCCATAAAAACTACTTACCCCGTTATTATTAGTAATCATCTTCGAAGAAGAGATGAAGTTATTGAAAGTTCTTAGTGCTTATCAACCGTTATTGGTTGAGCTCTTGGTGATATTAAAGGAGCCAGCCCTTCAATTAGTGTGCATGCATCTCATACATATAGAAGATAGTGCAATGACAGTTATGGAATATCAAAGAACATTAAATCTTCAGCAAAAGGAGGTGGCAAGGAAAAAAACGTAAAATCATAGAAGCGGGTAATCTATCTCATACAGTAAGTCATTAAGTCTAATGCATTTTTGTACCTAAGAGGTTTTACTGTAGATTTGAATAAAAAATGAATTATTCCAACAACAACAACAATAGAATATAGTAAATATATTGATTATAAAAAATTAAAAAAAGTTATTAGAAAATATCGTTCCAATTATCATTATCAATAAAAATAAATTTTATTAGAAAATATCGTTCCAATTATCATTATCAATAAAAATAAATTTTACAACTACATCTTTTATGATAAGACAATCAGAGAACATTCTATTTCAAAAAGGGACACATTTTAGAGCGAAAAAACCATGAAACTATAATCCGCCACATCCATAACCAGGCAAAGTTAGCCCTTATGGCCGATGAGTGGGATCGGGTTGTCAGCTAACCTCCCATGCGATGAAGTGTAGTTCCTTGATAACTTTTGCTCTTAAATATGTAGTTATCTTATTGAAAGTTAAATGTGTAGATTTCGTTATTTTTTATCATAAAAGTTGTAGTTTTGAGAAATTCACTCAATCCAAACACTTTCTTCAATCGGTACAAAGTTTCTTCACCATCTAGTCATAATACTCTGTTCGTCTCATAATATAAGTCTCCATTCTTGATAATCGTTGTCCTACAACATAAGTCAATTGCAGAGGCCAACGGCGTAGTTATTGCAATATTTCTATCATATGCCCATACTTCAATGTTGAAAAAATGGATGAGTTGTTGTAGTATGCCATTTAATAGGGATATGCACGGTCTAATGACATTAAATTTATCTTAAATTTAATGCCTCCTTGGTCTATGTGCATGATAGGCTTTGGACTTATATCAGGGAGTATTGACTAGCATAATAACAATTATCATAATATTTACTAGCATAATAACAATTACCATGTTGACCAATTTGTCCGGATAAGATAAAAGAATCACTCTCACTGTAGCAAGCCGAAAAAGGGAACATGATTACGTAGGGTTTATTTGAAAACCAAACCTGACACATCAAAACCGCCACGCTGAATTATATCGAACCTCTAGATATATCCACAACCCTTTGCCGTTACTTACACAAGTGTAATAGCATTCTCTTTTTATTGATCCACTGCATATTATCTTTACTTTTTACTTAAAAAGAACCTCATTGTAGTACATCCTTCCCTCTCAACTCCCACTTCTACCTTTCTAAAAAAATAGAAAAAATAATCTAATAATAAACAAATTCCACCTCCCTAAAGATTCTCTAGCCATTAAACAAAAAGTAGCTCTAATAGATACGTGATGCAATCAAATAAACAGGCGGAGCTAAGTGTGTGAACCAAGCAGCGGATCGACCAACTCAACGTGGTTGAGATAATATGATGTTCTTTTTATCTACACCTCCACCTAAAATTCATCAACCGAGGAGAAAAAAAAGATTACATAGGGTTTCTCTTCTCGGGTATTTATCCAAACAGAATGTGTCCCAGATAGAGATGGCCAAACGGGCGGCCCGGCCCGTTTGGGCACGGCCCGTTTAGGCTCGGCTACTAAACGGGCCGTGCCGTGCCGGCCCACATGCCGGAGTGCCGGCACGGCCTGTTAGCCTTTTAGGCCATGCCGTGCCGGCCCGGTCCTTCGCGGGTCTAACGGGCCGGGTCGGCCCAGTAGTCCGTTAGCGCCAATTTTTTTAAAAAAAATCATAAAAAAATTAGAAAAATAGGAAAAGTATAAAAAAATGCAGAAAAATAAGAAAAAATAGGAAAAATTTATAATAATTAGAAAAACTCGAAGTATGTTGAATTTTTTAATCCTCCAACAACTATGAAACAGATATTTTTTAAACTAAACGGGCTGCTCGGCCGTAATCGTCTTCGTCGATCGGGTAGTGTCGTGCCGTCTTGACCAGCCGTCTTGAGGTGCCGCCCAAGCACGACATCGGTTCGCGGCGTCTCGCGCGACGACCGCTTACGCTTCGGACCGAGCCCCGCCTACGTGGACGTGCCTCGGGCCGGCCCATTAGGCACGGCCCATTTGGCCATCTCTAGTCCCAGACGAGGAAGAGCCGCTGCAGCCAAATCCTATAAACCCCCCCCAAAAAATATATCCCAATCCTATGCAAATTGCTTTTTGTTCGCTTCCTCCTGCCCCTCTTGCTTATTGACTAGCATAATAACAATTATCATAATATTTACTAGCATAATAACAATTACCATGTTAACCAATTTGTCCGGATAAGATAAAAGGAATCACTCTCACTGTATCAAACAGAAAAAGGAAACACGATTGCGTAGGGTTTATTTGAAAACCAAACCTGACACATCAAATCCGCTATGCTGAATTCTACCGAACCTCTAGATATATCCACAACCCTTTGCCGTTACTTACACAAGTAATAGCATTCTCTTTTTATTGATCCAGTGCACATTCTCTTTACTTAAAAATAACCTCATTGTGGTACAACAAATAAATTCTCTAATAGATGCATGATGCAATCGAGTACACAGACAGAGCTAAGTGTGTGAACCAAGCGGCGGATCGACCCACTCGATTGAGATAATATGATGTTCTTTTTATCTACACGTCCACCTAAAATTCTTCAACCGAGGAGAAAAAAAAAAGAATTGCTAGGAGCCGAACGTTTGATTTTCCGGACGGTACAATATTTTTTTCCTACGCATGAAACATTTTTTCCCTACTCGTGAAATATTTTCATTCGATAACAGTAGAAATGTTGACCGGATCGATGCAACATTTTCCTTCGATAATAGTAGAAATCTGCGCGCGAAAAAAAATATTGCAGATATTGAAAAAAATATTGCAGACGTTGAAAAAAAATGTTGTGCCGACACGTCCGACAAAAACAGTTGGATCAGACGTCCGAGCGCTAGTTCTACCTAGACCTGGCCAAACGGGCCATGCCAAATGGGCCGGCACGGGGCCCGCTACTGTGGGCACGGCCGCACGCAGACGCCTAACGCTAACGGTCGCAGCCAAGACGGCTCAACCCACTGCGGCCGCGCTTGGGCCGGAGGCGCGACGGCGGGCAAGACGCGGCGGCCCGCTTCTGGCGGTCCGCCCACGACGGCAACGGCCCGCCCTGCTGACGGCACGGTCCGCCCGCTTAGGCCCGTTTAAAAAAATAGCCGCTTATAGCCGCTGCATTTAAAAATTCATAAAAATTCAAAAATTCGAAAAATCCGAATTTTTTCCTATAAATAGTTGGCTGCCCCTCCTCATTTCTACACCAGCAACCTTGCATTCTCTTCTAATCATTCTCTTGTGGAAATTCTTTTGCTCTTAGTGATAATTTGGCAAAATTAAAAATAGTTTTGTCAAAAATCCAAATTCGCTTTAAACTTCACAAGAAATCAAGGTGATAATTGTGATTTATTATTTTATTTTGTTAGTATTTTCAATCATATTTTAGTATTAATAGCGCCATTATTTCTTGTAGTTTGCTTTATGGAGCCCGGGATTTTCCGTCGTCCTCACTTTCGATTTCTAGATTTCACCCGAGGAGCTTCTTGCATCATATGCCAAGAAGTCGCAGGAGCTGTGCCATCTTCAGGCTCTACAAGTGCTACTGCGTCGGCAAGCACCGGCGAAAAGAGCAAGACGCAGACATCGAGTCTGGGAAGATTTCACCGATTTTTGAGATATCAAACGACGCCCAAATCGTATGTTGTTTGTAAATATTGTAAGCATAAATTAATCGCGAAATCTTCGTGGAACGGGCACTTGAAGAGGCATGCCGACAAATGTAGAAAAAGCGGAATGGCTTCGAGGCGACGATCTCGCAGTACAACCCCGACGGTGATGCACGCGTGCTTCGGGACTACAATCTCAAGTAGCTCGTGAATCTCTTTGTCGCTTAATCGCTTCTCAAGATCTTCCTTTAAACTTTGGTGAGTCACCGCGTTTGAAAACTTTATTAGGACCGCTCATAATCCTAGATTTTCTGTAGTTTCTAGACAGACAACAACTAGAGATTTGATTAAATATTATAATAATTGTCGCAATAAGCTAAAAGAAAAATTTAGTACCTGTATTTTTTCTGTGTCTTTGACATCTGATATATGGAGTGGTAGAGCTAAAGAGGATTACCTTAGTGTAGTTGCTCATTATGTAAACGATGATTGGCAACTAGAAAAGAGAATCATAGGATTCAAATTAATTGATGTAGCACATACTGGTGAAAATATTGCTGATTGTATTGTAAAAGTTGTGGAAGATTTTGGACTTAATGATAAGATTTTGCAATAACATTAGATAATGCTTCCGCAAATACTTCGCCATGAACATACTTACTCGCTTTTCAATTCATATGTTTGAATCTTTCTTATTACATCATTGTGCTTGCCATATTATTAATCTTATAGTTAAATCTGGTTTAAAGAGGTTAAATCAGTATATTGAACCTTTTCGTACTGCAATATCTTTCTTAACTCATTCTAATCAACGAGTAGCAGCATATAAAACTTATTGTATTGCAATGAATGTACGTCCGCGTAAGTTTGGTTTGGATATGCCTGTTAGATGGAACTCTACTTACTTGATGCTTAAGAATGTCATACCATATGAGAGCACATTTTCTGTTTTTATTAACACGCACTGTCGTACACGGGATGGTCAACCGGTACTCACAGAGCAACATTGGTATGTTGCTAAATACTTGCTTTCATTTTTAGAACTTTTTTGATTCCACCGTTGTTTTATCCGAGTTTATTATTCAACCTCTCCTTTAATTGTGCATCATATTTTAGAAATTGCTACCCACTTAAAGAGCTACGAAAATGATAATATATTGCGGAAGTCATTTATGCTATGAAAACTAAATTTTTAAAATATTGGCAAGAAATTCCTATGTTATATGCATTTGCATTTATTTTAGATCCTAGAGCTAAAATTCGGGGATTCGGTAATGTTCTCTCACTTCTAAGTGATGCGGTAGGTACTGATTATTCTAGTTATTTTTCAACCGTCGTGCTAACTTAATCAAGTTTATGATAAGTACGATCGGAATTTGCTTGAGTTCGCATGCAATGACCTCCACCAAAGACCTACAATGTAAGAAGAAACCGCGTGGGAAAGATATGGGTACAGTGGCTCTTCCTCAAGGAGTTCAACTACATCAACGACAAGTGCGACACATCAAGTAGTGGGAGCTAGTCGCCTATCTCAACAATGACAATCACAACTACCAAGAGAAGGAAGAGGAGTTCAACATTTTGCGGTGGTGGCACGAGCACAAGATAACATATCCGGTGCTTTCCATACTAGCACGGATGTGTTAACAGCCTCGTCTCCACGGTTTCTTGAGTCCGCTTCACCTATCCTAAGAATAATCAAGAGAGAAGAACAAATCGACTAGTGAGATGGTGGAAATACTTCTCACCGTGAAAGATTGGGAACAGCTAATCAACGAGCTCAACATACTGCAGAAAATACTTGAAATGGGCAGAGACGTTCAAAATCTTTATCTAGATAATGAGGAAGAATAATTGTAATCTTCACTTTTTATTGTATCAGATCACCGAGCTATAGGTCAGACTCTTTTTCTTTGCCAAGGTTTTCTCGTGTTGAGTTTTTACTTGGCAAAGTTTTTAACGAGGCAGCCAAACATCAATAAAGCTCATTATTTAATTCAAATTATTTGTCTTATTTTAGAACTTATCTTGTATTTTAGCTTTTTCTTAATTTATATATATATTTAAAAAGTTTTATTCATCATTCGAGTTTTTCTAATTATTCTAAATTTTCCCATTTTTCTGAATTTTTCATATTTTTACCATATTTTATCTATTTTTCTAATTTTTCTATTTTTTCTAATTTTTTCAAATTTTCGACGCTAAGCGGGCTATCGGGCCGATCCGTCCGCTTGGCCCGCTGAAGACCGGCGCGAAGACGCAGACGGCGACGCCCGAGGCTCAAACGGGCGTGCTCGGGCGAAGGTTCGACACGTGGTCGACGACGCAGACGCCCGTTTACAAGCCGGGCCTAAATGGGCCGTGCCTATTTTTAAACGGGTTGTGCCGTGCCGGGCGGCCCGTTTGAACAGCACTAGTTCTACCCAAAAAAAAGATTACATTGGGTTTCTCTTCTCGGGTATTTATCCAGAACAGAATGTGTCCCAGACGAGGAAGAGCCGCTGCAGCCAAATCCTATAAAACCCCCCAAAAAAATATAATCCCAATCCTTCGCAAATTGCTTTTTGTTCGCTTCCTCCTGCCCCTCTTGCGCCCCGCAGCCGCCGGCCGCTTGATTTCGCCGAGGGCAACTCGCCGAGCCAGCGAATGAAACCGCCGATACGACACGACGCCGCCGCCGCCCATCTCGCAGCCTAATTCCCAGCGAATTCGAGGTTCAGTTGGAGAGGAGGAGCCGTGTGGTGCGATACGAGGGCAATCGGAGGCGGCGGCCCGATTTTTTTTCCCGTGATTTTTTTTTTGGTAATCTTTATGGGTGCCTCTCGTGAGGGCCCTTGCTAGGGTTTGAGGGTTTGGGTTGGGTGGCGAGGCGGGGCGCTACCTCGCTAGGGTTTGGGGGCTATCGGTGCCCCCGCGATGCGGGAGGCGTGGAGGTCGCCGCCATGCGGTGATTGGTGGTAAGGAGGAGGTAGAGGGAGGGTGTAGTGGCGGCTGCGGCGTCGCATTGCGGACGTGGAGTGGACTGGTGGACGTGGATTGGATCGGTGGAGAAGGACTCCGCCTCTCCGCCACCACTGGTGGTAGATGGTGAGTGGCGCTCGCGGCCATGGAGCAGGACTTACCCGCGTTCAAGCCGCAATGGCTGATGCAGGTACCGGTCACGGCCACTGGCACCGCGAGCCTCTGGGCTGCAGCTTCTTCCCGCGCAGGTGAACTTGCTGGCCTTGCCAATTTTGTGTTTGTCTCTGAAATTGGCGGTGCTATAAATGTAACGTAACGCCCTGTCGGAATTGCTACGTGTGAGATTGCATTGTGGCATTGGGTTGTCGGTTGCGGAACTGATGCTTTTTTATTCGTGCTGGAGCTAGGCGCGCCTATTTAATGTCATGTTTATATTGTGGAAATTGCTTCAGATGAGATTAGGGTTTGTGGTATTTGTGTATAGTGATGATCATGGGACCAATGCTTTTTCAATATTCTTTTTGTGCACTTTCTAACTTACTATTGTGATCATGTTCTGAAGGTAGAGATTGTCCAATTGGTATGTGGTTCTGTCTAGATTGAGATAGAGCAATTATGTATTTCCTGAGGAATATGTGTGTTCTTTCCCTAGTATTAATGGTTCATGCAATGTGAAATGATGCTCTGGTGATTTAGGCGGTATATGATGCAACTAGTACAAATTATTGCTTGGATCATATACATGTGATCTACTGATGTAATTCGAATGTTATGGAGCAAGATTCTGATGTTTTACTGGTATTTGGACAATTAAACATAGTAACATTGCTGGAAATATCATCACATTTATACATCTTCTGGTCCAAAATAGATGTTATTTTTGCTAGATGTGCATCAAACTAGGAGTTAATGCTTAACTTATAACGTATGTTTTATACACCTATATAATACTACTAACATTTCATTGGTGTATTTGGTGGAAAATTGCCTAGAAAAATAAAATAAAATGACAACAATGAGGCATTTAAACTTGGACCATACGCAGTATTGTACTGAGAAGTAGTTTTTTGGGTTATATGGAAGAGTGTTGCACTGTTTAACCAACTAATGCAAGTGCGTAGGTTATTTCGATAAGTAAATGACATTCTTGCATCAAGGATGGCAGTATCATTGTAGTGCTAGTTCAGATGGTTCTTGTACAGGCATCATCCAATTGTTATGTATGCTTTCTGGACTACTGTTTGTCTAATGAAGTTATGATACTACTTTTTCTTTTTCTTTTTTGGCAATTAGAATGATTTTCTATGTTCTCTTGTGAGCAAATTGTTTTGTCTGCAAAGTTGTCATTATGAAGAATTGCTCTTGAGTGAGCTGAGCAATTGTAGTTTCATACACCTGTATCAACTATAAGCGACATCACTTTCTGTGTTGCAAAGCTGTCATATATTCTACTAACAAGTCTTTTCTTGGGTGCTTTAGATTATCAAGGTAGGAGTGGTTCATCAAGAAACCATTCATCTGGGCACAATCGTGACCAGAGTTCCCGGCAGTCTCCATCACGGAGGACTTCAGGCTCAAATGGGTCCCAGCGGCTTGACTGGGATGGCATGGGGAAGTCAAGAGGCTATGCAAATTTTGGAAGGAACAGGGAAACGGTGCAGGAGAAGGATATTGATTCCCATAATAGAGTGAGTAGGTCTGTTACAGCTGATCGTGATGGTTTTGGATCATTTAGCTCATGTAAACCTGAAAGGGATAGGTTGAATCGTGCTCGCTTGAAGACAGACACATGGAATAAGGGAGTAGTTATTCTAAATAATGGTAATACCTCTAAAAGCAATACTGTTGGCATCACCTTTGAGCGAGAATTCCCACAGCTTAGTTCTGAGGACAAGAATGGAAGGCAAGACATAAGCAGAGTCCCATCTCCTGGTATCACCACCCGAATTCAGAACCTACCTCTGTTTACTGCATCTGATGGCTGGAATTCCGTGCTAGCAGATGTTCCTGTATCAAGTGAGCCAAAGAAATACCCTGTTTCATCTTCTTTATCACAAGCTGCTCCTAGTACACAGCCAGAAGCAGCGCCAAGTAGCGGTACTGCATTAAGCATGGCGGAGACTGTGATGCAAGTCCCTCAGAGAATTTCCTTTGGACCTCAGGTAGGAACCATGACATGATGCCTATAATGTGCTCTTTGATAGATCTTGGCCATTCAAATTTTGGTTCTCTGTATTCATTTTCATACTCTTTTCCTTCCAGTTATCAATTGACGCCCAGAAGATTGAAGAAATAACTTTGAGACAGAACACTCTAAGACCTATGACATCTCCAGCAAGCAAATCTTCTGTAAGTTATATTTTTGCCTTTGCACCAGAAGAATGGTTCACATTTAGTAGGTATCTATTGCTTGCCATCATGTTTGTGTTTTAACTTTTGACCTTTGGCAAGATCGTAATCACTTGCCATATTTGTTGGCACTTGTAGTATTCAAATAATTCAGCAACAATTGGATTTATGAAGAATTCTTGTTGGTGGACTGGACATTTTCTGTTTCCTACCACAATTGTTGCACAACCAGCATTGTTCATGATCTGAGCGGATGTTTCATTTCACCAACAAAAACATTGAACCTGTTGTCTGACATGTTATGACATTATTTACCAAAGTTAAAATGGTATAAAATATAATCTGGGACACTTCATTTGCCTCTTGATATATGCAAAATGTAACATGGCACTGTTTCCTCTAGTATGACTGCATATTTGGCTATTACCTGAACATCACACAAATTTATGATACTTCTAGGAGATATCTTATTGTTATATTGTAGCTAGCTATGCAGATGTGCAGTATGATGATCTATCATCTAACTATATCTTGGAGGTGGAATATGGCTGTGCTGCATTGACATCTACACCTTCAGTATTGTCTATGTTTGAGGCATGGACATATATGCATTATTGCCAATCAAACTAAATCCTAAATATTATGCATTAGGCATTGAGGCTTATTTTTAACAACTGCTGAATTGCCATAGTTGTGATTTTTTTTCTGGGTGAGTTTAGGTGGCACTTGATGGTCAAAATTATTCGAGGTTTTCTTTCGCGTGTCAATTAACTGGTGGACCACTCCACATACCTGGTTCTTTTGAGAAGGTTAAAGGTTGCTCTGAATTGCATTCTGCAGTTTACTGTGGATAACATAACATGTGAATGTGTTCTCTGAGGCAAGAATATAATCTTAGGTTTTCCATGCATCTTGAATATGGACTTGAAGCCATAAGCAGCTCTGCACTTGCTTGCTCTGGTTATGTTTCGTGCCACCTTTTTTAAGCAAGTGAAGTTCTGCAGTATCGAATTAATTCATTTGCTACATTATCCAGGTAACAAGTTCTTCAAAAGCAAATGGTGCAAGAAATGGATATCCTATTGGTCCTAGTAAGGCCACACAACAATCATCAATACCGCCTGCCAATGGCTCTGTTCCAGCTCCAGTCAAAACCGACCTTTCAAAGCTTTCTCTGTCAGGAAGCTTTAAAATCCTCTGCCAAGAGCAAAATGGTATTGCACACATTGCGAAAGACTGTCCTCGCAATCCTGTGAGCTCTCCTCCAGCCCCTGTGGTTTCAGTGGAACCACAGAAAAGGCCATCTGTCAGCCATAAGTTAAAGGCTGCCACCCATGATCTTCCTCTCTCTCCATTGCAAGGTGCATATGGCGATAGAAAATTAAATGCAAGAGATAAGCACAGATTTTTTGAGTCGTTGCGAACCAAGTCTTCAAATGGTTCAAGCTCAGTCATTGAGTCAAACTGTCAATCGCCCAGTTTAGTTGATGTGAAGCTGGATTCTTTTCTTAATCTTGGAAAAGATTTGTCCTTGCTCCATTCTGGAATGAAATGTATGGGAAATGGAAAGTGTTTCTGTGAAGAAGCAAATTCTCCTGAGGAATCTCAGAGACACCTGTCTGACAATGACAACAGTTCATCCTTGGAATCTGCTGACATTGCAGATGGGCAATCTCAGCACTCATCATCTGAACTCGCTGACACAGGAGATGAAGGGTTTCAGGTGTCCCTCTCAGACAATGCAGAAGGCAGTTCATCATCAGCACCTGCGGATTCAGATGATGGGTACAAGATTTCCCAGTCTGCCAATGAGGAAGCTAGTTCATCAGAGGCTAGTGAACCAGGAGATGAGGAGTATCCAGCTGAATCCATACTTACTGCAGAGGACTTGGCTTTCATGATATCGCTTGGCTGGAGTAAAGATGAAATAGTGCAACCTTTGGAGTTGGAAGAGATTGCTGAGTGTGTAAGTCTTTCATTGCATCTTTAATTTCTCCTGGGTCAAATGTCTTCACTTTTACAGTGAGGTTCAATATGTTCATTTCACCAAAGTTGGATTCTGATAATGTTTGTTCTTTGATTCTGACAGCAATCTTTATTTTTTATTTGTTTAAAAACGTCTGCCAGCTTTTTTTTGTGACACCAATTCCAAATTTTTGTAGGTAAGGCACAGTAAGGAGCTTGAGCAGAGGCTTTTGTCTATGGAAGCCAATGCCAACATCAAGATCGTTCTCCTATATCTTCAGGCAGAGCTAATTGAGAAGCTGCAGACGCCTAAAAATACGGGGGCTAAAGACAATGGGAATCTGTAGCAGATGCATTAGAACGCAGGTACTACTGTACTAGGGACTAAGAGCAATAACAGGAGCTGTTTGCGAAATGCAATGGTCAGATCATTGGGCGATGGTGCTGGTTATGTTTTGATGCTGAGAACAGATAGCAACGGGTCTTGGCATGAGTTTTGTCCAGAGTAACAAGTCTTGAGATTTTTTTTCCATTGACGCTTGTCCAGCAATTTGGGGAGGTGGTTCACAAGTAGTTCTGACAAATTTTTGCATGTTGGAAAGAGGAGTTTAGGATTTGTCATCTTTTTCCCATGAATACCAAATGTATGTCCGGTCTTGGAGGCGCATGGCTGTGCTGCCCTTTGAAAGAATAGGTTGCTTTTTTCCCCCTTCTCATGGCTTATCTTTGTTTCGGAAAAAGATGAGGTGGGTTTTTAGCATGAAAAGGTGAATATGGTTATACTGGTATCAGAAGCTTCTTTTGACTCCATTTTATGTCTCGATATTCCTTCATACAATGCTGATTCTTCATTATTTTGCCTCCTATTTAGTTCCGTGTTGTATATGTGCCAAGCTTCAGGAAGATGTAATTCTGAGGTTGCTAGTAGCCCAGTACTCAGTGGCGGAGCCAGGATTTTTTTAGCCTCGGACCGAAAACTAAGCAGCAATAACTAACGTCAAATACTATCTACACCGAGGTACAACAAAAACACTACACAAATACACAATTAAAGATAAATTTGAATTACATGCTTAACATTTCAATAAAATAAATAAATATGTCAAAACAATATAGTGTAATGAAGTGGTTAGAAAGTTAATATCTAATTAAGAAAGATTTGATGCATCCGAGACTATCATATTTTTATCACCAATAGAACAAAAACCTGAATCTGTAAAAAAAAGGAAATTGCACATGTAAATTAGGCGCACAAAACTATAAAGATAACTATTAGTTGTTCCTATTGATTTCGGAGGGAATTGGTTGGATTGTGATTGTGCTGGAAAATAAGATGACAATGGCTTCGACGTCTTCATCATGTATTTCTATTACATCAAATTGAGTTCAATCAATTAATCACGAAATATATAAATCGTTCAGTACAAGTAAATCAAGTGATGACTATATATATATATATTGCAAAAAAATCATAGATACAATCATACAACTATGAACTACAACTATGAACTATGAACTAACAACTAACAAGTAGCAAGCAATACTGCAATACCGAGAAATACAATCATTAATCATACAATTAAAATATCAACTATCATTCTATTAAGCATCAAGAATTCAAGATCAAACAATACCAGAGGGTAGAGGTCTTCAGAGCAGCTTAGGCCAGCAGGCTGAGCAGGCGTAGCCAGCAGCCGCGTGGGCGTGGAGGCTTGGCCGGAGTCGGGAGGCAGCAGGCCGGTGAGCTGCGGTTGAGGGAGCGGCAGCGTGCCGGCGTCCAGATGACCAGATCTACAAGTCAGGTGTCAGGAGGCCGGAGCAGCCGACCAAGCGCACGCGCGGCCCGCGCGGGCGGGTCGGCAGAGGCGCAGAGGACGTGGCCACGTGGGGCGAACTGGTGAAGGGGGGAGTCTACGTGACCTCAGCTCGGCGGAACTGTGGGAGGCCGTGAATGGCGGCGTGGCCTCGACTCGGCTAGGAGGCGGGAGCGGCGACGTGCCTGTCGGGTCGGGACGGGACTGGTAGTGGCTAGGGTTTCACCGTTTCAGCCTTCTTCAGTTGGGCAAGGATGGTCGCATCCCGCGTGGGCCTTGGCGGGGCAAATCTAGGCCTCAGGCCCAAATAGAGCATATATATATATATATATATAGTAATCTTCACTTGTTATTTAACCTAGGCCTCGGGTCCAGAACCCAGTGGCCCGAGGCCCAGCTTCGCCCCTACCAGTACTCATGTAGGATTATATATCTTGATCATGCCCTAAGATTTTGGAAAGCTTTTGAAGAGTAGGATAAATGCTAGACATGTGAACGCATAATTTCTACGCTATGCTGTATGCTGTAGAGTATGATTTTTCTTTCTGCAATAATTGTTTCTTAAGGCACCGTGTGATGATACAACATTCGTGTGTCGATAATACGTTGGCTTTTGGTAACAGAAAACCAAGCGCTATTCTAAACTAATTGGTTTTACTCGATTTTTTAAATAATACATTTTTTTAATAATTTTATAAAATTAATACGTCAAAAAAATTACAAAAATGTAAAGAAATCTTAACTCGTTTACCAAATGAATCCACGACGCCAAATGAAATAACGGTAGAAACTCCTGTTGCTATTTGAAATGATGTATATTTTTATTAATAAAATTTGGCGTATTATTTTTGTAAAATTATTTTAGAAAGTGCATTATTTTTTAAAAAAATCGGTTTTAAAGCTTGCGGCGAACGGTGAGTACAATACATTCACTAGTAAAAACAATCAAAGAAACTTGCAAAAAGAATTGATCAAAATTTGCATTAGATGGTGTTGTCTACAGCACATGATCTACGTTGTTACACAGCAGCTGAGAAACCCTCACCTCCATGTAAGATGCAACCCCAACCCACTTTGATCTCTCTTCTAACACCACCAAAGTCACCAATGGCGACACAGACACAGAGCAAGTCACATCTACTGAAATCCCTCGAGTATCCTCTACGCTACATGTGTTGCCCAACCGTCTCAACCCAAGCTACCAGAAATGGGTCCATTAGCTAGGTCTCGTTTTCCGCAATTCCAGATACAGTCGTCACAGCATGATCGTCAGTCTTTCCTCGAGGTTACTTGAGTGATCACCTTTTGTAGACCATGAGGACCGTACCGAGTATGCTACATATTTACGGGCCGCGAGTGTATTTGCTAGATTAGAGCGCTCCAAACAGCAGAATCTCCTTCACCGCATCGAGCGTGTACATCCTTCATTCTCTCGACAGACTTGCATATGCCGCTGCAGCTCCAATCAAAAGATGCGACGCAAACATTGCCGGCTTGCCCTTTCCACTCACAATCTGTAGAGTGGTTACGAAAAATCAGGAGAGAATAGAAGAAGAGTGTACAAGGAGCGTTGTTTAAGGAGAGGAAGCAGACCTGGTGGAGTTCCGCAGCACATGTTCCTTTCATCAATATGATTAACCTCCAAACCAATAAACCATGACCCGAGTGATACATCTTCATTTGCATACTTGTGTAAGATGGGCCTGACAAAGATCATTGGCATCATTAGGGGGAAAAAAATTGTATTCAGAGGACGTTTTTTATGCCATGACCATCAGTGAAACATACTGATTGATTGAGATATAGGTCGCAAGATCTTTTGAAATGGCATATATCTGTCCAGTAGCATGACGGAAGTATTTGTTCCCTTCCTCCCCAAATTTCCAGTACTCAGGTTCATGGTATTTCACATTCCTATATGAAAGGAGAAGGTTCAAGCAGGCACTTATTAGTACTTCAAGCTAGCATTTAAATTCAAAATTCAAGACAGTGTAGTTAACATTACTTGTCAGCAAGAACTGGGCCTGACTTCATGCAGCCAATATAAGTTCTTGGTTTTGATTTATGTCGGGCAAGGGTAGTGGCAAGCATTCCTGTTATCGTCATATGCAGTGCGCCAATAAAAACTGAGTTGAAAATTTTCAAGAGAGATAAATGTCAAAAGGAAAAATATACTCACCTAAGTTCACATGCACATCATCATCAACCTTGACGTAGAAATCAGCGTCCCAAATGCTAATAGCTGTAGAGAAGAAAATTTTTGTCTTTGCTGAGAGTTCATGATACCCTTCAACATGATCCTGGATGAATAAATGAACAACGAGAGGTAAAATAGTCAGTGCTAGTACCAGAAAAGTATGGTTCAATGTCACACGTCATTGAAGGGTCCTTACCAGTCTAAGAAAGTCATGATGCTGCGCATCCTCTGCATCTATAGCTTTGTCCAATATACTATTGGATGTAGCACTGTGCAACCACCAAAACAGTCCAAAATTTTATAAGGACCTAGTATCAAATTTTAAAGCAGACAAGAATGGAAACATGGAACAATATGAAAACTGACATATGTGTGTTCTTTAGAAAGAAGCAGTGAATTAGATCAGGCTATATCATTGAATCAGCCATTGCAGAACCAATCCTCTTCAGACAAGAATTGGGAATATTTTTGGTAAAACAGGGGGAAGAAAAAGGAGGCTTGGGATGGATTAATAAAGCAACATGGCAATAAATCATTAGCAAAACTCAGGGACTTGAAGTGTTCTGCAGACAATGCCCAAATCAGCTCTTAGCAAGAGATCTCTTGCATGTCTAGTGCAAAATTTATTGTTTAGAGCTACATATTTATGAATGCATGCAGTAATACTATTATGCTGGTCAATATGTCGGCAAGGCCAACTTGCGGAAGTGTCTGGAACACACAGATTTGTATCTGACAGTAAATGATATGATTGCAAGCTCTGGGCAGAGAAAATGTAATGCCAGTGATGATTAAATTGTAAGAATGAAGAGGAAGTAACAGGAAGCATCTGTTTACCTATGCCCTATAGTGAAGCGCATAACTATTCCCTTTTGTTCTTCCAATTGCTGCAGCCTTTCACCTGAGAGCATGAAGAGAGCTTTAGTAAAAATAAAATTGTTGACTATGATAACATTTGGAAATCAACAATGACAGAAGGGCTAACAAATAGCACAGTGACTTGTAGAATTTTCTCTTATTCTAAAGGTTACGGTATGACATCTCTACAAAAATTATAAAACTCCATAATTTGCCACCACAGGCCACCAGCTTCAACTTCTCTATAGAAGTAGATCATATAAGTAGGCCAAATAAGATTGCCCTTCCATCCTAGCTAGTTATTCATGATCGTCACTTTATCAGCGCCATGTTATTCATCAGGTGCGTGTGACGAAAAATGTTCAAGAAATTTATTCGATCATGACACGATAATAACAACTACCGCATCAATAGGAATGAATAGTCGAGATAAAGAACCTCGATGCTGAAAACTACAAACGAATGATTTGTAGAATCAGACGATACCACAGAAATCAACATCCAAAACTTATAAACATGTCCATGCTATTATTCGAACTAACAACAAAAGAATCACCAACCTTGAGGCATCCATGTCTCCCGGACTGAATCACGGCGCTTGCGGCTGCTGAATGCCGTGTTAACTCCAATAACTACAAATGCCTTTTTCCTTGGCCGGCTAGTTTCTGAAGTTACTGGTGAGCCACCAGAGCGGAGCAGCTCCAGTGTGCTTCGCTTTGCTGCAAGCTCCATCTGCAGTGTTGAGATTGACTTATCCAACGATCTAACACCACAAACAAATCCCAACAAAACACTTTCAGATACAAATAATTCAAGAACAGTTGTATTCTTAAAATGTACTCAGCATGGGGTCAAATGGGCTTACTGTATGGCTTCGTGGGTCCTGGTTACCTCTCCCATTATATCCTTGTCTGCCCCATGCTTCTGCAATCTCATTGAGGATTCAAATGTTTCAACCAGAGACAGTATACAAATTGATGGCGAAACCAAGCAAATCAATAAATTTGGAACCCACCCTCTTTGTATTGCAGTCCTCTGATACGAGTTGCAACTCCCGATCCTGCCTCCGGCGTTGAGACATGATGTGGTTACTGGTATCCGGTGCTGTCCAGAAGCTGTAAAACCACAAAAAGGATTAGTCAAAGAGATGCCAAAGAGCAACCAAGAACAAGTAATTTCACTTTCAAAACACATAATTTCAAAGACCTTTTGGGATCAAGAACCAAAATTATCCTTGCACTTTGTTATTTGATTCATTTCAGCCCCTCAAATTTTTTTCAAAACAGTAACCGGACCAATGAACTTTGACCTTAAATCAAAATTAGTCCTTAGCTCAAGTTCTCAAAAAACAAAATCTGCCCAACGCAACTTCTCTTCCAAGTAAAGTATAACCAGAACTTGGTTTTAAAGATTTATGTTCTTCCCCCTTTGTAAGGCTGAGGAGCAACATTAAATCTAACCACAGTGCTCAAGGACAAATAGGTGTACTTATTCCAAATCGAAGCTTTAAGAAATGAAAATAAATCCACGCTTCATTGACAGGTAATCCAGGGAATCCACCCAAAAAAAGCAAATCACTTCATTGCGAGAAGCACTCATATCTACCGATCCAAATCGACATTCACCAAGAGGTGCAAGGTTTTGATAGATCTCAGACGCGCATTCGTGAAATCAAGCTCGGAAAACACGGCAAAATCCAGTGTTTCTTGGATTCACAGATGCTGCTGTGCATCAAGCAGCTGTATCTTCGCAGAACAAAATACAGCAACGAACTAGGCATCCACCACCTAACCACGCACGCACGAGCAGATACTGGGAAAAAAAATCAAAGAAAACACCTGCACTAGTCCATGTCAAAACGCGATCTCCCATTGTAAAAAAAACAAATGCAATCTTTCCACCAACCCAGATCGCCATGAGCTCAGGAAAAGGCAGACCAAAGGAGAAAACAGGTGAAAATCCAGTCTCCCTGCAAAGAAATCTCAGGACGCCAAAATTTTCAAACCACCCAGCACGCCATTGGCTAAGATTTTTTTTTAAAAAAAAAAACTTAGAGACTCCAAATCTCAAGAGCGTCAAAAACCATAGGAAAATCTGCCGTTCACCTCAAAGACCCATCTTTTCAAACCCAACCCCCCACCCCGCCACCGGAGCCGCCATTAGCGCAAGAAAAACCGAAGCAGGAGGGAAGAAGTGCACGACGAGATCCACGGCGAGGAGGCTCACCGATCCGTGAAGAGCATGCCGAGCCCGAAGCAGAATGCGCAGAGCAGCAGCACCCTCCACCTCGCGGAGGACCTCCTCTCCAGCGCCGCGCCCTTCCCCTTCATCGGCTCTTTCTTGCGCCCCGGCAGCTGCTGAATCTTGGCCTCGAACGAGGAAGCAAACCTGAGCGGCTGAGCCCAAGTAGATCTCTCACCACTCCGGTCGGATTCAGGCTTCAGCAAAGAAAAGATTCGGGCTTTGTGTGGAACTTGGCCAAATTCGCGTGGAGATTTGGGGACAGAGAGGAGATAGGCGTCAAAGATGGTGGCGGTCACCGGGGCGGTGAGGCGACCGGTCTAGTGCGGCGGCGAAGGAAGCTGGCTGGTTTGAGTTTGTCTGAAACTCTGAAATGGAGCGCGTGAAGGCCTCTTTGTTGTTTTTCTATTCCAACTTTTCTTTTTTTTAAAAATGAAAAGGCTTTTCTTTTCCTTTGGTTTGCTTCTCTCCCTTTGTTCTCTTTTCTTTTCAAGATAGACGCGCTATTTCTTTTCTTTTTTTTCAATTTTGATTGCCAGCTATTTAAAGCTGAGCTTGTTTTTCTTCTTACTTTTTCTCTGATTGGATTCCAAATTTCCAACGTTTCTCCTACCGTGTAAGGTGAGTTTAGGATAGCAAATTGAGATGTTAATGGTGAGAAGTCACCAAACCGGTAGCTCATCGATGCACATCTTTTTTTTTATCATGAAATTTGGCAGAGCTATAGACCAAGTGTAGCAAAATTTGAAGAGCTTTAGAAATCTATCTTCAAATGAGGAATGGTAGGAATTTGAAGGCCGGCTCAAGGCTACAAAATGGTTTATTAGAGCTAATATAAATGTACTTCCATGTTCATGTGCACAGTGGTTTGGGTGCAATCGATTTGGCTGTTTAGATAATGTAGGAGTGAATCATTAGCCTCACGAGGGAAAGATGCGTAGCTGGATTACTTGGGTCATTGTGTTGAGTTAGGTCACGTATATCGCTCATGGATGTAATAGGTGAACTAAATTTGGGTCTCCATTTCTTATAAACTACTTTAAGAAGAAAATCTCCCGACAAAAAAGTTATTCGGCACACAATATAAAAGAAATTAGCTAAGCGCAACAGGCACCAGCAAGCCAGTAATTAACCAAGAGAAGATGACAGAGAGACTCTAAAAACTAGGCAGGTAAAATAGGACTCGCTCCGTTCAAGTTTATATGAAATATTTTCACTTATCGCATAGATAAAAAAGATATTAAAAACGACTATACTACTTCTAATTATCATCTCTAAGCACTATATTCGATACACGCACGTAGAGTAAACCTAAATATTTATTAGGGGTATAAAGAGAACATCACATTAAAGAGCAGTGCTTCGATACTTTTCCTCCTAATACAAGTTGCACAAATCTTGAAGCAAACGAAAGGGTAAGTAATCACCATCTACCCTTTATTCATGTTTTAATATTTGTGCAACTATAAAAAAAAAGCATGTAAGCACCTCTCCACATTAAATTTTACATTGATACATGAAATATGTTCTTTATTTACAGACAAACTATTCAAAAAAAATACGCTCTATAAATTTAGACGGAGGAGGTAGCATGATTTAATAACTGTAAGAACTAACAAGACAAACTTTGAACTTCCAAGGAGTAAAGAGAAAAACAGGCCGGCAAAAGATGACGTGGGAGTCAAGACGGTTGAGAATTTTCTTGCCAATCAAATGGAGATCCGTCGAGAAGCATGCAAATCGATCAGCAAGTACTCCACAGGCTATGCGTAATAGAAGGGAGTACTTTAATTGTTTGATTAGGAGTTCAGAGAATCATCACTTCATCAGGGCATGTTAGTTGTTAGGCAGGAAGCACCACGGGCCAACCTCCAGCCAGCTCCGTGCGTGCGCCAACGCCAACCTGCCATGTTGTGCTTAGGCCGTTGAGCACCTCGTAGAAGAATGCCAATGGTTGGCTGCAAGTTGGAACCTGCTCTGGTGCTTGACATGGACGCACAAATAGAATAACCTTACCGTTTAAACAGATAGGATACACGATTCCGTGTACTAGTTCATGGCTTTATCTGCAGATTTTTCATGATTGTCTTTCGATTGTTGGGCTTTTAGAGAGAGAGTTGTAAATGTGTACACAGAATTATCTCTATTTATGGAAGAACGTTTTTTTTTATAAAATAGCGATGGGGCTCGAGGAACGTATCATGATAGAGGCGAAGGAGGGCAGCGACAAGAGGTGGCACGACGGTATCCAAACTCTAACCCCATTTAGGGAGAGAAGTGGGAGGGTGCAGAGATGGAGAGAGGGTGGGTGCTCCCATTTTAGTTGGCACAATTGATGATTTGCTCTATATATTTTATTGACATGTGGTCTTAGGGCTCACATATCAGTAAGATATCACGGAGCAAATTATTAATGATACAAGTAAAAAGGATAAATCATCAATTTTTGCGTGAGGGTTGCGCTGTTAGGCTTGGCTCGGCTTTTTCTTTTCTTATTTTTTTCTTTTTTTTGGAGGAGGGGGGAGGGGGGGCCAAGATTGCGAGTATGTGGTGCGGGATGGATCCTGTCTCTATCCTAGCCCTTGAAGGGAGATCAAACCGATGAGATTACATGTTGCAATGGTTGCCTAGTAGAGCCTATTTCACCAGATTGTTGCCTTTATGTAAACACCCCAATGTGAACTAGTCTATGTTTTACACAAATTACGGTCCAGCTTAGTACCAGTAAAATATAGAATTGGGTCCAACAGGTTCTATGGTCAATTCAAATGGCGATAGGGTTCTATTTTTGTAATTTTTTTCTATATGTACTATTTTTTGTAAAATTATTTTAAAAAAGAATTCCAGTACGGTGTGTCACTGACATAAATTAATGGACGTTGATACATGACCTAGTGTTTACAAGAGACGTCGGTGGACAATTTTCTTGTAGTGGTAGGGTGGTAGCTCAGTTGTAAACCAAACAATTATTTCACAAAGCCAAAGAGCTCGAGCCGGGCCCTATGACTAGATTTTGCCACCAAAGCATTGCCTTTCAAGATTCTTCTACGTGGACCACACCGTGCTCATACAACATATAATACGAGAATCTTCAAGTTTAAAGATTGACCAAGTTAGGTAGAAACATTCGACCTAAAAAGATAAAACGTTAAGTAGAAGCATTGCTAATATACTCACACATGTCAATATATTTACGGGTAGAGTAACTATTTATGTAACCTACAAATTAAACTGAACTATATACTTTTAGAAGTAAATGAGCAATGGCATGTGACACACTATACCCAAAAATTGCTAATATACATGTCAATACATTTACGGGTAGAGTAACTTGGAAGTCCCACAAAGACAAGGACTTCAGATTACACAAGTAGCTCTACCACTTCATTCTTCATAAAAATGTACGTTTCGTTCTCTTTTATTCTCATTTTTCCTGTTTCAGTCTTCAAGTTAAAGAAGAATATACAGCACGGAGTTGTCGTTAAATTCAACCCAAGAGGAGAAAAACGCAACCTATATACTATTCCTCGATGATTTAATTCATCAAAAGAGCTGAAATTTTGTGATGGAAAAACAATCAGATGCACTTCCTCTCCTTCTTGCCTATGCATTTAATTAAGTACTAGTCAATAGTCAGATATCGTGTGAAAATGACTGATAACTGATAATCACATGAGTGGCATGCGACCATAACTGTTGCTTGAGAGATTGACATGCAAGTAGCCTAGAAGCTTCCAATATTGGCCTTTGGTCCCTTTCTTCTGCAGCTGAAGTTTGGGTCAAGTCAAGTGAAGCCTAGGAAAGGGACCTGCCTTGGCATTTGGCAACGCCTCTGCAAAACACCAGCTGCTTGACTTGCTACGTCCAGAAGACAGACTTACTAATTACTAATATTCATGGACAGCAAAACACAAACAACTTAGAGCTTTTGAATATACAACACGACTTAGATAGGTTTATTCTTTGATCCCCCGGACGTGCAAGGCAAGGCAAAGAAAATTCTGCCTACTTTGTCTATTTGTGGGGTACTGGTCAAGCAGAATAAATTTCAGACAAAATCTTAAGACATACACCGGTACAACAACTGGAATGCACATACGTAAAGGATATTTGTAAAGAAATTGTCAGTTCCTACAAAGGTTTCTGCTGCCATTTGGGTAGGAAATGCGTCTATATCTGTGTACAACAACCTGGATTTTCTTTTTTCTTTTTTGCCTCCCAACCCAAGACTCGAGCGTCATCCTGACTAGACGGCAATTAGGTTGGGACATAAACAGATGATGTGGTATAAGAACTTACTTGTCACACCTCCCAATCTTCCAAGAGAATGCAGATCCCAAAAATTAGAATAAACGACTTTGCAGAAATGATGTTTTTAATCAACTCAGATTTATTAGGGGATACCATCTGAAATGGTTAAGAGTAACCACAGTACAACAGTTTAGCATGAGAAGTTGATCAATAGCAGAAGGTATACATATTTACTACTATTTATCATCCATCGAAGTTTGTTTACTCAAAAAAACAATAAATTGAAACTGATTTAAGCAGTTTGGTATGAATTTATATTTACAGAGATACCAAACACTGGGCAAAACAAGACACCACGACACAACTTTTGCATATTCAGCCAACACGCTTATATCCGATTTGCCTTTACAATCCTCATGTTTCTTGGGCATACCGCATACCTGTTGTCAATCTTCAGAATGACAAGTCCAATAGATCAACCCACTGCAAGGTATATCACCGACATCATAAGAGACAGGTAAAAGGGTGTTGAGGGAGAGACTGATAACAAAACCATATAAGTTAAGAGTAGATACCTTATTAGCACAAACACAGACTGTAGGACTCCAGCAATGCCTGTCCATGCTGACGGGCCTGTATCTGTAAGAGCATCTTGGACCAAGAAACCAACCGCCCCAGCCAAGGAAACAAAAGAAACCACATATGAAACAAAAAGCCAGAGTTTCAACCTGCAATTCAATGCATTTCATTGTCATACAGTGGGTTATGAATGACAGTTGAAAACGATAGCACTTTATGAAATAACTACGAGGGAGTAGTAAAGATACAGCAGATCAGAAACCTTTTGAGAGAACATCCTGACTTGCCATTGCGGTTTATGGATGACAAACTATCTTTTAAACCCATAGCAGGTTGAAAACCAAGTTGAACATTTTATAATTTGTGCATAGTAATAATGACTAAGATTCTGCATCCTTCTATTCTCTTAGTTTCTCTGGCAAAATGGTTCTCAGAGTCATGTAGATGGATCCCTAAAAAGAAGTATCAGGTCGATGGTTGAATCAATCCCATCTTCTTCATTCTGATGAAATTGATGCCGATGAGTTCCCAGTATTTGTTACTTTCTGCTTGTCTCAATCTAGTGTTGCCTTGCCGCTTAACATGGAGTTCCATTCAACCATTGACAGTAAAATGGTGCCATGAGATTTTTTTTATGTTTCAGTTCACTACTTCATTTGTTTCTAATTTTTCAGAGAAAGTGAATCCAACTTAGAGAAGATGAATTCTCTCTCATCGTCTTCTATTATCTCTGCTTTTGTCATGTATTTCTTTAAATTCAAAATCAAGTAAGAGAAATGTATTCCCGTTTCTCTTCTCTTCACACACAAAATGAGCAATGCTGTGCACTTGAACCACAAGTCTCTGTTGGAGATATGCTCTAGAGGCAATCATAGAGATGATTATATTTCCTTATATTCATGACTTATTATCTTGTTTCTTGAATAATGTCATTATTATTTATTAGCAAGTATGTGACTTGTTTATGAAACTCTATATACGACTTTATGATGATTATTCTAAAGTGATCCTAGTCGACAAACATATGAGGACACATATGAATGACTAGCATATGTATTGGTTGATGACCATATTTCACGAGTCATGGATATGGAAATATCAAACCAATAATATGGACACATGTTAGAGAATATAGAGTTGGATTGACCCATCTTGAGAAACTGCAAGAACGTTGTAATCTTACTTGTCATTAGTTAGTCTCATATACAATGTGTATGCTATATCCTTAGACTTAAGGTTGATGCGTGTACTCGAGATGTGTAATAACTTACTTACGGGTTGCCAAACGCCACTCCGTATAAAGGTGGCTTTCAGGTTTGTTGTGAAGCATGCTGTGAGGCATGGTCGATCAAGATGGGATTGATCCCTCCTTACAACGGTAGAGATATCTCTAGGCTTTTTGTGTGGTCGGATTCTGGAAATGCATGTCCATGCTATTTGCGGTTAAAGAGTTAACAGTAGTCGGCGATTCCGAGTCACGTAATTGAGAAAAAAGTGGTCGAGCTAACTAAACAAGGATGGCACATAGTCGCCTTGAGTTTGACCGATATCATGAGGCAAAGGGAAATGCATATAACTAAGCATTGTTAAGATTCGCCGATGTGATCTTTACATATACTCAGGAGTCAGCACGTCCTGCTAAGGACTGCTACCGATTAATGGTCGAGTAAGTGTACTCGGGCTATGTTCAAGTATACGTGAATATATAGGGTCGCACTCTTAAAGGGTTGGACTTAATTCGGATGGTGATCCGAATTTTGATGAGCTTCGAGTTCCTAATGGGCCTCTAATGTAGAGACCTATTGTGGGGAGTCTATATAAAGGGAAAGGGTGGTGGCTTTAGGGTTAAGAGACACCATAGGAATTCAGAATTTTCGAAACCCTAGCTGCCACACCTCCTTCGCCCAAAACCGCGCAGTCGGCGCTAGCACTCTGGCGCGTGGCATCCCTGCCCCATACGTGTGGATACCTTAGAAGCGTTGCTGCGAAACTTCAACGCTATGATGATCCGCAATTTGTGACGGTGAAGAGGACGATCCGTAACTTGTGACGGTCACGAGGAACTGTTGGAGGAGGCACGAGGCTAGTATGATTACAATCGCACCAACACGCTACATCGACTCTACTTCCGCTACGGGTCTACACGTCTAGTGGTAATTACGTGATCTATAACTTGCAGTGGCTCCCTGGGTACGCGGTATAAAATTTTAATTTTATGCTAGAGTAGCCTACCCATTCCCCTTCAGTCTCAACTAAAACTATTTGCTCTATCCATCAAACCATGCAACCTTTAATGTTATACCTTCTTAAGCTCTATCCGTCAAGCCCAGTCTCTTGGGAAAAAACTATGCAAACCAACTGAAAATGGTGGGCTCGGGATCAAGTATCCACAAGTCCTCAGCATCACTCCATTTGAGGTGGCCATGGTACAGATGGGTGGGGAGCAGTGCTTCAATGTTTTTCCTTCTAATACAAGTTGCACAAATCTTAAAGCAAGCGAAAGGGTAAGTAATCTCCATCTACCTTTCATTCATGCTTTAATATTTGTGCAACTGTAAAAAAGAAAAGCATTGAAGCACCTCTCATGGGTTAAACCTTGGACTCTCCTCAAGCTGCAGTGTGACATGCAAGTACGGAGTATTTTCACTGCTGCAACTAGAGTCGACTCGGGTGTCAGAATAACAGCAAATTTCTGGAACCAATTGGAAGACTAAAGCGCCATCACGGCATAAATTCTTCATGTGGTTAGTTTTACAAACGAGATGCTTCACTGCTGATAATTCATAACAGAGAGGATGGTCAAATCAACCAACCTGCATACTCTGTAATGCTGAGCCAGAAATTTGCACCCACCTCATCGCCCACTGTCCCTTGACAACACAGGTGTGGTGCTTGGTCCTGGACTGACATTCCATCACCATCGCCTGATTATATCTCAACAGGAATGATGGCATCACACATGTTGATGAATCACAATGCAGCTCTGCAGCTCAGCAAAGCTTTTGACTCACTAGTCATTTTAGTTCATTGGCTAGTGTGGAAGGAGAGGAACATGAGGATTTTCTTGTCAAGCCAACCACAGCTGAAGCTTTACATTGGCGAATCAAAGAAGAGTTCTCGGAGTGAAAGGCCGAAGGTTTTTTTTCCAGCATCGTCTTAGACTGAGTGTCATGAGGTAGTATGGCTGAGATAGTTCTGCATAAGCAACTATAACCCGAGAGTGCCAATGGTGTTTGTTCGAATACTGAGTAGTGTTATTAGTTCGGCTCATGCCTTCACGTTAGCCTAAATAATGTTTGTACTGTTTTCTCCTGATCTTTACAAATTTTGGTCGGCAGCTCTTTTGCCGGCCTGGTCAAAAAGATGCACCAAGCAACTTTGCTAAGTAATGACATCCTAAATATCCCAATTAAGCACTAAATTTACCAAATTGAACTGCTAAACCAAGAAATACTCCAATCAGCGGTAGCACTGCTACACATGAAATCGGTAGTAAATCACAATTGAAGTTAAAACCAAGCACCCAACAGAAAATACCTGCAAAGGTCGCAACTTACCTGAAAAACCACAGGCAAGAACCCCGCAAACCAAACCACAGACCCATAAAAAAAAAGGAAGAGAAGATCGAAAATTTTTGCCCTCACCTCCACTCGGAGTCGTCGTAGGGCGAGTAGTAATTGTAGTTGATGTCCTCCCGGTTCACGCAGTTGAACATGAGCGCGGCGAACGAGGCAAAGAATCCTAAAGAAACCCAATCCCAGAAACCCTAATCAGTTAAAAACCCTAGCTTTCGGGAAGAGAGAGAAGGGAGGGACGGGGCAAAGGTTGGGGGAGTGCGTTACCGGGGAGGTAGTGGAGGAAAGGGACGGCAGCGGCGCTGCAGACGACGGCGTCGACCCAGAACCACCAGCCAGCGCCAAAGACGGCGCCGGCGACGCCCGGGCCCACGAGCCCCCACACCGCCGGGAGATTGTCGGTATCCATCACGCGCGTTGGCCTCCTCACGTCGCCTTCTCCGACGCCGGGAAGGGGAACGAAGAGCTGGGAATTCTTTTGGTCTAGTCCTTGAAAATAGTTGTATTTGCGGCTTTGTTTTTAGCTGAGGACGCTTGGGTTTACTTTTTCCAGTTTGTCCTTCTGAGGCCAAATTTGACGAACTGCCGAAGCCGAACTGGTATGGGAATGGGACACATCAGCTGTTCTAAATGAATGCCGCTAGAGGGTCTTTAATCTTTATACGATTTTGCAGATATTTCATTTAAGCTCGCTCTTGGAACATGTGAATTTGAATTGTATTGCTTTCTGTAAAATTCATGCGTTTAAAATGCGCCCTGTTTGTAACACAAGAATCCCTTCAAAATTCCGCGTTCTAAACAGTTTCTTAATTTCTACATGAATTTGAGAAGAATTATGCATTGCAAACAAGGACAAGTCGTGAACTCAAGACCGCTAATTCATACTCCACTGCTATAACACTTCTCTGGCTTATAGATAAAGCCCTGAAATGTAATTTTACATACATCGGGATACAAGCGATAAGAAAGCAGCCCTGAAATGTAATAATGTAAATACATCGGGATACAACCGATAAGCAAACAACCAAGCATACACTGTCTCTGAAGGCATTACTGGTGAAGTCCCTAGTCTTGGCACTTCATGAAGGACGCACAGTCACACGCACATTCAGGCATTTGTTCCAAGGTTTCATTTCCTTCAGAATTTTGAGTTGGTTCGAGACATGAAAGCATCCTAGCAGGAGCCAAGCTAACGAATGAACAGGTAGCCAGCAAATGGACCTGTGCTAGAATGCTGACTCCATTCATCACTTCTATGACAGGAAACACAGGTATACCAACAATGGTGAGACGCAAGCGGACATACACCCTGATTTGCGTGATCAAACACAACAGCTACGCCACCACGGCGCTACTTGCTAGGTAGTTTTGATTTGGAAGTCCGAAGATTCTCGGGTAGCCACGAGCTCTGGAGACTCTCTACAATAGCTGCCACTTCATGATCTCCCCTCTCTAAGACGTGCTCCAGCACCTCCACCTTCTCCAGAAGCTGTTCAGCATTCGTATTTGCACAGCTCATCAGCTTATCTGCGGTCTTCAACGCCGCACACAGCTAGAGATTGAGGTATAGAGAGAGGAGCAAAATCGTTAGTTTGCACGAAGCCTTGAATTAGAGTAGGCAACTACAGTGTACGGAGCATGGAGAATATAAGTGAAAGCAAGAACCGCACCTTCAGCATCAAGGAAGGCCATGACGGATCATTCTCTGTCTTGCCTGTTGTATTTAATCTTTTTGGAAATTAGTGTTTTTTCAAATCTAAAACACAAATAATACCTAGTTTTTAACAATCCGAAACCTTATTGGTATTATTTGTGTGATTGTGATTCAAAGAATGGTCGGTGCAAGTGATGCCATGAAACCCGAGAGGTTCAATGGTCGAACTTCCGTAGGTGGCGCATCTAGAGCCAAGTTTTGGCTCATGTCTCTGGTATGTGGTGGGTGATTTTCCCTCAATACCGCTTACGGATGAGGAAAATAAGCGGTTGAGAATGCGAATAACACCGCATTGGGCTGCATTCTCACCATCTTGGCAGATCGGTTATATGATGTGTATATGAGTTACACATCCGCCATCGAGTTGTGGTTGGCTCTTGAACAAAAATATCGTAGTGAGGTGGTCATTGGTTGTATCGTCATGAGCAATTATTCGATTTTACCATGGATGAGTCTAAATCGATTGTTGCTCAAGCGCATGACTTTCAACTACTAGTGGCGAGATTGCACATTTGGGATGTGCTTTACCGCAAAATTTGTGATCATGGCATTGTGGCTAAACTTCCCCATCTTGGAGGAATTTTGCACCGGTCTAAAACACAAGAGGAAGAGATTTCTATTCAAGATCTCATTCTTGCCCTCGACGTGGAAGAAAAAGCGAGCCAAAGATCGCCAAAAAGTTCTTCTCAGAACCAAACAACGCAAATGTGATTGAGAAGAAGGGTGGCAACAACAACAAAGGCTTGAAACCAAACAAAAATACTAGCTTCAAGAAGAAAAGTTTGAGCAGAAAGATATGAAGAACATTACTTTTTTGTGCGGAAAAAATGGTCACATGGCTAAAGACTATCGTTTCGCAAGAAGCAGCCAAATGAGCAAGGCAAGAAAATTGCCAACGTGACCATAAGTGAGGAACTACTTGGGAGGGTATGGTAATTCTCCTGTTGTTTTTTCAACATGTCAATCCAGCGATTGGTGGGTTGATACGGTGCAAATGTTCACGTATGTTACGACATATCTCTATTTTCTTCTTACCAGCGTGAGGGCTTCCTCCGTCCTAATGGGAGCAGGTCGCATGCTTTTGTTCTTGGTGTTGTACAGTGGATCCGAGGCTTACTTCAGGGAAGATTGTCCACTTAAAGAACGTGCAGCATGCGCCAACAATAAATAAGAACCTTGTCAGTGGTTCCCTATTATGTCGAGATGGCTATAAGCTAGTATTTGAGTCTAATAAAGTTGTAATATCCAAGTTTGGAAACTTTATTGGAAAGGTTATGAAAGCGGAGGCTTGTTAAAGCAAGTGTACTAGAGCCTTGTTTAAATTTAAATGTTGCTACTCAAGTTAATAATTGTGAATCCAATGTTTGGCATTCTCGTTTATGTCATATTGGTTATGATACCATTGCTCGAATGTCCAGATTACAATTAATTCCAAAATGTGATATTGTCAAAGGATCAAAGTGCCATTCTTGTGTGCAAGCAAAGCAACCAAGAAAACCCTTTAAGGGATTAGAGGAAGAAAAGAACTTGGCACCACTAGATCTTGTCCATTCGACTGTGTGAGATGAATGGATTGTTGACAAAAGGAGGCAAAGATATTTTCTAACTTTTATAGATGATGCAACTCGTTATTGTTATGTGTATTTGTTGAAAACAAAGGATGAAGCTTTAAACTACTTCAAAATTTATAAGGTCGAGGTTGAGAACCAACTAGAAAAGAAAATTAAGCGACTAAGGTCCGATCGTGGAGAGTATATCTCTCATGAATTCTCCCGATTACTTACGAGCATGGTATAATCCATGAAGTTACACCACCATATTCTCCCAATCTAATGGGGTAGTGAGAGGAAAAACCGAACACTAACAGGACTTGGTGAATGCCATGTTGGAGAGTGCCAGATGCCTAAAATGTGGTGGGGAAGCTATATTAGCAGCAAATTTTGTCCTAAACAGAGTAATCACTAAAAGGTGTGAGATTACTCCGTATGAGGATGGAAGGAGAAAACCCAATGTCAATTTTCTGCGAACTTGGGGTGTTTGGCAAAGTCAATATACCATTGCGAGAAAAGAGAAAGCTTGGACCTAAAGCAATCGATTGTATTTTTCTAGGATATGCACATAACAAGACGGCTTATAGATTTTAGTAGTAAAATCGAAAACTCTGAGATTATTTCTAATACAATAATGGAGTCCAGAGATGCTTCATTTTTGAGGATATTTATCCTATGAGAGCAGAATAGGACTTCAATAATCGAGAAAAATCAAACCGATAATAATAATAATATTGAACCTACCACTTGTTTCAACCAATAAATGATACACTACCAAGTAGAAGATAATTTAGGGGAGGATAACAATTTAGTCGCAGAGGCTCCTTGTAGGAGCAAGAGACAAAGGGTTGAGAAAACCTTTGGCGACGACTTTATTGTATACCTCGTGGATGATGTGCCAAAATCTCTTTGAGGCTTATGCACTACGATCTTGAGTATTGGAAAGAGGCGGTCCGTGGCGCAGATGGATTCCATCATGGCTAACGGGACTTGGGAGATCACCGATCTTCCTAGTGGGTGCAAACTGTTGGATGCAAGTGGATCTTCAAAAGAAAATGAGGCTGATGGTATCATTGATAAGTACAAGGCAAGACTTGTAGGCCAAGGGTTATACCCGGAAAAAGGAGAGGATTATTTTGATACTTATTCTCCTCAGAGCGGATTAACCACCATTAGAGTGCTCATAGCATTAGGCTGCTTCCATGGTCTACACGTCCATCAAATGGATGTAAAGACAGCTTTCCTTAATGGAGAGTTGGAGGAAGAAATCTATATGGAGCAACGGATGGTTATGTGATTCTTGGACATGAAAATAAAGTGTGCAAATTATTAAAATCCTTGTATGGCCTAAAGCGAGCTCCTAAGCAATGGCACGAAAAGTTTGATAAAACTTTGACATCTGCTGGTTTCTTGTTAATGAGGCGAGATAAGTGTGTATACTATCGTTATGGTGGGGTCAATGTGTTATTTTGTGTTTGTATGTTGATGACATACTTATATTTGGGACAAACATCACTGTAATTGACGAGGTCAAAACTTTCTTATCTCAAAGCTTTGATATGAAAGACTTGGGAGAGGCGGATGTTATTCAGATATTAAATTGATCAAGAATGAGGATGGGATCATTTTGCACCAATCCCATTATCTTTGAGAAAATTTTGAGTCAATTCGGGTTTGAGAATTGCAAAATCTCCCCAACACCTTATGATCCAAGTGTTAAGCTTGGAAAAATCAAGGGTTAGGAAAAGATCAACTGAGATATTCACAAATTATTGGGTCCCTTATATATCTAGTTGGTGCAACAAGGCTCGATATCTCATTTCTTGTGAGCAAATTAAGCGGTTTACATCTAACCCGGAGATGATCATTGGGAGGCACTTGAAAGGGTGTTGCGCTACTTGAGAGGCACAACATCTTATGGAATACACTATCTTTGGGTATCCATCTGCTTTTTAGAAGGATATAGTGATTCCAATTGGATCTCGATGCGGATGAGATCAAAGCTACAAGTGGCTATGTTTTTACTTTAGCCGTGTCATATTTCATGGAGGTCTTGCAAATGACCATATTGACGAGGTCAACCATGGAAGTGAACTCAGAGCACTAGACACGACCCAACATTGAGGCCGAATGGCTTAGAGAGCTATTGTTGGACTTGCCATTGGTTGAGAAACCAATACCGCGATCTTAATGTCTTGTGATAACCAAGCAGTGTTGACTAAGGTTATGAGTACTAAAGATAACATGAAGTCCTCCGACATGTGGCGTAGGCTTAAAACCGCGAAAATTGAGAAACTCCTGAGTTATTCCATGAATTATATTCAGACAGAGAAAAATCGCGAGATCCTTTTACAAAAGGACTTGCAAGGAAAGCGATTTCCATTGCGTCTATGGACATGGGCATGAGGCCCGCTTGAGTTACACCACAACCGGTAACCCTTATCTTCCCGATCGGAGATCCGTGAATTAGGTAATGGGAAAAACAAGTTGAGGTTGTAACAAGAGAGTACATATTATTAAATTTGTACTGTGTCCAAATAGACAAAGTACTCTCATTTATATGGAAGGTTGGCTTAAAGACTTAATGTATTCTAGTGTCAAAGGAAAAGGTATTGGCCTACGAATACCTAAAATGAATACACCTACTTGAGCCTAAGCTGTGAGGTCGCAGTTCACGAAAGGGCATTCTCTAGAAAGCTCATGAGAAGATTAGGGAGCATGACCATTTAACGCTCCGTTGAGGTGAAGTTCTTTGGCACCTAGTATCGATTAAGATTTGGTGAAATCAAACCACACAAAGTCATGAATTCAAGGCTTAGTCCATTCATTAGTTGTGGGAGGATGGATCACGTTATTCTAGGTGAAAGTTCAACCGTATGGGACTTACAATCAAACACCGATATATTAAACGAAGATTGAAAGATGATGATCAAAATTTTGAGCCTTTGTCAACCGGCATTGGTGGGGATTGTTAGAAATGAGGCCCAAGTGGCCCATTTATCTCTAATGCCAAAGCTACAAATAAAAGTACCATATTGCTAGTTGAGAGGAGAATACCAATTTAAAGGAGAGCTCCCACCATGTCTTGTAATGAGACATATGGAGGGTGAGGAGGCGGCTAAAGTCACACGCACTGCTGCTGTATTTCGTGATTATCACGTATTTCCGCGTGTTTTCAGCGTGACTTGTGACTTGTGACTTGTGACTTGTGACTTGCGACGTCGCGAGTCGCCGTGCCGTGGATTAAATTCTGATGCGTTTAAACCCGCTTTAATTTTGGTTTCTCTCATTATTGGTGAATTAATGGGGTCATTCTTGAGATTTGAAACAACCATGATAATGGCGTCGATTTCTAATAAAGCGTCATTTGAATGACTCGCAGCTACTAGCGTTTAATGGTGACCGTTCTTGGTGCGAGGCTATAAAATGCAGACGCGTCGCATGAATGGAGCTTTTGATTTTTGGCTCGATACTCGCGTTCATCCACGGTGATACGTATTGCGTTTTCGTGTTGTGCTCATTCTTCACCGACCTTCCTCTCGGCGTGCACCGCGAGGCAAGGAGGCGGGATCTCCAACCGCTGCCGAGAGAACTCGCACGGGCGGCAATAAGGTTTACGGCAGCGCAATCGCGCGACCGCTCGAGCTCTTCATCTTGCGATCCACGACGTCGACTACTTCCTCTGCGTCGACTACTTCTCTACTGCCGATCGCTCTCGCACTTTGCTTCTTTTCGTCATCAAGCCCATCGTAAGAATTCACTGTAGGATCGATCTACTTCTGAAATATGTGGTGTCTTTTGTCTTGCCTGTTGTATTTAATCTTTTTGGAAATTAGTGTTTTTTTCAAATCTAAAACACAAATAATACCTAGTTTTTTAACATCATTCTCTTGTAGAGACTTCATCAAATTGTCATAGTGTCCCTGATGTGACAACAAACCGGCACAAATTAATTACATTTCTGAGTTGAGAAGGATCGAAGCCATGATAGCCAAGAACTAATGGAGTGGCACACCAAATTGAATTGATGAACAAGACAGCCTTTTATGACCTGGTGGTGAAGGACTCTTTCATTTGTACTAACTACTCCCTCTGATTACAAATAGTTATCGTTTTGGACATAGGTGGCGGTCAAACTTTCGAAACTTTAACTATCAATATCTTTTTAAAAATTTAAATTGGATGCATAAAAATTATATTTGTAGATTTGTCTCAAAAATTACTCTCATAATATTATAATTTTATTGAGTTTTATAAATATATTATAATAGGAAGAGGGGTGCTTCAATGCTTTTCTTTTTTACAGTTGCACAAATATTAAAACATGAATGAAGGGTAGATTGAGATTACTTACCCCTTCGATTGCTTCAAGATTTATGCAACTTGTATTACGAGGGAAAGCATTGAAGCACCGCTCAGAAAGAAATTAGTTGTTGTTTTGGAGACTGTGTAGATGTCCAAAACAAGAAGGGGTAGTAACTACTAAGCACTTAATTTGATAATTAAGCAAACAACAATTATGGCCAATAGCCATCACATCTCACTAAATTGCAGCAACACAACCATCTAATATGCTGAAAACAATTGGTGACGTAGCCAAGCACTAACCCAAGTTACATGAGACCACCTTAATTAAGCCTAGCATCTATCTCAATTAAGGTGAGCTCTTCTAAAGTTGTAGACTATATTTATCCCATCAATCTATGGCAATTGGCAGCTAGATCCTTCACCCAGAACAATTGAGTAGCTCACGGGAAACTCACGGAAACGAATAAATTGCCGACGCGGGATTCGGAAACTGAATTCTAAGGAGCAAGAAACAGATGCGTATGATGGATGAATCCATGGATACCGACCAAATCAATAAGGAAAGGAGTCCTCACCCCGAAGATCCGGCGGAGGTCGGACGGGTCGGCTTCCTCCACCTGCTGCGCCGCCAAGGGGGAAGAGGGGACGGACGCGTCTCCGCCTACGGCGAGGCGGTCATCGCCGCCGCCGCCGTCGACGGCGAGGTCGCTGAGGAGATCGCCGATGGTGAGCAGCGGGCCTCCGACTCCCCGCATCTCTGCTCTCGACGGCGAGGTCGCTGAGGATGAGGGCTCGGTTTCTACCGAAGGCTTTGGGCCTAACTAGGCCCATTTTAATGGGTCTTAAACGGGGAATTTTTTTTCTTTAATATTTTTTTTAATCTTTTTTTCAAAATTAGGCGTTAGGATAAAAAAATTACAGAATTAAGCGCCGGTCGCCCGTATATAGGGCGATCGCCATCACCCCATATACGAGCGATTAGTGCGCGCAATTTTTCCTCCGTTTGCGGTTAATTTCTAAAAAAAATCATAACTTTTTCATATGTTGTCGGATGGAGATGAACTTTATATAAAAATTGTAGCTCTCGACGAGATATACAACTTTTGTATACAAACTTTTTAAATTTGAATCCATTTAGATGGTTAAAAATGAGATAGAATGTTCAGATCTATTTTTAGATCTGAACATTCTATCCCGTTTTTTGCTATCTAAATGGATTCAAATGAAAAAAATTTGTATACAAAAGTTGTAGATCCCGTCGAGATCTACAATTTTCATATAAAGTTTATCTCCATCCGACATCATATGAAAAAGTTATGATTTTTTTTAGGAATTGACCGTAGACAGAGGAAAAATCGCGCGTTAAAAGCCGTACTAATCGCCCGTATGTGGGGCGATCGCCCTATATACGGGCGACCTGCGCCTAATTCTGCAATTTTTTTATCCTGACGCCTAGTTTTGAAAAAAAGATTAAAGAAAATATTAAAGAAAAAAATTCCTTAAACGGGCGCTTTACCATACGCATTGACGCCTTCAAACCTGAAAAACGTATCTGTGGTCGGGAAAAGTATAATACGCCGGAAGAAGCAAATTTGCACCGTGCGAAAATCCGTTAGGTTTTATTAAAGGTGCACACCAGAGTGTACGCGTGTAGCACAAAGGATGTAGTGTTTGCCTACTCTACATCTCTTTGTACAGAACAATTTAGTTTACAATCCCCAATTTTTCCCTTGTCTTACACGTACATATTAGCTTTTGCAGAGAGGCAGAGACCATTCTTCTGCAGACATGAGCAGGCATGCGGATGAGCATCAGGCAGTTCTAGCTCTCTACTCCATATCTCATATGATCTGCACTTCGAGCTGATCTGCTCGACAGTGGAAATTACTCACTCCTGCGGCTCCTGTCTGCAAGGGGAATGGAAATCTCGATCAGTCTGAAACTCCGAATAGTTAACTTGATCTCCTGCACACAAAAAAAAATTGCAATGACGCGCGATTGCTTCTATATGCCCTAGCTAGGACTGGTTACTGAAGGCCTGCAGATACAGACCAGTGACGGTTATCTTCGTTTGCTCTTGAATACGTGCAGTTTCCATTTCAGAGGAGCACAGAACCTCTGTCGTTTTCATTGTCTGTAAATTCTAAGCATCTATAGGCGGCAAAAATTCTATATGGCGCCCCTCGTAGATACTTGATACGTGGGCAACACAGATCTTCGAGCAAGATTGGCTTCATCTTCCTTCTAGAGAAACAACGCTCGAGAAAAATGTTATGTTGTGATCCAAATTCTAATCAAGACTAGCCAAGTTGGCGGAGCGAAGCGGAGACCCGTTGCCGGAGGCTTGGGCCGGAGCGAAGCGAGGCCAACTGGCCTGTTACTCAGCCCGGGGACGCCTGGGGGGGTGCGGGGGCGGAGCCTCCGCGGTACGGATTAGGATTCACCTTAAATTTCATCTGTAAGCCGCCAGGAATCATACGGCGTTTTGTAAACTCTCTCCAAAATAGTGAAGTTTTGTCTGGCTGGTGCCCGTGGTTTTTTCCCTTCGCATTGAAGGGTTTTTCCACGTTAAAATCCTGGTGTCTGATCTGTGTTGGTTTGATCTTCTTCGTTCTTGTTTGCTTGTCAATTTCTAACAAAAAATACAGAGCAATTATGGAGGACCCTTTGGCCTGCTGCAACTTCAACGCTACTCTGCCATGTTACCTCATTCAGTCGCACCCTCGCCGCGGTCCACTCTTTCCTCGCCATGCTGTAGCCTTGCTCGGACATCATCACTAACGAGGAAGACGAGGTCCGATGTTCCTAAATCATCAAGTCATCAGTAATTTTTCTTAGTAAATATTGTGAGGGATGAGGAAAAGGAGCTCGCCATAAATATTGTGGTGGCGAGGCGAAACTTGGGCGTTGGCCGCAACCGTGCCACGAGGTTGGCTGGCTGTTGATAGCGCACCGTGGCAAGGCCAGCGGAATCATCATCGCAAGGTAAGGGGTGAAGATGCGGCATGACCAAGTGACAAGACAACTCTGCACGGGGATCATGGTCATGGCGGCAAGGGAAGCAGTGCAGCGCGGTCAAGGCGATTGCTCACAATTTGACGGTGGTCGCACGGGCGGCGTTGTGTCGGTAGGAGAGTGCCATGCATCCATATTTGCGATCTCTTCGATTTCTTTTTTCGACGTCAGTTTTTCTGGGAGGAACGAAAGGGAGGAGGCAACCACTATGCTTTATGGTCTGTGTTGCCCACATATCAAATATCTATGAAGGGTGTCGTATAGCTTGTCCAGCACTTGGTGCTATAGAAATTTTTTCCTATATAGGCAAGTAGATATATTGTTTAGTTGTGGCTCACTCCAAATTCTCCGGCTCCCGGATTCTCAAAATTGTGGAGCTGCGCCGTTTGGCATGGCTCGAAGCTCGTGGAGCCATGCCAAACACCCCTTAGTTTAGGGGCTCGATCGAAGGGTAAGCTAGCACTGCTAAACCCAGACAAGAGTTAAGCAGGATCTTGAGAATTTTATCATTTCAGCTTTTCAACCAAGGCTAACACAGTTGGTGGGAGGTGCTCCCACCACGTAGGTTCAAGTTCTCTTCAGTTTGAATTTATGTGTCTTTCTTCTTCTTAATTGAAAAGAAAACCTAATTCTTCTGGGTATTCTCGTGTTTTTTTTTAAATATTTATCATTTCAGCATGCAGCTCTAAAGTAATAGATTCATGTGAATCATAGCTTACTGATCAGATGAGGTGTACTTCCGAATGGCGGAGATGATCCTCTCCTTGTCCCTCGTCGGGAACGCCTCCAGCAAGACCAAATCCTTGTAGAAATGGAATAGCGGCACCACCTGCAAGCGCAACACGATTCCACATGCATGCAACGAACAGCAGCTCGCTTGATTGGTTAACTAATCGACGCCAAATCACTTAATTTTCCTACGACTACGAGTGATTCAAGAACACGATATCGATCGATAACCAGCAGCAGATGCACGTACCTTGATGCGAAGCCTGTCTGCCACCTCCGACTGCTCGTCGTACTCATCGATAACCTGTGCAGTTTACATCAACAAATTAATGAACATCATTGCTGCTTGGACACTGCCTGGGCAGCAATATATACTAATCAAGAAGACGCATGGACAAGGCAATGGCGTGTGGCAGAGTACGGACGTTGTGCTTGAGGAAGATGACGGGGGAGCCGTCGTCGCCGGAGCCCTTGCAGAGCTTCATGAAGCCCTGCTCGATGTACTTGCAGCTGCCGCACGACGGCCGGTAGAAGTCCACCACCACCAGCGCGCCCGTCGCCTTGGCCCGCTCCAGGATGCGGAGGAACTCCTCGTCCGTCTTGAACTCCGTCACGCAGTCCACCGGGCAGAACTCCTCGTCCTCCTCCTCCTCCACGGGGGGCAGACCCGGCAGCGAGCCGTTCGTGCTCCCGCCGCCTTCCTCGCCTTCGCTGCTCTCCGTCGACACGGAGGCGACGAGGCGGCGGCGGAGGCGGGTTCTTGGGAAGGGGAGGGTGGTGAAGGGCGGAAGGGAGAGGCCGGAGGAGGTGGCGCTGTGGAGGAGGGAGGGGAGGAGAAGGGAGGAGGTGGTCATGGCTGCATTGTGGTGGTGCCTTGAGGTGTTGCGGATATTGCTTGGGATTTTTTTTTCTTTTCTTTGTTTTGAGAAAAGATTTTCGTTGGTTTGTTTGTGTCGTGGTTGAGAGAAGGAAAAAAGATTTGCTTGTGTGGCTGGGATTGGCTAGTCAGTATGTACGAAGTCCTTTGACATTTTTGTTTTTTCACAAATGTCGGCATGCTATATTTGATTTGATATTAATAGTACTTTGTTTGAGGTGTCTTGTACTCAGAGGCAAGGTTTAAAAAAAACCGTCGAAATCTCGCAAACCTCGGCCGAGATTTCGGATTCCAGCCAAGGACAAGATCCAAAATTCCGACCGAGTATAAAAAAATTGAAAAAGTTTAAATTGCTACAGTATCTTAGAAATTTTGCACGAGATTTCGCCAAATCTCGTGAAATCTTAGATTTTCTAACCAATTTTTGACTTTTTATGGCCATAATTGACCAGATTTGGTCCGATAACCCTTAATAAAGTCATCTTCCATGAAAAATTTGGTGAAAAAACCGAATTTTTGATACGTTTTAAAATTTCGACAAAAACACTGTTAGATTTTTATAACATTGTACAAGCTTGATAATGATCTAAAACATTTATGGTACAATCTTTAGTAGTTTAGGATCATACAAAAAAAATTCAAAATAATTGAACTTCATTTGCTATCTTTAAAAAATCAAAAACAGAATGAACATAATTGGGACAATAACCTTGTTAGAATTTTATAAATTTTCTCAAGTGTGATCATGATCCAAAATTCTTATGAGAGATTAAAAATTTCCTTAGTACCATTTTATAATTTTTTTAAAAAAAATCAACTTTTTTTGTTTGCTTAATCAAATCTATCTAAGCATTGAACTTCATTTGTTATATTTCAAAAATCAAAAAGAGAAAGAACATAAATGGTACAGTTCTTGTAAGAATTTTATAAATTCAAAGTGTGATCATGATTCAGAATTTTTACAAGATCTTAAGCATTTCCTTATAATACTTATGTAAAATTTTCAAAAATTCTAAACCTTTTTTATTGCTAAAGCAAATCTATGTATTGAACATCAGGCTTTTATCAGGACGTAGCACTATCAGATTTTCTGAAAAATATTGAACCTTGCTCATCATATGAAAAATTTACGTAAATATTAATGATACATCAGGACCATCCAAATTTTTTTTAAAATTTTCTAATGTGGTTTGAACTATATTTCATTTGGTTGAAGTTTTCCGGTAAGGCTTTTATCAGGACAGTAGCACTGTCCGAATTTTTATAAATTCATGATGCTTGATCATCATCTGAAAATTTTATGGGAATATTAGTGATGCATCATAACCATCTATAAAACATTTCAAAAATTTATAACGTGGTTTGTTCCATTTTTTATTCAGTTCAAACTTATCGGTCAGCGTTTTATCAGGATAGTAGCAATGTTCGAATTTTTAAAAATTCTTAAGACTTTTTAATCTTCTGAAATTTTTATGGGAACATCATTTATGTGTCAGGAACCTCCACAAAAAAATTCACAATTTTTCAACGTCATTTGATCTATTTTTCACTCGGAGCAAATTCACCGAAATTTCTGCAAATCTCACTGAGATTTCGGGAATTCCGACCAAAATTTCGATTTCCTCGGTGCAAAAAAAAACGGATTTGACTTTTGTTTTTGTATTTTGTTCAGGATTTGTCCAAAATTTCGAGATCTCGGCGAGATTTCATATTTCGGCCACCTTCGAGATGTCATCTGAAAACGAGATTTCAAACCCAGAGGACCTCTTTTTGGGATTTGGTGAAATTTACTCCCAAAAAGAAGATTATTCGAATTTTGAGCCACTAGTTTACAACTGCAGATTTGGCCTCCGATTAGGATTATAATAAAGTTCACCGAAGCTTAATCGTAGTTTCTTAACAGTCGGTGACGGACCAGTGATAGGGGCGCCAGTGCGCCACTAACCTTGGGATCAAAGGCCGGTGATAGCAGGGTTAGCAAGGGGCCAGTGAAGGCAACGGGGATTGAGACGGTGCCAGACCTTGGCAAGGGTGCTAATGGGCTTAGATTAGGGATGACAATTTTACCAAAGGCTGTAGGTACCCGACCCGATAAGGGTGGGCACGGGTGGCATCTCAAATTCATGGGTTTTCGGGTTTGAGTACCCGATAAAATCATAGGATAGACGTGGGTACCAATTTGTACCCGTGGATACCTAATGGGTATCCTATGACATGTGGACCCATTCTTAGACATACACATAACCCTAACTTCTGGATTCCGTATCTCAGACCGATTCCCCATTTCCGAATTTCCCATTCGCCGCCGAGGTGCCGATTCCCCATTTCGCCTGTTCCCCATCTCTGGATTTCCCCAATCGCAATTTCCCCACATCGCCACACGCGACAAGCCTGCGGCTGCGAAACCCTAACTATGCCTACCGCAACACCGCCGGCCGCAACACCGGATACCCTATTCCCGGACGAGGGTGTGCGCGAGGTTGGCACGGGAGGCGTCGAGCGGCTCCTTCTTGGCCGCGCTGTCCATCATCCCCGCCGTCCCGCTCGGACAGCCCGGCCCCGGCGCCACCGCCAACGAAGACATGTAGTAGCTCGATGACCGGTGCATCCTCTCAATCCGGCACCACGCGGCTCCTTCTTGGCCGCGTCCTCGTCCCCGCCGTCCAGCTTAGCCCCGCCGCCGCTGAAGACAGGTAGATCTTAGCTATCTATCCAGAATCTCTTTCTCCTATGACGTTGATCTTGTTTTATTGATCTCATCACAACGAATGCGATGCATCAAATGGATTACATACTTAGCCGAAATTCAAGCCATCCCAAGGAGGGCATTAGTTATTAATTAGTTTGCATCGATCGATTCGTTACGTGTCTTCTGTCTCTGTCGTTTTCAACTGGATCGACCTCCCTTTCAGTAGTATGAACTTGCCTTCAGAATATTTGATATGTACCTTATACCGAGCACTCAAGTTTCACTGAGCTTAGGAATTTTGTGAAGTAAATCACCAAATCTTATGTGCCAGTAACATCACAATGGTACTTGAAGAGACCAAGATCTTTTTTAAGGATTATACATGTTTACTAGTATATTGCCTGAGCTAACGCTACGACGGCAGTACACCCGCTTATCAATTAAATGAGAAGATAAGTATGAATACAACACTTCATAATAAAAGAGAAATTTAAAATTTTAAATGAATTTAGAAAGAAAAACGGAACTAAATGGAGGTCGAATAGGCGAAAACGGGCTCCCAAAAGATTTTAAATCAAGAAAGAGAAAGAAAAAAGAATTTTCTGATCTTAGATTATTTTTTTTGCAGCTTTCACAGAGAGCACAGCGTGCTCTCTGGGTTTGGCCAGGGCAAGGGGGAGGGAAGGCCAGGGGTGGCCGGCCGGTCGCAGTGGGTCGGCACTGGTGTGGCGAGATCGCCGGCACCGACGCCTGCGGGGTGGAGTCACGGTTGCGGTGAATTTCGCCGGGAAAGATGACGGTGATGGCTTGGGTTACCTCCAAAATCCGGCGATCTTTACAAGAGGGAGCACTTGGGGATTTACGCAATGCGATTGGGTGGGGGAGAGCTCGCCGGCTTTTATAGCACCGAAACAAGCATATTTATGGAAACCATAATTTGGGATCAAATCAGATTGGGAGGAAAATTTGGCAATAGAGCACAAAATTTAGGGAATTAACACCATAGATGGAAAGAGGAGATTTGGTGCGGGATTGATGGAGTTTTGGAGCTACTTTTTTACTTTAATGGAGGGAGGGAAGAGAAGAAGCTTCTCTGATCTGGGCTACAGCTAAAAGAAGCTACAGGTGAGTTGCCTTCATTTTTTTTAAATATAGAAGGATTTTTGAAAACATAGCACATTAGGTTAAAAAATTCTAGAAAAAATCTCAAAAAAACTTTCGATTATTTTGTACTTAATAAAATTATTTTCAAAAAAAACTAAATTACAAATTTGCCGAGGCACGGCGCCACGAGGTCGCCGACAAAGAACTCTCGCCGCGTCGGCAAAAGCCACCGATGGCGATCGTGGAGCCATTGCGGACTGCTTCTCCGTCACACGCCCCATCTCCCGGTTTCCTTTTCCCGACGTAATGTATGGTCCTTTCCTTTTCAGACGTTTGTTTCCTTTTCTTGATTCTAGGGCGTTTGTTTCCTTTTTCTTGTTGATCTTTGGAGGTGAGGAAGGTCTGTTGTGGGCCACAGGATGATTTGAAAAATATAGAAAAATAAATCGCGCCACCGACCACCGGATCCGCAAGGAAAAAAGATAAAAATTAAATGTTGCTTTCGCCATCACTGTTCCGCGAAAAAATTGAAAAAATTAAGCGACTCACAGACGGTTGATTCCTTAGATAAAAATAAAAACAAAAATTCAGCGCTTTCATACCAAATTAGGCTCTATGGGGCTAGATCCGTAAAAAGTCTCGAGAAGGGTCATATTCGAAAAAATACGATCACAATGCCGGACAATAAAAATTCAAGTCTTATTTCCTTGCATGCGATTCTCCTGTTTATTTCCTTGTTTGATTCACCTCCTTCCAAATATGTAGTACGCACAATTTTGGCTAGTAAAAATTCAAATCTGGTTTCTTGCATGCGGATCCTCCTTATTTATTTCCTTGTTTGATTTGCTCTCCTTCCAAATATGTAGGTGGGGGAGGTCTGTTGTGGGCCACAGGGATGATTAGACACACTAAATAATGACCATCGGATGTGGGTGAGTAAAACTGAGGAAAGATCTGAGACGTTCATTTTGATGAATGCAAGTTTCTGAGGACGTTTTGCTGGGTGCACGAACATTAGGCCATCTCTAATGAGGTGCATTATTTAGGGTGGACGTAGAAAAATTTGCTTAGGTGCATTATAAAGGGGTATAGATTCTGCTCTGAGCTGAAAAAGATAAGCTTAAAGAGGTGCCACTTTTTCCCACATTTTTCGAGAGGTGCAATTTTGTTGAAACATATTAGAATTTGTTCTGTTATTTCTCTCATTTGAGAGGCAACTCTTGCTTGTTGCTCACATATTTCTCTGCAGTGATGTTGTAATTTGTAACATTATAAAGTCCAATTATTGTTCACGCAAATACATTGTTCTACACTCCTGCATTCATGAGCATAATTTTTCAAAGAATTTATTTCGTACTGAATCGAAATACAAGATTTTCTTAAAGCCACACTGGGTGCAGCAGCAAGGTTTCTTAGATGTAGTTGAGATTCAACTGTGTTGCCTTCAAATTTTCATGAAAGAAACTGTCTCCTAACCCTATTTCCAATCAGATTATCAGACAAGAAGGTTTATAATGTGCCATCTGCTATTGACGCAACTTTTACCTGTAACACTAGATGAAACCTGAGGTATTGTAGTAAATAAACCATTTGCTCTTATGAATCCAAAATGGTTCTCCAGGGTGGTAGAGTCATGAGACTACTGATGGCAAGAGTACATATCTTGCTTCTAACAGGTAGTTCCAATATGAGCACGAAACTGTAGTACAGAACTTGGCTGTAACCTATTACGTGTGTGCCTCACGTGAGTACCCATGGGTACCCATCAGGTTCGGGTACCCATCGGGTTTAGGCGTGAGCACATATCTATGTCTGTGAAGGTTTTCAGGTTCGGGTGGGCGGCAAGTGGTTTGAGTTTCAGGTAGTGGTACTTGGAGGTACCCATCCGATTGCCATCCCTAGCTTAGATTCGTCTAGTCTTTTGGATTAGGCTAGTCCAAAGCTGTAAATAGATTGGACTCATTTTGGATCCATAGCTATTTTGATAGATTTAGGCCAGATTAGGTCAGGATTAGATCTTATATTTTTCTACTAAATCTCCCACTATTAGCCAAGTAAGACAATTGATATTGCCTTTAGCGCTAATGCTGTCTTTTTTGTTTACATACTTTTCAACCTCTATTTTCAGTGAGATATGTAATTACATGTAGTTATAGACCTAGTTTTATCACTTGAATGTTGCACCGTAAACTATCAAGTCATCAAACAAACAGTTTGTCTAGGTAAAAGCACAGATCAAGACCTAGACTTTCATGCGGACTCAAGCGAGACTTGGACCAGACCTTTTTTGGATCAGACTGGATACAGATCTATAAAAAGAATATTAGACTTGAACCAGATCAGTGCTAAGTTTCAGCCCATTAGCATTCTTAGACCTCGGTAGGGAGTGGTTTTTGTTGGGAAACCTCATGGCCCATTGAAGGCCCATGTTGGTCCCTTAGCCGAAACCCTAGTTGATCGCTATAAAAGGAGGAAGGGGGTCCCCCTATGTACATGCAATCAGAAAGCAATAAAGAATTCCGTCGTCGCTCCCCATATACCTGTGTCTCTCTCTTTCTGTTCTCCAATTTTAAATCTGTTCGAAACCCCGAACTATTCGATAGCGAGGTTCCTTAACACGTTATCAGCACGAAGCTCTACCGGAGATCAGAATTGAAAGGTGAGAAAGGTGGGATTTCAACGATTGAATCTAAACGCTTGTCGTTTCTATGCATGCATCTATCCTACGATCTTGTATCGTTTTAGTCGCGTGCACGGCCACACGGCAATCGCTTAAAGCAACTTGGCATGAAGCTACGAATCGCTCACGATGACACGGTTATCTTGACACACAAGAATCGCTACATCTGCGAAGGCTCTTGTACACACAAGAAAAATGCGCTTCGGTTCCCGTGCTCGCCGACTTGAAACTCGGCTAGCCGCCGTTGCGTTGCCGTCCCGGCCATCCGGCACGCAGCCGCTCGCCGCCTCGGCAACGCCACCGTCGGTCCGACCGATGCCACGCACGGCGCCTCGGCATCACCGCGCCGGCCTCGGTCGATTACGCCGCCGCCGCAGCTATGGCATCGGCCCGTAGCCGCCGGCCTGCGGCCGCCGTCGTCGCGCGCCCTCGCCACCGCAGACGGCTGCCGCCGCGCCTCGCCCGGCAAGACGCAAGCGCCGGCAGACGGCCGACCGCCGCGCGCACGGCATCCCCGTTGCAACCCTCGGCCTCGTTCGCGGCCGCCGAAGCCTCGCCCGTCGCCTCGACCAGCGCCCACAAGTCGGCTGCGCCGCCGCCCGACCACCGGCCCAGCGCAAGAAGCGCCGCCGTGGCCTTCGCTCGTCGCCGGCTCGGCCTCAAACGTCATTGCCGCCGCCTCGATCCATGCGTCGCCTTCGACTTAGCCCGTCGCGGCCCGACCTCCGCATGAAGCCGTGGCTCCCGGCCGACACGCCACCGCCGCCGGCTCGCGGCCGACTCCGGCCCAGCATCTGCTGCTCGAAGAAGCACGCCGTCGCGCCGCGTTACGCCGATCCGGCTTGCGACCACCGCCTCTACGCCCGCACAGATACGAGGCCGCGATCGCTATCGCGCCTCGGCCACCCGGCTCGCGACCATGCTCGAGCTCGGTGGCGGCCACTCGCCGTTGCCTCGGCCGCGTCGCCTCGGCCTTATCCGCGCCGCCTCGGCCCGCCTCGGCCACCGGCTCGCGGCCGCTCTGCCGTCACCCGCAGCGCCTCGCCCTTGGTGTCGCCTCATGCCCGCAGCGTGCTTACGCCACACCGAGGCGGTTGCCGTCGCTGGCCGCCACGCCTCGGCTCGCCATGTCTTGTTGCCGGCCGGCTTACTGCGCCGCCGCGGCCGCCCTTCGCCATGGTCGCGACCACGACCAGGTATTGGCCTCGCCGCCCGGCCCGCATGCACGCCGACACATCACACGCGCCGCCTTGCCGCCATTGCTTTCGACCATCGCTCGCCCGACCGCCGCGCGGATTGCGCAAAAGGGGCGCGACAAAGCGCGTGGCGACTAGGGTTTTACCTAGCCGTCACACACGCATGAATGGGCCTAAATAAGCAAGGCCCGATGGCGCGGCCTTGAAGAAAAAGAAAAAAGGAGAAAAAGAAAAGAAAGAAAAGGGAAAGAAAAGAAAAAGAAAGAAAAGAGAAAATTGCGAGAAAAATTGCAAAAAATTTTAAAAAATTGCCAAAAAATCAAGAAGATTTATTTGGCTCTGTTTTTAATCTTTCTAGCTTTATTTCTCTATTTTATGAATATCCTTTATGAATTTTGAATTCATTGCTCTATTTTGTATACTGCAATGCATGGAAATTTATTTTCTGTACTTTATGCTTATTGCAACCATTTTCTATTAGATTACACGCAGTAATCTAATGTCGGAAATTTGAAATCATGAATAGTGAATCGTGAGTTTGAAGAACTGGCCCCGCACGGTCAGAACTACCTCACTTGGGCATCGGACGTGAAGATAGTTCTTGGGGGCAAGAAGCTCCGTACTGCGATTGGTCTAGGGTCCTCACAGGACGTGAAACCTACCGTCGATCAAAACGATCAAGTTTTGCCTTTGCGCTTAAATGCATGAATCGCATTTTCTTTTAGATTATGGTTGTTAGCATTTTCTTTTTGAATTATGAATTATAAGCTCTAGAAGAGCATACTTCTCTCATGAATAAATAAGCAATTTATTCTTTATTCCAGTATTCTTTCATTTACAAGCAATGTTTGAATTATTTTGCCTCTGTTTGATTGGGATTATATTTCTTGTATCTAGAAATCGTGTAGCGCCCAAATGGAAGAGATATGCATTGTTGATAATGGCACAACAAATACCATCTTAAGAGAGTCTAAATATTTCCAGTCGATCACGAAGAACGCTGGAAAGATTACTACGATCGCAGGAAGCGACTCATATGTAATCGGCTCAGGAAGAGCCACTATTATATTGCCTATGGGTACAACATTGGTATTTGAAGAAGCCCTCTTGTACCCGGAATCAACGCGCACTCTCTTAAGCTTTAAAGACATCCGCGCCAATGGTTTTCACGTAGAAACCAATGAAGAAAATGGCAAAGAATACTTGTGCATTGTGAAGCACGCGGTATGTGGAAAAATGGTATTAGAAAAATGTCCCTCATATGAATCTGGGTTGTACTACACGAATATTCATGCACCCGAAGTGTATACTTCCTTGAAGACTATTTTTAGAAGCTCTGAGTTATTTTCTTTATGGCATGGTAGATTAGGTCATCCTGGTCTTAGAATGATGAGAAATATAGTGAACAACTCACAAGGTCATGGCATTAATGTTAAAAATTTCCTAATCATGAAGATTTTTGTGTGCCCTGCATGTGCCACCGGGAAATTAATAACTAGGCTGTAACATCCCAAAAATTTGCTTAAATATTGTTTTATTGCTTATTTGTGCACTTATGATTTTCTGGAATTTATTTGGATTTTTCTGGATTTATTTGAATTAATTTCAAATCAAGTTTATTGCCTTTTGTTCAAATTTATTTAAATCTGTGCAAAGTTAAAATAAAGTTTTGCCAAAAATATTTTATTTGAGTCCAGAATGTCTCAAAGTATTTTTGAGATTTTTCTTGGATTTTTCCTAATAGTTTTATCGTTTAAAATAACTAAAATGAATTTATGTAATTATTTTAAATGAGAAATCTTTTAAAAAGCCATTTGAACAGTGTCGGGCCGGCCCACAGCTGTGCGGCCCAGATAGCCCGCGCGGCCCAGTCAGCCGTTCGCAGCGAAACCCTAATTCGCGCAGCCGTTCGATCAAATCTCAACGGACCAGATCGCGCCGCGTAGAAGCCGTGTCGTGGCCGTTGGATTGCGACGCGTGTACGGCGGAGCGTCGTCGTCTCCGTTCTGGACTCGGAGTCCGCCGCCGTAACGCCTCCGGTCTTCTTCGCCGTGTAGGGCTCGAATGCCTAGGCTATAAGTAGGGGCGGGTAGTCCCCGAGGTTCATCGTGAGCGTGCGCAGCTTTTTCCTGTTGGGTTGTCGCCAGAGGAGCCTCCGTGGACGTTTGTGAGCTCATCGGACTTCGTGAGCGCTGCCGCCGTCGTTCTCTTCGTTTTCGTCGCCGTCCGTTGGGTTTCCGTCATTGCCGAGGCCGCCAGAGTCATCTCCGCGACGATTCGCGTCCGTGGAGGGTGAAAACGTCGCCGAAGATCCTTTCTTCCGCCGTCTCGGTGGCCTTCGTTCCCAAGTCCGGTGAGGATCTTGCCGCCGTGCCGCCGTTAGCATCGAGAAGCTCGGGAGCCGTTGGATCTGCATCGTCCGTTCAAGATCAAGCCACGTCATCGCCGGCGATAATCTACGGGTAAGGTGGCCGTTGGATGGGCGATGAGCGGTGGAAGGAGCGCCACGTTGCTCTAGTCTCGTAGCCGTACGATCGGATCTGGGCGCATCGGATGGAGCCGTCGCCGCAGCCAATCACAGGCAGCCGCGTGTCGGGCGCAGAGCCCGAAGCGCTGTGAGCCGAGTCCACCGTGGGCTGGCGCGGGTCGTGGACCGAGTCTATGCACCGGAACCACGTGCCGGCTTATGATTGGCCGAGGTCTCGCTGACGTCATGCTTGCGTCATAAATGTATTTTTCAATTGGAAAATAATCCGATTGGAAATTCTGTGTTGATGACGTCATCATGAGGTCACGCTGACGTCATAAATCGCTTTTTCAGAATAAAAATAAATCTATTAATTCCGATTTTCTGATTTTAGCAATTTCAGTATTTATTTCAAACTTCAAAAGGCTATATCTTTTGCAATTTAACTCGGATTTGAGTGATTCAAATTTCTAAAAATTTGTAAAATTGAGATATATTTAATGGTGGATTTTATTTGATTTTTGGAGTTCAATTGCTCTCTCTGTTGGCATTTATTTGCTTTTCTCCTTCGGTACGCGTAGACGTTGAATTGTGCGACGCTTCGGAGGAAGATCCAGCAACTCAAGAGCAAGTTCCAGAACCAGATCAGGACCTATTCCAAGGCAAGTTGTGCTTTGATCATGTTGAACCCATGTTTATAAAATTGCTATATTGTTTTACCCTATTGCATATTATTTCAAGTATACAATTGTTTCAAATTAAATTGGGCTTAGCTGATATACCAGATTGAATTATACCCTACCTTGTCATTATATGCCATGATCCATTATCACCCTAGATTGGTTCAATATAGTTGGTTAGTAATTATAATCAACATGGGATGGTTAGTCCGTATTAGTTGCTTAGCCATGCCACGTCGTCACATGTGTCAGGATCATTGATAATTAATCTTGATTAATGGAATATGGAACAATATTATGAACTTGTGTGTCATGTGGGATCACACGATGAGATTGAGTTGTTGTGGCGAGTCATGTCACGCAACGATGTTGAATTGTTGATGGCACGTGGTGCTTGGTAATCAACTGGGTGATAATAATTTAGATTGGGGCAAGTGACAAGGGGCGAGTATGCCAAGGTGGGCCCAATGGGCAGAGGGTATGTGGATGTCTTGCCCTGATCACTCTAAGGACTTAACCTTGCAAGCCTTTGACCTGAGTCAAACATGCAACCACATGTCTGGTATTTGCAATGTCTTAACTTTGGTACTATCTTGTTCGGTGTGAGTTCCCGAGTTATGGTGTAATTCACATGGCGCAAGAGGGGGGCCCTAGTTGTGGTTTTCAGACCCACCAGTGTTGAAACCTTAGCGGGTAGTACCGGATTAAGCCAGAGCATTCTAAAGGCTTTGTCATGATCTCTTCGCCGACACACCAAAGGAAGTGTGTTAATTGCATGGCACCAAAAGACGATCATGTCGTGTGGGTAAAGTGCATAACCTCTGCAGAGCGTGAAACTATTCGGATAGCCGTGCTCGCGGTATTGAGCAATGCTCGGGAATTACAGTTAAGGGTTAGCTTAATTAAAATGAACAACTTATGGCGGAATGCCATGTGGAAGATGGAATTTGATTTAGGATTGGAAACTTGGTTTACTTGAGAAATACTGAATCTAGCTATTATTGTTATTTGTTTTACAGTCTTTGCAATCTATTTATAGTATTTATTCATAAATACTGCTTTGTTGCAAAATAGCCATGATAGCCTATCCTTTGGAATAAGCCTTGCATATAGATACATAGAATTGCATTACATGCACAACTTGTTGAGTGCTTTAAGTACTCACCCTTGCCAACAATAACCTCACGGTTGAAGAGTCTACATCAATCTTTGGAGGAAAGATTCCAAGAGGAGACGAATGTTTAGGCGCAAGCCTTGTCGATTACTGTGGTATCTTGAGGGGTTGTCTACGTTTTCATTCATTGCATTTAATATATTATTCACCTTGCAGGCATCGTCATGTAAGTGGACCATAAGGTCATTCAACTAGTAGTATGTATCATATGATGTCTTTCATAATATTTCCGCTATGTATGATTGTGATATTTATCGATGTTGAGCTGTGTGCACTAGTGTGATCTGGACTAGTGCAAGATACACGAGGGTCCGGATTTGCATATTCGGGTCCCGATGTAGTGGTATCGAGCCATCTTGATGTAGGCCTTGACCCTAGATAGTCCAGTCGTCTCTATAGGAACTTCAAAATTATTTTCTAAAAGAAAAGAATTAACTTGGAAGAATAATATGTTCTTGACTTATCTTATTCTTCTATTCCTTCCTCACAAAATTTCTCTCTTTTCCCTATTGAATTTCTTTCTCTCTCCTTCTTTGGATCGAGTTAAAAACCTTATCGAGTTATTTTGGTAGTTGACGTGCCACATCATAGAAGAAAGCATCAAGTGCTTGCTGTCAACCCTGGAAATCATGAAGGAGGAGATCATCGAGCTCAAGGAAGGAATGGATCTATGAAGTGTTCCAAAAGCTCGAAGATCTATGCTTTGACTAGTCAGTTGGGACTCATGTGTGGGAGTCGCGTCTGCTTAAGATAAAAGTGTTACCCCTGTAGACGGTAGTTTTGTGTGTATAGGTTGAATTGGTTCTTCCTTGATTCTTTGAGTGTGCGGATGTGTTGCAGAGCTTTTAGGCTTATATAAGCAACCATACCAAGTTATTAATATTGTTTGCTTAGGTTATTAGGTTGGACCCATCTCCCCTGCTTTAGGATTCCTGCTTCTTACCTATGCTATTTCCCTCTTCCCTATTCCAAGTGAAGCAATCAAGCAGAGGGTTCAGATTCGTGGAAATAACATAATCAGTGGCAGCGAAAATCAATCCAAGGAGAATCTCAATAGTGGATTAGTTCTTCAACAGTCAGTACAAATGGATACGCAGAGTTTCAAAGGGTTCTTGACTGCTCAGACTCAGTTGATGCATGCAATGATGAAGCAGATGCAGAATATGACTGACCAAGCCAATGTCAACGAAGTGTTCCAAGCTGCTACTAATGATTTCCGTTCCTATTCAAGGTTATCAGAATTCATAAGGACTCGTCCGCCGGTGTTTTCAGGAAATGTATTACCATCGGAAGCAGATGATTGGCTCAAGACCATTGAGAGGAAGCTGCTCATTGCTCAGTGTGAAGGTGATGAGAAAGTCCTGTATGCTTCTTATCGATTCTGAGGAATCATTCTTGAATGGTGGAAGAAATATTGTCTTTGTTCATGAAGCCCCGCGAATATCACTTGGAATGAATTTGTTGTTGCTTTTCGTAATCTCTTTGCCCCACACGAGACAGTATGGTCACGATAGATACGGAGCATAATATTATCCCTGCACCTTGTTCAACATTTAAGCGTTGCTCTCTAAAGTCTTTATCAACCAAACAAGTCGAGGATCGTGCATGCATTATTTGTGGAGAAATAGGACATACTGCCGACGAGCATGCGATTAATTGCTCCACTTGTGAAGGAAGTCATTCTCGGGAGAATGTCCTATGAGTGACATCACATGTTACCTTTGTGAAGGCCGAGATCATGGTCCACCAATGTCCTCTGGATCCAATAGTTCTGCATTGTAATTCAAAGATCGTGAAAGAATCTTGAGCCGTAGTTGCTCAAGAGTCGCAAGAAGAGGCGAACGTCGGTTGCAAAGAGATGCCGCTCGAAGAGCTAAGGACATAATACCTTAATCTGTTGGCCCTCATCAAGAAAGAAGTAATTGGCGATCACCAACAACATGTTTCTGTGTGATGAAGAAGGCCATTGGTCTAGAAAATGCCCTCTGAAGCAACCAGTCATGGCGCCACAAGAAGACAATAATGTGCATGTAGTCACTCAAAGAAAGCACAACAACAAAAAACGCGTTTGTGCTACTCGTCATGAGGAAGGCCATTTTGTTAAGAAATGCCCGCGAAAGAATCTAGAGTCTCCTACAGACGCGGTCCTTCCGAAGTTACCTTAGTCAAGTTCATAACGCCAAACGAGAGCAATAAGGTTGCAAGAGGGTTTGTGCAAAGAATCAATTAAAGAAGAGGCGTCAATAAAGACACCGCCTGTCGATGAATGCTCGGGGAAGATAGGTGGCCCTAAGCTTTGCTATACTGTTAACAAGCCCGGGCACTTTGCCAATAATTGCCCTCGTAAGAAAGTAAACACGCTATTCAAGTCAATCTCGATTCTGCTCCAATCAAAACTTCAACGCCAATGCCAATCGAGGAGATTTAGGCGATGATTTTAGCCTATGCAAGTGTCATACCCTCGTTTGTAAAAGAAAAGTGACTAGAGATGAATTCCAGGTAAAGATTTTCGTGCCTAAATAAATAAAGTAAAGATGGTTGAGAGGTTGATATGTGAAGTGTTGGAATAAAAGCATTAATGATAAAGGATGTTTCTGAGTATTCCCCTATGTTGACGGTTCACTTGAAGATGTTGCGTGTGCAACGATGATCAGTTCAGTGGTGTTTGTAAAGATTGTCAGCTCGAGGAATTATCATGGTCAGAAAGTACACTATTGCCTGATCTAACCGAGAGTGTGATGGAGTTAAGTTGGAGAAAAGTTTCTAGCAAGCGATATTGGATATCAGACCCGAGATGCTACTCCTGAAATGAATTGGTCATCCGGACATAAGGCTGTCTTGGAGTTTGGTCAAAGAATTGTGTCAGCTAAAAGCCCTGAAAGCGGGAAAAAGGAATTTCAAATAACTACAGTTCGTGTTGGTCAGCGGAAGGTCAATAGTGTGGAAGTTGTCAGCTTTGAAGAGGTATCAGTTGTTAGAGAGTATCAAGATGTGTTTCCGAAGAATCCCACCAGATCGAGAGATAAAGTGTGTGATGGAGTTAGTCCACAGTACAACGCCAAAGTAAAGAGACCTCATCGAATGCCTATTGATGAGCTAGTTGAGATGAAGAAGCGCATCAAGAGTTGCTAGAAAGGTGGTTCGCTAGAACTAATTTGTCACCATAGGGAGCACTGTTTAAAAATGGGAGCTCGGGAATGTGTATCAACCGTCGAGAGTTTAATGAGGTGATGATCAAAAGGGTAAGTATTATTGCCGGGATCGTAATTTGTTTGATCACCAAAAGGGACTAGAGTTTTCTCAAGGATAGATCTTGATCAAGTTATCATCGATTAAGAATCATGCGAGAGAATGTTCTTAGGTCGAGTTTTCTCGCATTATGGGCGATGTAAGTTTACAGCAGGTGCGCTAGAATGATCAATGCCATTCTGAATTTATGGACATGATGAATGGAGTTCCATGGGAAATTGGTCAAGCTGTTATGGTGTATAGGTGGGATGTTTTTGTTTACTTCAAGTCAAAAGGAAAGTATGCGGAACAAGTTGGGATTAGTTTTGGAAAGGTTGCTAGACCAATGGTTGTATGCTAAGTTTAGCAAATGTGACTTTTGGAAGGAGAAAGTTGAATTTCTTGTCATGAGATGATCTGCTAAAGGAGTTATCGTGGATCCAACCAAAAGCGATGTTACGTGGGAGCAACCGAGACCGCTTAGGCAATTAGGAGAAGAAGTTTGCATGGACGCCGCGATGGCAAAAAGAGTTTTCGTGATTGAGAAGCGTTTGATAACACTCGTATTAGTGTTGCGGATGTGCGTAATGGATTTGATATTTATTGCGATGCTTCAAAGCAAGGCTTGGGATGCGTGTTAATGCAAGAAGGCAAAGTCGTTGCTTATCGTCGAGACAGCTTAAGACCGCACGAAGTGAATTATCCAACGCATGATTTGGAGTTAGCCGCAGTAGTGCATGCTTTGAAGATATGGCGTCATTATCTCATAGGAAATAGATGTGAGATATATATGCACCATAAGAGCACAAATACATATTCACTCAAGCGGATCTGAATATGAGACAATGAAGGTGGCGAGAGCTAATTAAGGATTATAATGTGGGAATTCATTATCATCCGGAAAAGCCAATGTGGTAGCGAGATACTCAGTCGGAAGAGCCATAGCGCAAATCTGTGTCAATGGAGGATCAACCAGAGCTATGCAAGGAATTTGAAGCTAAGGTTGGAAGTCGTTCAAGGAATGGTAGCCGACCGAATTAAAGCCAACAACGGAGGATCAGTTAGAGAAGGCGGAAAGATGATGATAAGATTTCTAAGATCAAGGCTAAAAGGAGGAAGGCCTAGCCGTGGATTTCATTCTAGATGAGCAAGGAACCATGTTCTTCAAAGGCGAATTTGTGTCTGGGATAAAAGGAATTGAAACAAATGATTCTTAAGGAAGCTCACGATTCCAAGTACTCAATTCATCCAGAAGTGCTAAGATGTACGGATTTGAAAGAGAGATTTTGGTGGCCTAATATGAAGCGTGAAGTAGCTAAGCATGTTGCTTTATGCGACGTATGTCAGAGTAAAAGCCATGCATCAGAGACCAGCTGGTTTATTGCAGCCATTGAAAATTTCGGAGTGGAAGTGGTAGGAAATCGGAATGGACTTTATCACCGGTTTACCTAAGACTCAGAGAGGTTACGATTCCATTTGGGTTATTGTGGATCGTCTAACCAAGGTCGCCCATTTTATCGAAAGAAAGACCACTTACTCGGAGATCGTTTAGCGGAGTTGTACATGTCAAGGATTGTATGCTTGCATGGAGTGCCCAAGAAGATTGTGTCGGACAGAGGTACCCAATTTACCTCAAGGTTTTGGAACAAGTTGCATGAAGAAGTGGGGACTCGTCTGAATTTTAGTACAGCATATCACCCGCAGACAGATGGTCAGACTGAAAGAGTAAATCAGATTTTAGAGGATATGTTGAGAGCTTGTGCTTTAGCTTATGCTACATCTTGGGATAAAGGTTTGCCATACGCAGAGTTCAGTTACAATAATAGCTATCAAGCTAGCTTGCAGATGTCACCATTTGAGGCGTTGTATGGACGTGCTTGTCATACTCCGTTGAATTGGAATGAAACAGGAGAACGTTTGGTTTTTGGGCCAGACATTCTCGAGGAAGCCGAAAGTCAAGTCGCAATGATCAGAGAAAGGTTGAAGATAGCATACACAAGATGCGAAGTGTACGCAGATAATCGTAAATCGAGATTTGAGTTTTGAACCAGAAGATCATGTGTACCTCAGGGTTACCCCTCTTAAGGGCGTTAAAAGATTTCACGTTAAAGGAAAGCTTTCACCAAGATACGTGGGTCCGTTCAAGATTCTGAGCCGTCGAGGAGAGGTAGCTTATCAGTTGGAGTTGCCTCAGCCTTTGGCAGGAGTGCATGATGTGTTCCATGTGTCGCAGCTCAAGAAATGTCTCAGAGTGCCAACAAAGCAAACCCCGTTGGATGCGATAGAGCTGCAAGAAGATTTGACTTACAAAGAGCAACCGGTCAGAGTTTTGGATGTTATGGAGCGCAAGACCAGAAACAAGTCTATTCGCTTTTCCAGAGTTCAGTGGAGCAATCATTCTGAAAGTGAAGCAACTTGGGAGATTTGAAGTCAGAATTCCCGAACCTATTCTCTAGTTAGCCCTGAATCTCGGGGTCGAGATTCTCATTAAGAGGAGGTTTGTAACATCCCAAAATTTGCTTAAATATGTTTTATTGCTTATTTGTGCACTTATGATTTTCTAGAATTTATTTGGATTTTTCTCGATTTATTTGAATTAATTTCAAATCAAGTTTATTGCCTTTTGTTCAAATTTATTTAAATCATGCAAAGTTAAAATAAAGTTTTGCCAAAAATATTTTATTTGAGTCCGAATGTCTCAAAGTATTTTTGAGATTTTTCTTGGATTTTTCCTAATAGTTTTATCGCTTAAAATAACTAAAATGAATTTATGTAATTATTTTAAATGAGAAATCTTTAAAAAGCCATTTGAATGATGTCGGGCGGCCCACACCGGTATGCGGCCCAGATAGCCCAGCGGCCCGGTCGGCCGTTCGCAATAAACCCTAATTCGCGCAACCGTTCGATCAAATCTCAACGGACCGGATCGCGCCGCGTAGAAGCGTGTCGTGGCCGTTGGATTGCGACGCGTGTCTGGCGGGCGTCGTCGTCTCCGCTCGACTCGAGTCCGCCAGAACGCCTCCGGTCTTCTTCGCCGTGTAGGGCTCGAATGCCTAGGCTATAAGTAGGGGGGTAGTCCCGAGGTTCATCGTGGCGTCGCGCAGCCTTTTCCTGTTGGGTTGTCGCTAGAGGAGCCTCCGTGGGCGTTTGTGAGCTCATCGGACTTCGTGGCGCGCCGCCGTCGTTCTCTTCATTTTCGCCGCCGTCCGTTGGGTTTCGCCATTGCCGAGGCCGCCAGAGTCATCTCCGCGACGATTCAAGCGTCCGTGGAGGGTGAAAACGCCGCCAAGATCCTTTCTTCCGCCGTCTCGGTGGCCTTCGTTCCCAAGTCCGGTGAGGATCTTGCCGCCGTGCCGCCGTTAGCATCGAAGCTCGGGGCCGTTGGATCTGCATCGTCTGTTCAAGATCAAGCCACGCCATCGCCCGACGATAATCTACACGGGTAAGGTGGCCGTTGGATGGGCGATGGCGGTGGAAGGAGCGCCACGTTGCTCTAGTCTCGTGGCCGCACGATCGGATCTGGCGCGACGGATGGAGCCGTCGCCGCAGCCAATCACAGGCAGCCGCGTGTCGGGCGCAGAGCCCGAAGCGCTGTGAGCCGAGTCCACCGTGGTGGGCGCGGTCGTGGATCGAGTCTATGCACCGAACCACGTGTCGGCTTATGATTGGCCGAGGTCTCGCCGACGCCATGCTTGCGCTATAAATGTATTTTTCAATTGGAAAATAATCCGATTGAAATTACGTGTTGATGACGTCATCATGAGGTCACGCCGACGTCATAAATCGCTTTTTCGAATAAAATAAATCTGTTAATTCCGATTTTCTCGATTTTAGCAATTTCAGATTTATTTCAAACTTCAAAAGGCTATATCTTTTGAAATTTAACTCGGATTTGAGTGATTCAAATTTCTAAAAATTTGTAAAATTGAGATATATTTAATGGTGGATTTTATTTGATTTTTGGAGTTCAATTGCTCTCTCTGTTGGCATTTATTTGCTTTTCTCCTTGATGCAGACGCTGAGACGTTGAATTGTGCGACGCTTGAGGAAGATCCAAAGAACTCAAGAGCAAGTTCCGAACCAGATCAGGACCTATTCCAAGGCAAGTTGTGCTTTGATCATGTTGAACCCATGTTTATAAAATTGCTATATTGTTTTACCCTATTGCATATTATTTCAAGTATACAATTGTTTCAAATTAAATTGGGCTTAGCTGATATACCAGATTGAATTATACCCTACCTTGTCATTATATGCCATGATCCATTGTCACCCTAGATTGGTTCAATATAGTTGGTTAGTAATTATAATCAACATGGGATGGTTAGTCCGTATTAGTTGCTTAGCCATGCCACGTCGTCACATGTGTCAGGATCATTGATAATTAATCTTGATTAATGGAATATGGAACAATATTATGAACTTGTGTGTCATGTGGGATCACACGATGAGATTGAGTTGTTGTGGCGAGTCATGTCACGCAACGATGTTGAATTGTTGATGGCACGTGGTGCTTGGTAATCAACTGGGTGATAATAATTTAGATTGGGGCAAGTGACAAGGGGCGAGTATGCCAAGGTGGGCCCAATGGGCAGAGGGTATGTGGATGTCTTGCCCTGATCACTCTAAGGACTTAACCTTGCAAGCCTTTGACCTGAGTCAAACATGCAACCACATGTCTGGTATGGGCCAACCTAACTGATTAATTTGCAATGTCTTAACTTTGGTACTATCTTGTTCGGTGTGAGTTCCCGAGTTATGGTGTAATTCACATGGCGCAAGAGGGGGGCCCTGGTTGTGGTTTTCAGACCCACCAGTGTTGAAACCTTAGCAGGTAGTACCGGATTAAGCCAGAGCATTCTAAAGGCTTTGTCATGATCTCTTCGCCGACACACCAAAGGAAGTGTGTTAATTGCATGGCACCAAAAGACGATCATGTCGTGTGGGTAAAGTGCATAACCTCTGCAGAGCGTGAAACTATTCGGATAGCCGTGCTCGCGGTATTGAGCAATGCTCGGGAATTACAGTTAAGGGTTAGCTTAATTAAAATGAACAACTTATGGCGGAATGCCATATGGAAGATGGAATTTGATTTAGGATTGGAAACTTGGTTTACTTGAGAAATACTGAATCTAGCTATTATTGTTATTTGTTTTACAGTCTTTGCAATCTATTTATAGTATTTATTCATAAATGCTGCTTTGTTGCAAAATAGCCATGATAGCCTATCCTTTGGAATAAGCCTTGCATATAGATACATAGAATTGCATTCTGTGCACAACTTGTTGAGTGCTTTAAGTACTCACCCTTGCCAACAATAACCTCACCAGTTGAAGAGTCTACATCAATGCTGGAGGAAAGATTCCAAGAGGAGACGAATGTTTAGGGCGCAAGCCTTGTCAGTTGCCTGTGGTATACTGAGGGGTTGTCTACGTTTTCATTCCGCTGCAGTTTAATATATTATTCAGCCTTGCGAGGCATCGTCATGTAAGTGGACCATAAGGTCATTCAACTAGTAGTATGTATCATATGATGTCTTTCATAATATTTCCGCTATGTATGATTGTGATATTTACTGATGTTGAGCCTGTGTGCACTAGCGTGATCCTGGACTAGTGCAGTATACACAGAGGGTCCGGATTTGCATATTCGGGTCCCGACAGAAGTGGTATCAGAGCCATACTGACTGTAGGCCTTGACCCTCGATAGTCTGGTCGTCTCTATAGGAACTTCAAAATTATTTTCTAAAAGAAAAGAATTAACTTGGAAGAATAATATGTTCTTGACTTATCTTATTCTTCTATTCCTTCCCTCGTCAAAATTTCTCTCTTTTCCCCTGCTGAATTTCTTTCTCTCTCCCTTGCTGGATCGAGAAACCTTATCTGAGTTGTTTTGGTAGTTGACGTGCCACATCATAGAAGAAAGCATCAAGTGCTTGCTGTCAACCCTGGAAATCATGAAGGAGGAGATCATCGAGCTCAAGGAAGGAATGGATCTATGAAGTGTTCCAAAAGCTCGAAGATCTATGCTTCGACTAGTCAGTTGGGACTCATGTGTGGGAGTCGCGTCTGCTTAAGATAAAAGTGTTACCCCTGTAGACGGTAGTTTTGTGTGTATAGGTTGAATTGGTTCTTCCTTGATTGCTGAGTGTGCAGTATGTGTTGCAGAGCTTTTAGGCTTATATAAGCAACCATACCAAGTTATTAATATTGTTTGCTTAGGTTATTAGGTTGGACCCATCTCCCCTGCTTTAGGATTCCTGCTTCTTACCTATGCTATTTCCCTCTTCCCTATTCCAAGTGAAGCAATCAAGCAGAGGGTTCAGATTCGTGGAAACAACATAATCAGTGGCAGTGAAAATCAATCCAAGGAGAATCTCAATAGTGGATTAGTTCTTCAACCGTCAGTACAAATGGATACGCAGAGTGTTGGGAAAAAGGAATTTCAAGCATGTACCAGCAAGAAATGCACCAGAGAGGGTGGAAATACCAAAGAAAATAGAAGGTATCCCTCAACCTGTTTAGAGGCCTCAAAGAAAAAGAACAGGAAACCTAGCTCCTCAAACCCAAAGTACCCGGAGACGTCTGGAGAAAACTAGGCGAGAGGACTTACCACAACCAATCACGAAAATACCCCAAGGAAAGAAGGGGAGCCAGTTGAGACCTGGCACTGGAAAGAAGCCAACAGGAAAGGCAATTCCAGACTTGAATCTTCCACTGAAGGAAGCCGCCGGAAATAATGTGTGCGCACACATAGGCGATGAAAAGCTAAAGAAACTTGCTCCTGTGATAGGGAATAGTAGTGAAGAGCAAGTAGAAGTGCATGAAGCACCCCATGAAGAAATGACCATAAACTTTGTAATAACATGAGAATCCCTTAATAGAGCAACAGCCAACGTTGATGCATACTTCGCAAAGAAGATTGCCTCGATCATTGATCATGATCCCGAGCCTGCATCTCTCGCAGAGTGCAAGAAAAGGCTAGATTGGGAAGAATGGAAAAGGCAATCATCTGCAGAGTTAGTCTCTCTGAACAAGAGAGAGGTGTTTGAGCCAGATGCCGCACACCTCCCCATATAAACCCGTAGGTCACAAATGGGTCTTTGTTCTAAGAGAAATGAAAACAACGGTTGTAAGGTACAAGGCAAGGCTCGTAGCTCAAGGTTTCACTCAACGCCCCGAGTTGATTATGAAGAAACCTATTCTCCACCATGGGAGGAATTACCTTTAGATATTTGATCTCAATGGCGATCCAACTTGAAGTTGAGAATGAAGCTAATGGATGTTGTCACAAGATATTTAGTATGGAAACTTGATTCGAGATATACATAAAAGTACCTAAGGAATTCCTATCCCAACCAAGACGGCAAATAGAAACTGATGCAGGTGAAATTGAGAAATCACCAGATGGGCTAAAGTCAAAAAAACCACCCAAAATCATATCCCCTAAACCCCGATTATCTGTTTCAGTGTTTCCCCTCTTTATCTTATTCAGATAAAAAAAAACCAAAGTCGCGGCTCGAGTGCATTTTAAAGATTTCACTCAACCTCATCAATACTCAACATATCATCTCTTCATTACAGCAGAAGAATATAGTCGTCATCACACAAGTAAGATTTTAAGCAAATATTAGCAATAGCAATAAGCACACCTAATACTATCTATTACTCAAAACTTTGGCAATCATATTTTATGCACACGCGTCTATTCAGTTATACAATAATCTCGACTCCAGATTCATCTCATAAGGAAAATACAGGATCAGCCAATACACAAGATTATAACATACAGTTAATAATTTTTTTTTACAAACTCAAATTGCAAGTATACATTAGATTTTCATCTTTTGAATTCAGATCACATCGCATTCAAAGGACTAAATCCTCTACTAATGGCATCTAAAGGAAAAACATCTTTCTCTGACGAACCGACCTACTTCTCTCACCAACCAACCGCCACATTCCTCTCTCTCGCCTCGCTTGCAGCCAAGAACAACTTGCACTCGTGTCTATCTTCTCCAACTGCGACACCACCTCTTTTACCCATTCTCACGCCATTTGGCAAGATAGTGGTCGATGCATGCCACATAGCACCATCCATAGTTTTTCCCGCAAAGAAAGACTGGTTTTTAGCTACCTCATGGCGGTAAAGCCAGCAGATAAATAGGAGTCAAATTAGTACATCCTACAAACTTTATCGCTACCCAATTACTCACCGGTGCCAAGAGGAGAAAGGCACCGTCCATCAAAGAAGAAGAGGAAGGAGGTCGCCACTACCTCTTTTCCTCTCCTCTGCCCCATCGGCACCTCATCCTTCTTTTTCTTGCAAATCAGTGCAAAGCATTAGCCTACCTTTCTTTTTAGCTTGATCTAGTGGAAATAAATGCAAGTCGCTTGTACGGTTTAAAACTCATGTGTCTAACTCTTAGTCAACCAAAGATAAAGACAGAATGTAAGCATTACTAATCCCACTTTTTAGAATCTTGTCATCTTATTAGCAAGGCACCCAATCATGCAATCCAGATTCGAAATCATTCTCACACATTTAACCTTACCACTAGCCAAACCAAGAATCCTAGAGCAAGCATTTTTTCAAGAAATCAAACCATGCCAAGACATATAAGAACTCAGTTCAATATTAAATCAGGATGCATCAAACTGATATGCATGGAACTAAAGCAACATAAAAGTCTTCCTCAATCACATGAGAGCGCAAAGAACAAATTGTAAAAGCCCTTTTCAACCAACATTAGTGCACTACAACTTCTAAGCTTCTTTACATTCAAGCAAGCACAAGAATCAATATTTGAACATGCATGCATTCTGATTTAATGACCAAACCATAAATTAGGAATATAAGAGCACATTAGGGTTATTTATTAAGCCTTGATCAGCAAAAGAATGTCTGCAATCAAGCAACTTTAACTTAGCCTAATCAAGAAGCAGAAAGACAGTAGTGAACAAGAATATATACAGAACAATAATCATGCATGTATGGTTATATTCAGGTGCTCACACAAAATTCAGCATTACACTCGATTCTCACTCAGCCTCAACTCAAATATTCATGCACTGACATAATCACTCTATGCTTTAAGTTCAAAACCGCAATTAAGATATTCAGTCTTAAATCTATACCAGTCCATACACCTTATGACTCATAACAGCACTCTAATCACTAAAGTTCCTTTCTGGTAATCAAGTAAGAGAATCATATATTCATGCAAAGCTGAGCAGTAATTAGGATATATTCACAAACTATGTAAATCAAATCAGAAGGCAAACAAGCATTTTCTTAGCAATTCACATTTACTAGTGTCAAGCATGGGCTAGGCAGAAATATATCATATCTGAACCAAAGTATGGAGTTACTATATTACACCTTAATTTGACAATCCAAGCAGATCCACACATATGCATGCATTAGTGTTTCCATTTAATTTGCAGTCAGGAAGAATAATATCAAGCAAAACAATCTTAACTAATCATGTATATATGCATTCAAGTAAAAAGTACTCATGAACAAGGTTCTATACTTTAGTGTTTCACTCAAAACAAATCACTCTCTGTTTGAGCATGAGAATATAGGCAGCAACACATATTACATACTAATAGGAGGATACATAATATCAATTCATGCACATAAATAAAATTCCCGAAAACTCATGTCAGTTAATCACAAAAGACACATTACAACCATCTTCTGCTCAAGGATTTCGGCCATACCAGTAAGTGTAGGATATTCAAATTTTAGACATATGTATACTCTAGTAAACAAAACCCAAAAGCGGCTAAATCACAGATAAACCGACATTCACCAATGTTCCAAGCACCAAAATGTTACTCATACACACATAATTCATATCATAAAAAGAGGTAAACTAAAAATGGTTCTGAGATTAGGATTAGAACTTAGCTTGTGGGCGCTGAGCTCCTAGCCGAGGAGGTAGGGGTGGTGGCGCGGGCGGCTGCAGCCTGCAGCACCACCTCGGGTACGGCCCCTGGGCCGTGGACCTTCTCCTCACGGGGGCTGGCCGAGCTCGGTGGCGACCTAGGGCAAGTAGAGAGAAACAAAAAGGGGTGAGTAGAGGAGAGGGATAGAAGAGAGAGGAAGGGAGTGGGGAAGAGAGCGTACCCTGGCGCCGTCGGCGGCGTAGGGCGAAGGCGACGGTGAGTGGGGAGGGCCGAAGGAGCCGGCGGCGACATGGGGAAGACGGGCGAAGATGGAAAAGGGGGGGTTTATACATGCGAGAGGGGAGGCGCGAGGCCATCGGTGGCGCGGCCCCCGGGTAAAAGATGACGGCCAGGCGGCGCCTTGCATGAGTGAGGGAGGCGGTGCTCGGGGCCAAGGGGGGGCCAAGGGCTAGGCGAAAAAGGGTGGGGGTCGGAGCGCGGTAGGAGCCGGTGGCACGCGGTAGAGGCCGAGGGGCGGCGGTGGCGCGCGGTAGAGGCCGAGAGTCGGCGGCGCTTGGAGGAGATGAGGTGCGAGGGAGAGAAGGAGAAAGGGGGGGCGGCGGCTGTGTCGACCGAGTGAGAGAGAGAGAGGGAGTGAGGTGGGGTAGTTTAGGTTAGGGTTAAGAAACGTTATGGTTTTGGGCGGCTTGGAAAAAGAAGAAGAAGATATATATATATATATATATATATATATATATATATATATATATATATATATATATATATATATATATATATATATATATATATATAAACTATATAAAAAAAAGAGAGAGAAGAAGATAAACAAATAAATGGATGAATAGATAAATACAAAATAAAATAATATATGTTGTATTCGAACCAATGCATACTCCAGAATAAGAAAAGAAATCAAGAAAAATAATAGGAAACAAACCCAAAATTTATTTCTTGTTTTTCTCTTTTTTTTCTCAAAAGTAATTAATGACCTAGCTTCAAATCAAACATATATAGACGAGTATATAAAATATTACAAATTTCAAATTATAGGCATTAATAAAATTGTTTCGCAATTCGCTCAACAAAAAAAACGTTATAAATTCGACCCAATATGAGAATTCATGAATATTAAAATCCTTGGTTCTCTTATTTAGGAAAACTTTCTGATAATACCAGAAGTCATCTAGAGTCACTTTCGGCTGTGGACAGCTCTGGGATCTCTCGTCCAGGCAAGTCGCCCTTCGACCATGTCTTGTGAACTGATTTTGTGACTTGGGTTGCTTGAAACTCTTGCATTCATCTCAAAAGCTAATTTCTAAAAGAAATTAAATCACACTAACTGGATCGGCTAGATCCAGTGTTAGAACCATAACTTTGGTGAGGTTATGGAGTAAATGGCGGGTGGAAGAGCTCAGGGTATGAGCAACCCCGGTTGGGTTGCTATGAAAGTCAGGGCTCCTCCACATAGGGTATCATTTAAGGACAACCAAACCGCACTTACCTCAAAATCGGCAAGCAAGCCGCGGTGACCATAGACCCAGTATGGGACGGGTGAACTAAAGTAACCGACAAGTAGTCGACTCGCCGTGGTGAGAAAGGTGATCGTGTTAAGTGAGGGCAATCACCCTAGGCGAGACGTCGGGAGGAGTCTCGACCGCGTGCCTTTGGTGAGGCGAGGCGGTATGGCGAGGTCGAGTACGGCCGGCCAAACGCTCGCTTCCTTGGTTTATTAGTGTGCCTAAGGAAGCGACCGTGACAATAAGCCAAAGTGATGCTATGGGCAAAGCAAGACACCTCCGATCGAGTCAAATGTGATATCACCCTAGCTTCCGTTTTGGAAGTGCGTCGTGTGGGTTTTCTCTAACACAGATGTAATACCCCACGTTGTTTTGCTGCCATTAGATTTAAAAGTTAAAACTTGACACTTTCTAACAAATGGGTAAAAGGGTACTTTGGATAAAGTACTACTTTGGAGTAGCGGCTCGGTGGCCGAAAAGTATATTTTATACCCATGCATAAAGGTTCATGGCTTCTTTAGCATCGTGTACTCACTTGCTTTCTATTGTTTTTCAGAGCATGTTGAGTGCACCCAACCAGATGAGATAGAAGTTGAATTTCATAATGATGTGAATCTTTATGATGATACCGATGTTGCTGTGGAGGGATATGCATATGAGGGGGCTGACGACCAAGACCTGGCGGAATAAATCTACCCTCAGGAGGGAGGTATCTAGAATAATATTGTAATATTAGGCGGGCGGTGTAGAAATCACCGTAGCCAGACCTAAGACAGTACTATATGTACATTAAGAATAATCCCCGAGTACTATTCGGTGGAAATTTCTATCCGTGTATGTGTTGTTTTCCTTAGCCTGATCCTGGCGCACTCTGCTCTGTGGTGTTTCCACTGGTCCTGGCCTGGTTAGGCGAAGTGGGGGCGTCACAAAAGCAGTCAGGAAGAATGTGGTACAATCGCTTGAGTGACTTTCTCTGCAAGAAAGGCTACACAAACAGCGAAGATTGTCCATGTGTGTTTATACAGCGATCCCCGAATGGATTCAGATAATCTCCGCCTATGTAGATGACTTGAACATCATTGGGACGGATGAAGAAATTGAAGAAGCATGCTCATACTTGAAGTCTGAGTTTGAAATGAAGGATTTGGGTAAAACCAAGTTTTGTTTAGGCTTGCAGCTTGAGCATGTCCAAGGAGGAATCTTGGTACACCAATCAACCTACACGCAGAAAGTGTTGGAAAGGATTGGCTTTGAAAAAGCATATCCCGCAAAGACTCCAATGGCTCAAGGTCACTCCAAGCGCACCTAGACCCATACTGCACCTAGAGAAGAGGGGAGTAAGTCCCGGGTAGAATTCCCATATCTCGAGTGCAGCTTGGAGCGCCATGTACCTTGCGAATAGTACTAGACCTGACATTGTGTTTGTCGTGAATTTGCTAGCTCAGATCGAAGGCGTAACCTACCAAAAGGCATTGGAAAGGGATCAAGGACATCTTCCGCTACCTCCAAGGAAGCAAAGACCTCGATGCTTTTTCGAAGAAACAATGAATTGAATTTGGTTGGCTATGCCGATGTTTGGGTATTTATCGACCCGCATACCGGCAAGTCTCAAACGGCTATGTTTTCCTATGTGGAGGAACAGCAATTTCTTGAAGTCGCCTAAGGCACTCTTGTCTCGACGCGTCGACAAACCACTCGGAAATCATTGCTTTGTATGAAGCATCTCGTGAATGTGCATTGCTCCGAAGAATGGTTCACCACATCCAGAAGTCATGTGGCTTGAACATTGAGCAAACTCCCACGATCATTTATGAAGATAATGTAGCTTGTGTTGCCCAAACACAGATGGGTTACGTGAAGAGTAATCTCACGAAGCATATCAACCCCAAGTTCTTCTATGCTCACGAATTGCATAAGATGAACGAGATCAAGATATTGCATACTAAGTCATGTGAAAATCTTGCGATTTGTTCACTAAATCACTCCCAAAGATCTACCTTTGAAAGGTGCGTAAAAGGAATTGGGATGATGAGACTTAGAGAAGTGCAGATTTCAGGGGGAGATATTTCACATACTCCCACATAAATCTCAAAGATGAATTATGAATACCCAACATGAAACTCGAAGATTAGCAATTGAAGTTGGGAGAATTGTACTCTTTTTCCTTAGCAAGTTTTTCATGAAGTTTTCTTGCATAAGGTTTTAACGAGACAATTCGTGCAACATAGTAAGCGTATGCTATGTACTCTTTCTCCAAGTATTTTTCCCACTGGGTTTTTCTGGAGTTTTAATGAGGCATATGCATCTCGCGGCAAAGGGCCCAAGGGGGAGTGTTGGGAAACCCTCATGGCCCATTGAAGGCCCATGTTGGTCCCTTAGCCGAAACCCTAGGTGATCGCTATAAAAGGAGGAAGGGGTCCCCCCTATGTACATGCAATCAGAAAGCAATAAAGAATTCCGCTGCCGCCCCATATATCTGTCTCTCTCTTCGTTTCTCCATTTTAGATCTGTTCAGGAACCCCGGACTATTCGATAGCGAGGTTCCTTAACAGTTTTTAGGATATGGAGGGCTTAGCTGGGAGGTAAGAGAGGCAACGGGGAGGATAACCGACAACGCCGTAACGACTCGTCAGCAACGCACGAGGTAAAGCATGTTTGCACGTGGGAAGTGACGGCAGCTAAAAATTCTACTGATAAGTTTTTTTAAAAAAAAATAATCGTCTTACGTCTAGATAGACTCTTGTTTTTAAGCGATGGATTTTAAAGTTAGATTCTGACATTACTGGTTCTATTAAGAATTTTAGGGAAAAAAACTTTAATTATGTTATGTTGCTCCGGTATGACTGTCAATCTGTCATACACCGACAAAGCGTATCCGGTGAAAACCATCTAAGAGTTAAAAACCCGTGAAAACAATATCTTGAAAGTCTACAAAAATTATCAAAACAATACCAGATGTAGAGGGGATGTTCTCTTGCCATGCAAAATTTTAGTATCAAACTCAACCTCATTTACAAGATATGAAGAAAAACAAATTCTGCACGTATACTAATTTTTAAACGGTTAGAGAACATCCCAACCCCTATATTTATATATTTTTGGATTTTTTTTAAAAAACTTCTGTTGACGTCAAAAACTTGAAGTAGGGTTTCTGACAGCGGCACATCAGATGAACACCTGGTTCAAGAGCGTGCCAGTCGATTTGACCTGTAACCGACAAGGTAAAACATAAAATTTACTCAAAAGCCGATCGTAACGATCAATCGGCTTAGACCCAATCAGCTTGAAGCCGATTAAGATCAAAGTAACAAGGTAAGTCTAATTAGCCGATTAAGGCTAATCAGAGGATAAAGGTAGATCGATTCTGAAGAAGGCGATGCGCAGCAAAATCAGAATAAATCAAACCTGGGGTGTAATTGAAGGAGATCAACAATCGGCGATGCGCAACTTTATTGATCAAGATCGATTACAGAGACTAAATTACAAAAGCTACTCCTAGTCGACAGGAAGGAAGAAAGTAAAAACTGGTTGATTGTATTGTCTTGATGATGCCCTTGCAGTTCGCTTTGGCCCTTCTTTTATACCCTTGGCCGATCGTGTCCTGTTACAACACGCTTTAAGTCCGTATCCGTATCGGCTTTATCTCGGACGATTGTTTTTCTTAAAAATCTTGGCAGTTACCAAAATATCTCCAAACCTTTCCATCCTGTCTGTTAATTCCATATCTTTGACTTTATTGCCGATTTTGACCAAGCTTGCCAAATTTTGGTGCAAACATATGCCCCCATTTCTGAGAGATGACTTGTCATTTGTCAAAAAATTTACTTATCGGCTTTTCCAATCGGCTAACTGTTGAACTTCACTCAATAACTGCTACTTTATTCGCGCCGTAATTCTCTGACATGCGAGTAGTGCATTTAATCGCCGCGCTTTTGAGATTCACTTCCGCCGCTTCAAATTTTCACCACGCTATAAAATGCGGCCCCTACCTTGGTCATTCTTCACGCGCACAAGCTCTTGAATCATCTACAATCGGCTTAAGCTTTCCGTTTGAAGTACTCGTGAGGCAATCCTTTAGCTCATCAATCTTCCTTCATCGGCTACAATGGACCCTAGTCAGGTACTTATTCCGATTCCACACAGCAACGATCAATATTTTTTGGGTCCATTGGGAAATCTAGACGTTCATACCGTAAAAACCGGAAGTTCCTGCTTACCTCATCAATTTCCGGTCATAACATAGAGGGGTGGAATAAGAGTTTTAGGGCTTGGCCGACAGCTCTTAAAGGATGGAGAAATTGGTTTATCAGGGTAGCAGCCCAAAAGAGGAGTGAATGGGAAAAAATGGGCATAGCTAAATGTATTTCACTTTCCTTAGTCGACCCTGAAGCCAACGAGCCCTCAGTGGCCACGGCCTGTTATTTTTTGTCAGACTGCTTTAATGCTTTTTTGTTCCGCACTGGTCCCATCGGCCCAACTCTTTTGGATGTGGCCCAGTTGTGTTGCTTGAGACCTGATGGGGACCAGGTATCGGCTTTCAGTGCCAAGCCCAAGTATAAGCTTATTAAATCCAAGGGTGAAGGATGGGCAAAATATATCAAAAACAACAATAAGATTAATGGGATAGTGTCGGATGAAGAGCACGTTGCCTTCTTGAACCAATGGCTAGACCGCTTTTTGTTCTGTGGAGCATCTCTTGGACCAACTCAGGTATATCAAGTGATAGCAGAGCAGCTTGTTGAGGGTCATCGGCTAGCTTTAGGAAAAATCTTCTTGGGTGCCGTGTATCAGATGCTTTACGTAATAAGGAGTCGGCTTTATACGGGTTTTGGAAAATTCACCATCGGTAACGTAGGTGGCCCAATGTGGTTCATACAAATATGGTTGTATCGCTTATTCAAATTGCCCTTTAACTTGATTCAATGACGATACTCCTTTTCCAAGGGAAGATATACCAGAAGGGGCTCCTATTCAATTTAGAGAATGCCGATCTTTTGGTGAGAGATTTATGATGTGCTCCAGAAATGAGACACGGACCTTCCCCGATAGCTGCAGAAGATTTCTGTCATTCTTTTTGCAATTGAACACCAAAGATTTCAAGCAGCAAGATTTCTTTAGTTATGGTGTCTGCGCCGATTTTCTTTGGCCTTCATTTCTTCATCCGAAGCCGATAGTTCTCTCGATGCCTCGGGAGACTTTGGACTTGTATAAAATTTTCATCTCTCCGCATTTTCCATGTCGGCCTTCATACTCGAACCGACATTCCAACCTTCATACGAAGTTTTACCACCCTTCAAGATATGCAAGACAGCTTTCGGTTTCGCCAGTGATTCCAAGTTTGCCACTCCTGGATCGGCTTCAACCCAGAGCTAGGGTTCGTAATGCCACATCAGCGAGGTTAGTCTTGGAGTTAGCCGACGAGCTCCAACTTCGCAGTCTCTCACACTTTCATCTGAACGCTCGCAGAGCAGGGGGTTTCACAACATGGTGGTCGGCTATTGCAGAGTATTTGTACATGGAAAAGACTCCATCATTAATAATCAAAGAATTTTTTCCAAATCTGCCAGAGCCATTATTAGTATCTAACAACGATTCTAGCAGTGAAGCTAGCTCATCGGGTTATACTAACACAAGTCTAGTAGATAAGGTATTGGCTTGAATAATTTTATCTTGTGCATCGGTCTTTTTTCCAGATGCATTTTTCTAACCACTTTACATCGTTTGCATTTTTGCAGGCTAAGGATGTTGGCAAAAAGCCTCTCTCTAGACAATCGGGAAATGACCAGGTAAGAGGGCGATCAATCGACCGCCTTACGGGCTATACCTACGCACTTTAGGGTTCACACCATCCTTATCGGACATCGAGAAAAACAACCAAGTAAGTGCAAATACAATCACTGCACCATTTCTCCTCTACTTTAAACTAACCTTTATCCGATTTGTATTTCCGTAAAAGAAAAGGCAAAGTATACCAAGGCTCCAAATAAGAAAGGACACAAGCCCCAAGAACAAAGCGGCGAGAGTTCGCCACATGCATCGGCTATTGGGGAGGTAAGTTATAATACCTTGTATAATGACTTATGTATCTTAATGCATTGGCTCACCCTTTGTCTCATTTTTCTTTAGCCAACGCAATCTACCCAAGTCGCGAAGATCTTAGCCGATCTTCCAAATATTTCGACTGCGCCAACCCCTACGCCGAAGTTGACTCAACCTGCACCAGTCACCGATTTGCCAGAACTATCAGACCCAACAAACTTGCTTGGATTTTCGTTGGCCGATCTTGACGACCCAGAGATCATGGCCACTTGTAGGATCAAGGATAACCGACTAGAGGGGGTGAATAGGAGGTTTCTAAAATTTCTTAACCCTATTTAGAAAATACAAATAACACTACCAAATTAAGATACGAGTCTGAAGAACAAACTAGAGTTTCTATCAAATCTTAAGATGTTATGACAAAACAAATGAGGCCAATATATTTATGAGCACAAATACTATGAAGAGATGGTATTGATCAAATGGATTTCCAACAAACAAGAATACCAAGCACAATAAAATAGGAGACAAGGAATTTTAACCCGTGGTCTCTGAGACTTCCGCCTCCCTACTCCACGCTGAGGTGACTTGATCCACGCTGCCGGCTCCACTCGCTGAGCCTTCCTCGATCACTAAGGTAGTTCTTCCCGCCCGGTAGGCGAACTCCGCCTTCACAACTTGCCGGGCTTCTCACAATCTCTGTTGAGAAGCTCACCGCGCACGATCGCCACTAAGCCGCCTAGGAGGCGGAACCTCCAAGAGTAATAAACCTTGACGCTAGCTTGAGGTCGAATGTCGGTGTCTAAAGGCTCAAAACACTAAATGCAACACCAAATTTGCTTCTCACACTCACAAATGGAAATTGAATGCACACAAGAGTGGAGAACACTTGCTAGAGCTCAAATATCATCAATAAGGACCAAGAGATGCTTTAGAATGCAGGTGGGAGGTATTTATAGCCTCCACCAAACTTTCTAGCCGTTGGAGCTCGAATCTGCAGAAAATCTGTTTTTCGGTGCTACATACCATGTAGGACCTGTGAGCACCGGATCTCGCTTCAACGGCTAGAATAAAGGCATTTAATGCACTTGCCGAGACCGTTACATGAGGTCCGGTGCTACCGCCAACTAGGGCTCAGTAGCACCGGCTCTATTTCTTTTCTTTCAATGTAAATACACCTCTCGAAATATAGCACTGGTCAAGTCCGGTGCTACCGAAGGTCCGGTAGCACCGAGCCACCATACGCGGTAGCACCGGGCTTCCAAAAGTTCAAGAAAAGATGCTTCTCTGGAATTTTTATACCGGACTACAATTGGCGGTAGCACCGGGTCATAAACTCGCCCAAAAACCCTTCTCTGGAATTTTCACACCGGGCTGTTGAGCCGGTGCTACACACACCCAGTAGCACTGCTACGCCATAAGCGTAGCACCGGATTCCGATACTTAAAATAAATCGTGGTATTTTAAAGATGAAACTTGTCTAATATTGAGCAACTTATATGAATATGCATTTGAGCCTTTAAACCCTAATTGACATCAAGATAATCATCAAGATCCCTCTTAATAGTACGGCCCTAAATCTAATAAACCGATCTTTCTTCTAAACTCCAAGATTGTTAAAAAAGAAAGCCTTATATAAAAAAGACTTAACATAATCTTGACACATGCTTGATCTGCTTGAGCTTTCCTTGGTATTTCCATGATCATTCTTCTTGGAGTTTACCTACTTACAATATCCTCAACAAAAACATTAGATCATATAGCAACGTTGTCATTAATTATCAAAACCAAAACATATCGGGTGCCTAGATGCTTTCAATCTCCCCCTTTTTGGTAATTGATGACAACCCATAGTGATAGTTGAAATTGTTTTTAGGTGAACAAAAGGAAATTTTTGTTTCAAGAGATTAGGAACCAAATTGCCTTTCAAGGTGAAGGAGTATCAACCATGATATATATTATTAAGAAATACTCCCCCTAAAAATGTGCATGCTAATTTTAAGTAGATGGTTTGTTCATTTACACAAAATTTTGACAGAGTTTTGTTTAATAATTTGAGCCCGTGGATAAATAAATGAGGATATAATCAATATATTACAAATATTAACCATGACAAGTTCAAGACAAACACATAGTATCAAGTTTACAAATTTATCCAGAAGGCATCACATAGCAACAAGGTATCAACCAAAACATAAGACATAAAATTTATCCAGAAGGCATCACATAGCAACAAAGTATCAACCAAAACATAAAACATAAAATTCTAGAATGTCTTCAGTTCACTTTCACTTCTCCCCCATTGGCATCAAATACCAAAAGAAAACTTAAGGGGCTGAAGGAGCAGGAGGAAGCGAAGTAGATGGAGGTGCACGAGATCCGGAACGCTGATAGACAACAGGAAGAAAAGAGCGAAGCTCTGAGATCGAAGTGTCCACTGAGTCTAGCCGCCCTCGAACCTCCTCAACCATCTGCCGTGTTTGAGCCTGAGCCTCCTCCATCCTAGCAAACCCACTCATCATGTCAGTTCTCATGCTAGCCAGGCTGCTCATGAGGTCACTCCTCAGACTGTCAAGGAATTGATCATGCTGAGCTGGAGGAATTTCTGAGGCAACTGGGGTCTCCTGAGTCTGTGGCTGATGAGAGGATGACTGACCTCTCTGAGAGATTGCCTGAGGTGCTGCCTCGCGAGGTCTGTAAGGCTTGTGGACACCGCCACATCCTCCTCTAAAGCCAGCCACTCTCTTTATTATCATCATAATGAATGGAGCAAAGTAGATTCTTTTACCTTTGTCACAGGCAGAAGAAGCCATCTCTCTGATCATGAAATCCACTACATCAAACTTATGCTTGTTCATGATTTTGCTCATAATATTCCAGGCATACCCTCTGATTTCATCATAATTCCCGCTCTTGGGATGAATGGTTACTCTGACTATTCTGCTTATTAAACTAGCAGACTAAGAAGATGCGCCATTTTTCCCGGACGCTTGATCAAGTCAAGGATCATAAAATCAAATTTCTGGCGAGGGAATCACTCACATCGGCACTCTGGATACCCATTGTGGTGAATGCCCCAAACTTTCTCAATTTCATTCTTGGTGACTGTGCATCGCAGTATCTCGCATCCAAGTAATGCTCTCATATGATTCGATACATGCAATGTAGCATAAAATTGTCTTATTAGATCTTCATTGTAGTCACACCGCTTGCTCACAAAGTCAGACAAGCTTGCCCTATGGAACAATTCTGGCACTCCCACAAACAAAGGAATTTTTCTGATATGATCCCAATTAATCCACTTATGATCAACAAATTCCTTTTCTTTGTAAATCTCATAAAAGACTTTCTCACAAATAAGGTTCTCAATTTATCCTCGCAAGGCCTAGGCAACAGATATTGATTTGCTGTTCTCAAGGAGAAATATGTGTCACCTTTGATTGTCTTCAAATTTGTCGAAGGATCGAAGTCATCAAGATTTTCTTCTTCTTCGGTTTCTTCTCCACTCTGAGATTTATCTATATCCATAGAGTCACTAGCTTCTTCAGTCTCTGACACATGTTGTTTGCCCTTGGACTTCTTGGAGTTGTCACCAGTCTCTTGTCTAACCTTCTGTCGAACTTCTCGATGTCTTGAAGCTATTGGAACATCATCTTGGTGATCAATCTTGAGAGGGAGTGAAGAAGGAGCTCGCCTCTGCTTGCAATGATTTTAATGTAAGACCCGGAGCCACGAGTCTTAGGCATGATTGCTAGATACAAAAGAGATATTCAAGGATTAAGATCAAGGATATGCCCTAGAAGCTTAAAGTTTTGTAAAGAAACAACAAATTGTAAGCGCTTGTTCCAGAACCGGCTACCGCTTATAAAACCTAGAGCACCGGACCAGAGGCGGTGCTATCAAGACAGAGACCAGTAGCACCTGGCCGATGCGAGATAGGGCAAGAATGTCCAAAATTTATGATTTTGACATGTTTGATTTAGGAAATGTCAAGTAATAGAATGCATATTCTTCATCAAACACGTTTCAGCCACAAATTTCAACAAACTCCTACACATTTTGCCATTTTCTCACAAAACCCTAAGAAGTAATGAAAAAGATGCTAGGGCATGAAAAATTGATGATTTTTGAACAAAAGATGGTACCTTTGATGGAGGATCAAGTGAGGAACAAAATGGTTGAAGGGAATCTTGATTTCTTCGGATGAGATTGAAGGATTTTGTGGGGAATTTCAAATGGAAGAGAGAGGGAGAGAGAGAAAGAAGAGGAGTGGTGCGAAGGATATGGAGAACAACGGTTGCACCGCACCTGACTTAACCCCCTGAACCCGATAAATCCGGTGCTATCATGATTTTCCTACAGACACGGTCTCCGGTGCTACCGCTCCTGTATGAGCGGTGCTACCGGGAAAGCAAACAAAGCAGAGATAAAGATTCAAAGAATTCAATGTTTTCAATACAACTTCAATATGTATTTTGTAAGATATAATTGAATCCAAATTTTATAGATTTTCAAGATCTATATTTTAATTAAGATTTAACCCTTATTACATATTTTGATAATTTAAGGTGTGAGAAAAATATGAAGGAACTCCCTCTTCAACAAGTGCTCTATTAAAAAAAAGTTGTAAGATCTTCAACAAGACAACTAAAGGAATAACCAATCAATCTTCAAGCAAGATTCGAAGAAAAACTCAAACCACATTAGAGATGTCTATGACATTTAATTCATTCCTCAATTTACAAAACCGAGCTTCATCTAAAGGCTTGGTTAAGATATCCGCTAATTGATCTTCGGTTCTAATGTGACTAATTACTATATCTCCTTTACTAACATGATCTCTCAAGAAATGATGACGGATTTCTATATGTTTAGTTCTTGAGTGTTGGACCGGGTTGTTGGCTATCTTAACGGCACTTTCGTTATCACATAAAAGAGGCACATTTTTAAAATTTATTCCATAATCCATTAAAGTTTGCCTCATCCATAATAATTGAGCACAACAACTACCATGGATATGTATTCGGCTTCAAGGTGGATAGAGCTACGGAATTTTGTTTCTTTGAGAACCAAGAAATAAGAGATCTACCTAGAAATTGACAATTTCCGGAGGTGCTTTTTCTATCCACTTTGCAACCCGCATAATCCGAGTCCGAATATCCAATTAAATCAAAATTAGCACCTTTGGGATACCATAACCCTATATTTGAGGAATGCTTTAAATATCTTAGAATTCTCTTAACGGCTATTAAATGACATTCTTTAGGGGAAGCTTGAAAGCGAGCACACATGCATACACTAAACATAATATCGGGCCTAGATGCGGTGAGATAAAGTAGACTACCAATCATAGAGCGATAAAGTTTTGAGTCTACCGGTTTACCTTTCTTATTTAGATCAAGATGCCCATTTGAAGCCATTGGAGTCTTGATGGGCTTTGAGTCTTCCATGCCAAATCTCTTTAGCACGTCTTTCACATATTTGGTTTGACTCACGAAGGTCCCATTCTTGAGTTGCTTGATTTGAAGTCCAAGGAAGAAACTTAATTCTCCTATCATTGACATCTCAAATTCCCTGGACATCATGTCACCAAATTCTTTGCAAAAGTCTTCATTAGTAGAGCCAAATATAATGTCATCAACATAGATTTGACATACAAAGAATTCTTCATCAATGATTTTTGTAAAAAGTGTTGTATCAACCTTCCCAATTTTAAACCCTTTGAAAAGTAAAAATCTCTAAGTCGCTCATACCATGCTCTAGGAGCTTGTTTGAGACCGTATAGCGCTTTAGAGAGTTTGTAAACATGGTTAGGATATTTAGGGCTTTCAAAACCGGAGGTTGTTCAACAAAACCAATTCGAAATTTCTCCATTTAGAAAAGCACTTTTTACATCCATTTGAAATAATTTAATATCAAAGCAAGATGCAAAAGCAAGTAGAATTCTAATGGCTTCTAATCTAGCCACGGGAGCAAAGGTTTCACCAAAGTCCAAACCTTCAATTTGAGAAAAATCTTGAGCTACTAACCGGGCCTTATTTCTAACCACAATACCATTTTCATCTTGCTTGTTTCGGAAACCCCATTTTATGCCTATTACATTGTGATCCTTGGGTCTTTCCACTAAGGTCCAAACATCATTTCGAGCAAAGTTATTTAGTTCTTTATGCATTGAATTTACCCAATCCGGATCATCTAGAGCTTCATCTATATGAGTAGGTTCGATAGAAGATACAAAGGAATAATGTTTGCAAAACGAAGCAACACGGGATCGAGTTTGAACACCCTTACTAACATCACCCAATATTTGATCTATTGGATGATCTTTGGAGAGCCCATGATGAATTCTTTGAGGTAGAGCTTGTGTTGATTGATCATTCTCCTTTTCATCCACATCAATAGGTTGAACTTGGCTTGATGGAGCGGAAGTAGTGGGTTCAACTTTAGTGGATGAGGGTGGATCTTGTTTATCCTCCTTTGGTTTTATGTCTCCAAGTGTCATGTTCTTCATTGCTTCTCTTAGACCTTCTTCACCTACATCATTCAAATTTTCTTGCTCTTCTTGAGAGCCATTAGTTTCATCAAACTCAACATCACAAGTTTCTTCCACAAAACCTTTATTTTTGTTGAATACACGATAAGCTTTGCTATTTGAGTATCCAAGCAAGAAACCTTCATCACAACGACTTTGGAATTTTGAAAGTCGAACACCCTTTTTCAAGATATAGCATTTACAACAAAAACTCAAAATAAGAAATATTTGGTCTTCTTCCAATAAGAAGCTCATAAGAGGTCTTTTTCAAAAGACGATGCAAATAAAGCCTATTAGTTGCATGGCAAGCGGTATTAATGGCTTCCACCAAAAACTATCTGAGGTGCCATATTCATCTAGCATAGTTCTTGCCATTTCAATTAATGTTCGATTTTTCCGTTCCACAACTCCATTTTGCTCCGGAGTGTAAGTAGCGGAAAGTTCGTGCTTTATTCCAAATTCATCACAATAATCTTCAATTCTTGTATTTTTGAACTCAAACCATTGTCACTACGAATCTTCTTAATTTTAAAATCAAATTCATTTTGAGCCCTTTTGCAAAGTTTTTAAAGATACCGGAGGTTTCGATTTATCATCTAAAAGAAAACCCACGATATCTTGAAAAATCATCAACAATGACTAAGCAATAAGAATTTCCTCCAATGCTCTTATAGGTTGTTGGGCCAAACAAATCCATATGTAAGAGCTCTAATGGTCTAGATGTGGACATGATACTCTTTGAAGGATGAGAGCTAGCTACTTGTTTTCCGGCTTGACAAGCACTACAAAGTCTATTTTTCTCAAACTTCACATCTTTCAAGCCCACAACTAAATCATTTTTGAAAAGCTTTTTGAGTTGGATCATCCCAACATGAGCTAGTCTTCTATGCCATAACCATCCTAGGGATGTTTTTGCAATTAAACAAGTTTGAAGGCATGACTCATTTGAGGTGAAATCGACCAAATACAAATTTCCAAATCTAAAACCTTTGAATACCAAAGAATTATCATTTTCTTTAGAAATCACTACACCATTTTTAGAAAACATGCAAGTAAGACCTAGATCACAAATTTGAGCAACCGATAACAAATTAAAATTTAAGGTTTCTACCAAGGAAACATTTGAAATAGAAAGATCATTTGAGATAGCAATTTTGCCTAAACCCAATACCTTTCCTTTGCTATTGTCACCAAAAGTGATCTTGTCGTTTTGCCCATTTCCTACTTCAAAGGTGGTGAACATCTTCCGGTCACCGGTCATATGTTGAGTGCATCCACTATCCAACACCCAATGCCGTCCTCCGGTCTTGTAGTTCACCTACAAAAGAGAATCAAGTTCTTTTAGGTACCCAAATTTGTTTGGGTCCTTGGAGGTTAGTAACCAAGGCTTTGGGCACCCAAATGGCATTCTTTTTATGACCAAGTATGGGAATACCAACAAATTTAGCAATTATTTTACCAAAGCTATCTTTCTTAAGCACATAGCAAGAGTCATAAATATTACTCTTAGTTGTTTTATCTAAGAGGCAATTAATTGATAGATGCCCTATCTCATGACATTTGTAACAAAACTTCCCGTTTGATTTAACAAAGTGAGGAGCTTTGCTATTAATCTTTTTGCCCTTCTTAGGAACATATCCTAGTCCTTCTTTATTGTAGGAGCATCTTTGACCATTCAAGATTTTATTTAAAGTGTCTTTGCCTTTAAAACATCTATCAAGACTTTTGCTAAGTTTGTTTACTTGTTCCTTAAGTTCATTATTTTCTACTACTAGGTTTTCATGACATGAAGAAGAACTAGAGCATGAGATTGATGTCGTATCAATTAAATCATCACAAGAAGTAGATGTGCTAATTTTTGATATACTATATGAATCAATTTCTAAGCAAGATACATCATTAATAATTTTGCAACTAATTCCTATATCATTTTGAGATTTTGAATGATCTTTAGCAAGAAGAGTCTCATGAGCTTCCTTTAGCTCCTCATAAGAGTCTTTGAGAGAGATATTCTTTCTCAAAGCCTTATGTTTGGACTTTTCTTTCCAAGATACTCATTCAAATCCTCAAGCATATCCATTAATTCATCATATGAGGGTTCATCAACGTTTGAGATTACCTTAAAATCTCCTTTAGCCATAAGGCACAAGGGAGTGTTTAGAGGAGATGAAGTCTCATCAATAGCAATGCTTAAGAAACCCTTCTTCTTTGGAGATGTGTCGCCTTCTAAGAGTCGAACCAATATTCTTCCTGAGTTCCATTCTCCAATGTGAGCCTCGCTTTGCCATCCTTGTTCAACTTCTTGAAGAGCTTCTTCCCATGAAAGAATTTCTTCTTTGAAGGGGACTTGTCTTTGTCGTCCCTTTCTTTGGACATTTTGAGGCAATATGTCCCTTTTCATCACACTCATAGCAATCGAATGTTTGCATATCGGTTGGTACTAGAGTATTGTCCTTCTTGAATTTTTGGGGACCACTTCCACTTGAGCGCCTCTTCATGAATTTTCTCATTCTTCTTACGAGAAGGGCCATTTCCTCCTCAGATCTTCATCATCATCTGAGTCATTAGGCATTTCATCACTTGACTCCGCCTTTGCCTTGAAGGCGATGTTCTTCTTCTTCAAGAGCTTTGCTCCAAAAGCTCTTCCTTGTCCTTCTTGTAAAGCTCGTTGGTTATGAGATTTCCAAGAAGTCCCGCAGCTATTCTTATAACTCCGTGAGTTGAGAAACAACGTCACCAAAGTCTCATATTTTTCCTAAGAGCCCTAAGCATCTTACTTAACAATGTCAAAATCGGTTAGTGATGCTCCAAGGCCCTTGAGCTCATTTACTATGTTGTTCAATCGTGAATACATCTCATTGATGTTTTCATGAGGCAACATAATAAAACTCTCGATTTGATTCAAGCATATGTAATTTGGCTTCCTTGACCGAGGATGTCCCTCATGAATTTCCGAGAGGGTCGCCCAAATCTCATGAGCGATTTCAAGATTGCTCACTCGATTGAACTCATCCGCGCTCAAGGCTCCAAAAGAGCATTCATAGCTTGAGCATTAAGATGAGTGTTTCGCCCTCTTGGTCATTTGTGAGTGTGGATTAACCCCTGAGTGAAACCTCAACTACAATTCTCCATATGCTTGGACTCATGGCCTTAAGATAAACGGTCATACTGAATTTTCCAATAAGCATAATTTGTACCATCAAAAATGGCGCTTGCCTATCGACACCCCGTCGCTAGCCATCCTTACTCTCTAGGCGGTGAAGCCCCAAAAGAGAGTCCAAGCTCTGATACCACTTGTAGGATCAAGGATAACCGACTAGAGGGGGGTGAATAGGAGGTTTCTAAAATTTCTTAACCCTATTTAGAAAATACAAATAACACTACCAAATTAAGATACGAGTATGAAGAACAAACTAGAGTTTCTATCAAATCTTAAGATGTTATGACAAAACAAATGAGGCCAATATATTTATGAGCACAAATACTATGAAGAGATGGTATTGATCAAATGGATTTCCAACAAACAAGAATACCAAGCACAATAAAATAGGAGACAAGGAATTTTAACCCGTGGTCTCTGAGACTTCCGGTCTCCCTACTCCACGCTGAGGTGACTTGATCCACGCTGCCGGCCCACTCGCTTGAGCCTTCCTCGATCACTAAGGTAGTTCTTCCCGCCCCGTAGGCGAACTCCGCCTTCACAACTTGCCGGGCTTCTCACAATCTCCGCTGAGAAGCTCACCGCGCACGATCGCCACTAAGCCGCCTAGGAGGCGGAACCTCCAAGAGTAATAAACCTTGACGCTAGCTTGAGGTCGAATGTCGGTGTCTAAAGGCTCAAAACACTAAATGCAACACCAAATCTGCTTCTCACACTCACAAATGGAAATTGAATGCACACAAGAGTGGAGAACACTTGCTAGAGCTCAAATATCATCAATAAGGACCAAGAGATGCTTTAGAATGCAGGTGGGGAGGTATTTATAGCCTCCACCAAACTTTCTAGCCGTTGGAGCTCGAATCTGCAGAAAATTGTTTTTTGCTGCTACCGCCATGTAGGACCAGAGCACCGGGATCTGCTTCAACGGCTAGAACAGTGCATTTAATGCACTTACTAGAGACCGTTACATGAGGTCCGGTGCTACCGCCCAACTAGGGCCGGTAGCACCGGGCTCTATTTCTTTTTCTTTCAACATAAATACACCTCTCGAAATATAGCACGGGTCAAGTCCGTGCTACCAAGGTCCTAGAGCACCGAGCCACCATGCGCGTAGCACCGGCTTCCAAAAGTTCAAGAAAAGGTGCTTCTCTCGAATTTTTATACTGGGTTTAGGTCCGGTGCTACCGAGAGTCCGGAGCACCGGCTACAATTGGCGGTAGCACCGGTCATAAACTCGCCCAAAACCCTTCTCTCGAATTTTCACACCGGTCATTGAGCCGGTGCTACGCACACCAGTAGCACCGCTACGCCATAAGCTGTAGCACCGGATTCCGATACTTAAAATAAATCGGTATTTTAAAGATGAAACTTGTCTAATATTGAGCAACTTATATGAATATGCATTTGAGCCTTTAAACCCTAATTGACATCAAGATAATCATCAAGATCCCTCTTAATAGTACGGCCCTAAATCTAATAAACCGATCTTTCTTCTAAACTCCAAGATCGTTAAAAAAGAAAGCCTTATATAAAAAAGACTTAACATAATCTTGACACATGCTTGATCTGCTTGAGCTTTCCTTGGTATTTCCATGATCATTCTTCTTGGAGTTTACCTACTTACAATATCCTCAACAAAAACATTAGATCATATAGCAACGTTGTCATTAATTATCAAAACCAAAACATATCGGGTGCCTAGATGCTTTCACCACTGATGATTATGACGCAGAAATTAGAAAAATCCTTCAAGTGTCAGAAAAGGCATCGGCTGCCATCACCTCTGCCCCGGGCATGAAAGAGCGCCTTGACAAGCTCTTCAAACTTGTGATGCAACCGCAATCGGAGATCTTGGCTAACAATCAACCGATAAGGATGCTATGGTCGCCGCTGAAGCCGATCTCCTCCTAAGCAATGCAAGCCCTCCTCAACGTATGTCACTTGGATGATAGAAAATTTGAAGTGGAGGAGGCGCAAAATCGGATCCAATGACGTGAAGCCCAAGAGGCCGATCGGAAGTTTTAGAGGATTTGGTTGTCGATGCCAAGGCAAAAAGCGCAAGTTTGATATCGTGCTCAACGCCTTAAATCGACCAAAGAGTCCTCTCCAAATTGGAAAAACAAAGAAACTCCTCTTGGAAGAGTTGGCTGCTTGAAAAACAAATCGGAGAAGGCCAACAAACCTTAGAGACCACCGACGGAGTCAAGGAGCAAAAACTTAGCATTGCAGTGGCTGTTGAAAACGTGACTAAGCAATCTGCCAAGGTGAAGCCAGTGCCCGGGGATGCCAAGGATGATGAACGCCTTCTAAACGAAATTCAAGACATCATTGCCAAGGCAATGGTGCTCATTCGGCTCTAGGCGCGACTCTTCCGGATCGGGCATCCAATATTAAACCTCTAATCAGAAACTTTGCTCGGTTGTTTTTGAAAACACTTGTCCCGAATGCTTGTAACTTGTTATGTTGATAATCTACCGCTTAACCGATTTATATTCGCTTATATCTTCCGAGTTTGCAATCTTTTCAACCGATTAACAAAGATCATGTTAATCTTGGCTCAACATGATCTTTAATCGCTAGGCTCCAATCCAAACACTAGGGTAGTATTTCTTCAAGTATTTCCCGTTAATAGCTTTTGGCAATACATATCCTTCTAGTGTTTCTAGTAAGTACGAGTTTCCGCCGACTAGCCGATTAATTTTGTATGGCCCTTCCCACATAGGTGACCATTTTCCAAATCGGTTATCCTTAGAACCAACAGGCAATATTGTTTTCCATACCAAATCGGCTTGATCGAAAGACTTAGGCATGACCCTTTTATTGTATGCCCTCGCAACTTTGATCTTATTCTTCTTAAGCCGATCAAGCGTAGACAAACGTAACTCTGCTAACTCATCCAAGTTGTCGATCATTAAATCATTGTAATTTTGAGCCGACAAACCATTTTGTCTAGCTACTCGTATTGACTCAATGTTAATTTCTACGGGTAGAACGGCTTCTTGTCCATATACCAATTGATAAGGTGAAAGTTTCGTCGCTCCGTGATACGATAGCCGATAGGCCCAAAGTGACTCTGATAGAGTTGAATGCCAATTCCTTGGCTTTTCATCAATTTTTCTTTTGATCAACTTGATCAGTGTTTTATTAGACGACTCGGCCTGTCCATTAGCCTGAGCGTAATATGGCGAAGAGTTTAACAATTTGATCCCTAGACTCGTTGCGTAACCCTAAAACTTGTTAGACATAAATATCGTACCTTGATCGGTCGTGATTGTCTGCGGTATTCCAAACCGATGGACGATATGTTCATTCACAAAACGAATCGCCTCAACACTGGTCACCTTTTTAAGTGGTATAGCCTCGACCCACTTTGAGAAGTAATCGGTTGCGGCCAAGATAAACTTGTGGCCTTTACTCAAGCAGAAATATTTGGCCGATTATATCTATTCCCAACCCCGAACGGCCAAGGTTTGATAATTGGATATAAAGCCGATGTCGGTGTTAGTTGTACGCTGCCAAACTTTTGACATGTTTGACATCCTTTATAATACTTGAAACAATCTTCTAGCATCGTCGACCAAAAATAACTCGTCTGTCTCGAGCATCCATTTCATCTTATGTGCCGATTGATGAGAACCACAAATGCCTTCGTGTACTTCACCCATTGCCACCCGTGCTTCTTCTACCTCAAGACATCTTAACAATAAACCTTCCATAGTCCGATAATATAGTATATCGTCCATGACGACGATTTCAACGCTTGTTGCCGATCTTTCATTCGCTCGGCTTGGATGGATCGACTAGATAATCTTTTATCTGCGTTCTCCAATCGGCAATATCTCGCACATGATCGCTTTATCTACCGCCGCCTCGACTTCACTGTAATCTTTATATCCCGATGCTTGCCGAGCTAAAGCATTAGCTCTATCGTTCAATTCTCGAGGAACATGACCGATAGAGAATGATGTAAAAGAGCTGATAATCTCTAAACATTGTTCTAAATATTTCAGTAGCACTTCATCTCGACATTGGTATTCTCCCTTTATTTGCTGCACCACCAACAAAGAATCACCATATGCCTCAACAAATACCACCCCAATATTTTCCAGCAATTGCAAGCCTTTGAGTAACGCTTTGTACTCGGCCTGGTTGTTTGAGCATCGGCTATTTAGCCTGAATGCAAATTCAAAGCTATACCCTTTGGGTGAGGTGAGTACAATACCGATACCATCACCTTCCCGCATAATCGACCATCAAAGAACAATTGCCATGGCGTGACCAAGACTAAGTTTGTTGTGTCATGTCCTGTCATAAAATCGGCTAATACTTGTCCTTTGACTGCTTTGGCCGATTCATATGATAAGTCGAACTCAACCAAGGCGTAAGCCCATTTGCCAAGTCGACCTCGCAGGATAGGAGCTGACAAAATATATTTTATAACATCGGTTTTGCAGATTACCTTACAGGCCGATGCTAATATGTAGTGCCTTAGTTTTGTGCACGAGAAGTACAAAGATAAACATGGTTTTTCGATAAAGGGTACTGACTTCAAGGCCCAAAGAACCGTCGGCTTAAATAAAAGATAACCCTTTCTTTACCATGCACCTCTTGTGCTAACACACCCAATAGTATCTTCTTCACCAAACATATAGCCCGAAGGGATCCTTTGAGGCGCAACCAAACTGGAGGGTTGGACAAATACCTTTTAACTTCGCTGAAAGCCTTCACGATCGGCTCCCATATAAATTCTTCATTGTCCTTTAATTTTAGCAACGGAGTAAAAGCACGAATCCTTCCAGAGAGGTTTGAGATGAACCGACGGAGATAGTTAATTTTGCCGATCAACTTTTGTAACTCGCTTTTGCATGTCGGTGGTTCTGATCGCTATAGCTCGACCTCGCTTGATCGACTTCAATTCCCTTTCATGAACCATGAAGCCTAAACTGCCCAAATGACACGCCAAACGCGCACTTGAAAGGATTCATCTTTAGACCGTGCGATCTTATGTTTCTAAAACTCTTTCTAAATCGCCAAGTGTTGCAAATCTTCATGGATTTTACTACTACATCATCAATATAAATTTCGACGATGTGACCGATTAAATCGTGAAAATCAGATTCATTGCCCGCTAATATGTTGCTCCAGCTTTTCGCCGAAAGTCATCACCGCCCACTCGAACAATCCTATCGCACTGTGACATCCGAAAGTCGTCTTTGGTATATCGCTTCGCCATGAGTATCCGGTTATACCCAGATTACCATCTAGAAAACTTATGATCTTGTTCCTCGAGGCAAGATCGATAAGCATATCGCTATCGGCATCGGTATTCATCTTTCAACGCCGCCTTGTTCAAATCTCTAAAGTCGACGATACCAAGCTTTCCATTTTTCTTCATAACCGAACAATGTTGGAAACCCACTCGCATATCGGCAAGGCCCGATAAATTTTGCTTTCAACAACCGCTCTATTTCTCTTTATAATTTGGTACAAGGCCGGATTGAAACGCCTCGGTATTGTTTAAACGGCCGATAGTCCGATTTTATAGGTAGCCGATGTTCCACCAAATGACGGCTTAATCCGCATCTCATGATATTCCCAAGCAAAACAATCCTTGTAATCCTTAAGGATTTTTATCGCTTTCCTTTGTACTTTACATCTAAATTTGCACTAACAAAAGTTGGTCTTTTCTATCACCGCTACCTATATCGACTTCTTCAAGCAAATCGGTGGATGTGAAACCTTGACCTAACTTTTCAATTTCTTCAAAGTCTTCTATAGCTTCAGAACTATCCGTTATTTGCCGATAACTTTGCATTTTATCCCGCAACGCCTTCAATGTTTTTCTTGTCCCCATCGGCGTAACACTTCATTTGCTCGATCAAAGGTGCCCGCTTGACATCGATCGGCATGAGTCCCGATTTGCTTACACAGATGAAATCATAGTCGCCCAAATTCCTTTCCCGATATGCGCACCACTTCTTCGTGTTGCCAATTTGCGTCGAGCTAGCCATAGCGATATGGGCCGATGTGTCACCGTGACGACTTCGACTTCTTCTCCGCTCCATCGCATAAGCGCTTGATGCATGGTCGACGGAATACGCAGCTTGGCATGAATCCAATCCCGACCGAGCAAGACGTCAGTAGTTTCCTTTGGCATCGACATAAAGAACGCCGCCGGCAAGGTCTTGCTATCGACAATCGACTCCAGAACCATGACACCTTTGCTTCCGTGGGGTCGCCTGTGAAGTCATTTAGAACCATGTTAGTTTTAATTAAGTCTTCATCGGACTTACCCAATTTCTTGCATGTCGTGTACGGCATTAGGTTTACTATGGCTCCTCCATCTACCAGCATTCTTGATATCGGCTTGCCATTTATGTAACCTTTTAAATACAATGGTTTCGATGCCGATGATCATCTTTAGGTTTCTCAAGATGGCGCTCAACGCCGGAGCACAACCGAGCAACCGCTTTTTTGGCCGATTCGGTTCTAACTTTGAACTCACCAAGCAATGTGAACACCATGTTAATATCCATGGCGGCGATCATCTTGAATCATGGAGAATCAAGTCATCACCGATTCAAATCTTCTTCGCTTGTTCTTTTCTTCTTCACTCTTTCTTGACGCATTTGATTGGACGGTTCATTAAACGCTTGCCTCTCTGCTTTTTCAGACGGCTTCACGGATTTCTTGCGTCCTTAGCCTCTCGCCGCTGTCGTTGTGATCGGCTCAGCGATGGACACCACCGGGTTTGGGTTCCACCGGCCTCCATATTTGACCACCAAATCTTCTTGATTAGAACTGGCTTGTGTATCTTGATTTGGCTTGCCTCTGATCCGTTTGATATTCTCTCGTGGATGTGCCTTCATTACTTCGCTTGCTCTCTAATCGCCCAGACAGCCTATCTCTGGCCGATTGTCTTGGCCCATCGTCTCGGGGATAATGTTCCATCGGGCAGGTGTATGGTGATGGCAACGCTACTCCTCTTTCCCAGCAAAACTGCCAAAAGGGACACCTTCTATGTGCCCTCTCCACATTCTCGGTGCGGTACAAGTTATCCGACCGGTGAGCCTTATACCGTGGTCGGCTATTCATCCTCTCGTATTTCTCCATTAATTGTAAAATGTTGGTCCCGACCTTTTCCCCGGGCGCCTTAATGGAGACTTTTCTTGCTTTGTACCATTTACCTACCTGAGGATTCCCTTTGGGTTTGATGGTTCTTGAATTTTTTCCTTCACGATCGGCTTCTATTTGTAAAGAGCCGATTGTAATCTTCTGTTTGATCGCCGCTCAACTTGATTGGATGTTGACTTGTCGATCCTTTTTCTGCTCGTCGTGCATCGGCTCTTTTCCTTTAGCCGAACACTGTACCATGTTGATGGGAAACGGATCAACATCAACTTGCATGGTCGGCTCATTAGCAAACTTCAACCGACCATCCTCAATAGCAGATTGGATCTGCTGATCAAGATATTGCGATCATTAGTGTTATGCGAATAAGAATGATGCCACTTGCAATACCGCGCTTTCTTGATCTCATCAAGCGACGATATCACATGCCCTTCGGCAATCGTATTATCTTTTCTTGCGTATAAATCAAAAATACGATCGCACTTAGAAACATCGAAGAGTACTTAACCTCCGACTTGTTCCTAGTCGGCTTAAGCCAAGAAATGTACTAAGGACTTTTGGATCCTTTTACCCATTCGGCTATGTTTATTTCGCTTCCTCGCCTTCCGATGAGTCACTTGGACAAGACTCAACCATATTGACTTTAGCCTTATCCTTTTCTTTGTTATTGCTATTTTTAAATCTGTCTTTGAACACTTTATTATCGCGAATCGGCTTTCCGGGCCGATACGCGATGCAATAAGTGGCTAAGGTCGGTGAATTCTTGTCCTCCGAATTTCTCCTAAGCGGCGGAATCAAACCTTTGAATGCTAAATCGGCAAGTTGGTTGTCGTGCAATGTGACGTCAAACACCGATTCCTAATTTCTAAATCTCTTGATGTATCCGCTATCGATTCCCGAACTTCGCGATGTAACTCGATCCAAATCCTAAGCTCTAAACTACCCAAAAGAAGTATTCATGGAATCGGCTTTCAAATCGCTCCATAAATGGACCGAATTCGAGGCAAGCAAGTAAACTAAGTAAACGCCGCCTGCATAAAGACAACGGAATAGTCTCGATTTTCACCGTCGATCGGGTCGCTTCACCGCACTGTGCGATAAAGCGTCCAACATGTTCCAGGGTAGTGATTGAATCATCCCCTGAGAATTTGGCAAAGTCCGGGACTATGAAATTATGAGAGTAGGGCATACGATCTATGTAATCTGGATACGGCTTTCTATAGCCGATAACCTTTCCTTTTGGTTGTATGCCGAATTGGTCCTCAAAACAGCAGAGATCCGACGCCCAATTAGCATTATCGCCATAGCAAGCCCTTGATAATATCTGTCGATCGGCGTTCGCCCCGAAAAGCGAGCTCGGGTTGCTAATTATGCTGTCTCGCCGGCGCGATCATACCGCTCGTGCCGATTACGCCCGACTTGAGGTTCCGACCTTTGGGACAAATGGTTCGAGTATGTTACTACCTGTGGACTCGGATTTCTTAGCGGTGGGTTCTTGTGGAATCTTTCTGAGCCAATCTACCGTGAAACCGATTGGGGAAAAGCGTGAGAACGGAGCCGACGGCGGCAAATTGCTTGATGCATCTAACTTAGCGGCGCCGGATAGGCGTGGTAATGGTTCACGCCATTTAACCGAGGGTCCCTAGGTAGTATAACCGTGGGTTGTGTGGGCATCATGGTGGAGGGTGAAGTTACACCGATGGTTTATGATCGGTCGTTGTGCTCGCGTGTTTTGTGATATCGAGAAAACAGGATAATTCGGCAGAGCTTGCAATGGGTCGAGTAGACTTCGACGAGGCTAACTCTGGGCTATAGATTTAACGCTATTTGCTATCATCGGCTTAAGCGCTGTTACGAGCCGATGATTGGTTTATCAAAGCGCAGGTGCATGATCGATTAATCATAGCCGATAATTCGCTTGAGCAGCGATATCGGCTTACCTGCTCGCTACACCTACATCTCCTGTATGCTGACCGCTTGCAGGCGGATTTTTGAGTGACGCCGCCTAGTTTTCGATAGCAACTTAGCATCATCTCTTCCAAATACGCCTTCCAAGCTTCAATTTCTTGACGTTGTTTCACGATAAATCGCCCATTGTTGGGACGATTATAGCCTCGCGCTGAGATCGATGGCGGAATCGACTTCCCGATGAAGACATTGCGTGTCCCACCGGCGTGCTAAGAGTGTGTTGACGCCAAAACTTGAAGTAGGGTTTCGACAAAGAAGACACCGCATTTAACACCGTTCAAGAGCGTGCTACGATTTGACTCAGAATCGATAAGGTAAAACATAAAATTTACTCAAAAGCCGATCGTAACGATCAATCGGCTTAGACCCAATCACCTTGAAGCCGATTAAGATCAAAGTAACAAGGTAAGTCTAATTAGCCGATTAAGGCTAATCAGAGGATAAAGGTAGATCGATTCTGAAGAAGGCGATGCGCAACAAAATCAGAATAAATCAAACCTGGGGTGTAGTTGAAGGAGATCAACAATCGGCGATACGCAACTTTATTGATCAAGATCGATTACAGAGACTAAATTACAAAAGCTACTCCTAGTCGACAGGAAGGAAGAAAGTAAAAATTGGTTGATTGTATTGTCTTGATGATGCCCTTGCAGTTCACTTTGGCCCTTCTTTTATACCCTCGGCCGATCGTGTCCTGTTACAACACACTTTAAGTCCGTATCCGTATCGGTCTTATCTCGGACGGTTGTTTTTCTTAAAAATCTTAGCAGTTACCAAAATATCTCCAAACCTTTCCATCCTGTCTGTTAATTCCGTATCTTTGACTTTATTGCCGATTTTGACCAAGCTTACCAAATTTTGGTGCAAACAACTTCTAAAACACGTTTATCGCGGGTTTTCTAACTTTTAAGAGGTTTTCGCCGGATACGTCCGGCATCAAATATGCTACTTGAAATGTGTCATTATGCTTCGCTTGGTTGTGACTTGTGAGCTTTTGCAACAAATTAATGTTGTTCCGATGATGGGAGATTCTTGTCAAAGCAAAAAGAGAGATCATTTAGGAATACAAGAACTCGTTTTTAAAAGGGAAACAACTATTTAAGTTTCTGTTGTTGAAACATAGGCAATAGAACCATAGCATTGTTCTGCTGCATGTAGCAGATATTCTGCTATAATTTGCAGATAGCATGCTATGCGTTATGTCAATTGATGAATCTCCACGCAGAGAACCGCGCACCACACCTCTAATTCCCAGGCAGGTACACATTTTTAACGCCCAGAAGCATATTAACAAAATATACAATTTATTTCGTCCAACTGGTGCACTGATGGACTTTTTTCCCAACTCCAGTGAGTCAAGTCTAGCATCTACATATTAACAAAATACAATTTCTTTCTTCCAATTGGTGCACCAATGGATTTCCCCCAAAAAAAAAGTTGTGACAATTAATAACAAAAGCCACAAGAATGGAGAAACAGATATTCTTGTTAGCAAGATTATGTACATTGTACAGTCACTAAGATGTCTTGCTGATGAATCACAGCTGTTTCAAAGAATTTCTTTAGATGCTAATTACATTGGAATTAGGAAAAAGCTGGGCTTCAACAGGGGTGAATATTTCTCAACCATATTTCAAGGTCGGCCTGGAAAAAAAACATTCAATGTACTCACCTAGTCCTAATTGAGAATCACAATGCCATTGCTGTTCATGAGAGCTCTATACGATCAGTAATTCACATTGTAGTTGATCTTATAACAGAAATTTCATGCCATTCTTCACTAACAATCTTTTGATCTGTATGTGCTATTATGGTCAAATGATTGAGTAAAGCTGTCGAGCAAAAAGCTTGATGTATACCATTTAAAGACAAGAAAGCTTCTCACTTCAAATGGCATAAAAGCTATTCAACAGTAGCCACCTCACTGGTAATTCATACCTCATTCTGGATCAGAACTCCAAGACAATCCATGTGATCAAGGAAGTGCCAAAACAATGGAAAATACTGCAAAATCGTTGGCTCTTTGGTGCTGGGGCATTGTAAGGTTCAGCAGCTTCCTGATAACTCCAAACTTGATGACTATTCACTTGACCCACTATTTCTCGATGATGAATCTGCAGTAAGTTAAGAATATATAAGAAAATAATTTGATGCTTCATAAAATGTACATAAAAACAGCTCTGCTAATAAGATCTACGTTTTCCCTCCATGGCTTCTTTCTTTCCCTGACAGCACTGACAAAGGAATGGACCATCCCAGCGTCTCAAGTTCCCAGGTTGTGATGAATCTTCATGTACGGATATCCCTTGACTTGGCTTTAACTCCACTTGACAAATGGCACATATGAAGAGTTTGAAAATATTTCGAACTGGGTATTCAGAATCCAGCCTGTAGTCAACAGAAACAAAATATGAACCATATGTACAAGTCTGGACAAAAAAACTAAAAGAATTAAGGATGTTGATCAGACAATATTGCGTTCATCAGAGGATGGCCTTTTAATGAAGCAAAAAAATAATGCAATTTTGTTTCTTGTGAAAAGTGCGTGAATAAACAAGTTGTTTAAGGTTTGTATGCAATGAAACGGAAGATAAGTTCCAAATATTCCAAACATGACAAATTAATGTTGTTTGAATGAGTCATGTAGTCTATTCGTTCAATTTGTGCCAATTTTTAACCTTCATCATGATGTGCATCTCTATAAATTACTTCATCCAGAATAAAAAAAACTGTGTTTCAGGCTTATTTCAAGCTCCTGAGAAGGTCCTTGGTTGAATTTGGTAGTGTCACAATGAAAATGTATCTCTTCAATTGATTCCATCATTCTAGGAACAATTTGCTTAATGATTGTTGATTCATTGGGAACCTTCAACGGATTATATAATTATAATTGCATTGCACAAGCCTTTACTGCTCTAGTTATCAAGATGGAATAATGGAACCAACCGTCTGGAAAGAAATGCACATCCATCCTCAAATATTTCCTCCACAACGTCCGGGTCCATATATTCTCTATCTGCATGGGATGATGAGTCAGACGATGTTTTCTTGCGAAACATATTCTTGAAAACACCCATTCCTGGTTGCTTTTTAGGAGGCGGCATGGTAGTGTTAGTTTTTTCTGGTATTATGTCAACGACAATACAAGTGGTATCATCCCTCAGTCCTTTTGATTGCACAGCTTCCTGAAAAAGATTTCAAATGAGTGAAGGGTATCATGTAAGAATTAGAGTTGGAGAGTGAGAATTGTACTTTAACAATTTGCTCAGCTGCAGCCTCTGGAGAAAGTCCTTGTGAACAGTTAAAAGCCACTTCTGCAGTCAAGGCATCCCAAACACCATCGCTAGAAATAATAAGTCGGCCTCCAGCAGTAGATAGCTACACAAATTAGAAAACGTGTTAAGGTTTTCGTAATCTGGAGATCAAATTAACATGAACAATAACTCATATGAAATCATGTAATTAGTGACGACACTCTCAAGAAAAAAGAGAGTATAATATAAGCCTAAAATTGTCGATCAACTTTAAAACAAGGTAAATAACTAACAGAATTTTTGAAACAAGAAATCACAATACATGCAGTTAATTTGTGTAACTGATGTGACTTCAAAAGATACAAAGGAACAAAGAGTGCATGTAACTTCAAGTTGCACGTAATTGCAAAGACCAGAGCTAGTATACAGGTGGAAACAGACAAAATTTTGATCATGACAGAAGAAATAGTTACTGCACAAAAAAGATATTAAACCAGTTACAAGATTGCCATATGAAACCTACGCAAGAGATATATAAAAAGGGGGAAATAAATAACAAAACAATAAAACTTCTCGTAATGCTGCAGTCAGCTAGAAATGTTACTAATAAAGTTAAAATTTTAGCTTCAGGTATAGCTGATATTATGTATTTTCTGGTACATACCTTTACTTGCTTGACATGAGGAACAGGAACAATAAATTCACCCACATCCTGATCTCCAATTGACCTTGATAAGCACAAACCCCCAGGCCAACATCTAAGGGGGCCAATCTGGAGGTACAACGAAAGATATATAAGTGAAGCAAGTGAAAAGAAAAACTAGTCAAGACATTTACAGTGGAAAAAAAAACAATGCCCCTTCTTCCTACCCCTCCACCTGCATCGACCACTATCCTCCCCCACCACTCCTTCCATGAATGCAAGATGAGGTATCATGTTTCTTGTATATTCTGATATGCCGTTGAAATTTTGTAAAATATACTATTCAATGTATTGAAATCGACATTTAACAACTCATGTAGAAAACACTTCAGATCAAGTTCAAAAGCCAATTGAGTATTTGGAAGTAGATTTAACCAAAAAAAGAATTTAATAATAGGATTTTTCAGGATAGCAAAAGGCAAGTATGCAAGTAGAATGCCAGATAGGTTTGGCGGTCAATGTTAGAACTGCATCCAGTACAGCCCAACATAATGTGAACTAACTTCACCCTGCAATCCTGCAAAACTTTTACAAACTGAAGAACATGCTATAAAGATAATCTCTCTCAAACAGACAAGTAGACAACAAAATATCACACAGTTACACCTTTCCCAGACATAAGTATCTCATGCAATGAAAGAACTAAAAATGACAAAACTGAACCTCAACGTGAAGGAAATTTACTTGAATGACAAAAAATAAGCAAATTTCAAACCTCAGCACCACCGACAACATTTAGCCTTCCAACATCACCTCCAGATTCTGTTACTCGATCAACCCTGCACATCAAAATCAAGTGATAAGTGATAACAGATAAGTGTTTGCCATGAGAAAAGGGAAGGGCAATATATCAGGAGAAAACAATCTTACTCCTCTTTACTGGCATCGAATCGATGATCAGCGGATAAATAATAAATTGAACCTTCAGCTTCTAATACGCAACGTGAATCACCAACAGATGCAACGGTAATAACCAATCCATCTATTATGACAAATGTCACCGTTGTTCCTGAAGAGCGTGCTGTAACGAATAAAAGATCTAAGACATATCAGGCTCACCTCTAGCAAGTAGTAACAATAAATAAGTTTGAAGAGGCAACAAATGAATAATGATGGTTGGCCATCAAACTCCATGGCAAAAACATATGGCCGTACTATCTAGCAAGATTTATAAATTTAGTTGATGTTAGTAAGATTTACAGACGAGCTAGTCCAAATATGTCGTATATTTATGACACCAGCAAAAAAATGAAAAGGAACAAACAAACATCCAAAGTCAACGTATGACAGATTCTTCGTTTTTTGGTACATTTTAATGAGCGATTAAAAGATCTCCTTTTATTGGCTTTGATGATATAAATGTGAATCCTCCTTTCTGTTATTATAAGGCAACATACATGCAAGTGCACCTTGGCCAGCTCGTTCATACAATACTCGAGGATTAACCAAAGTTGTTACGTCACACACCTTTTGTTTGGAAATCTTTATCAGTTTTGACAAATGCTGCAACCATCGCCCTTGGAAGCGCAGCGAGCCAGTCCTCTCTGTTGAGATCAGCAGGGACTGCACTCAAGATGTTGTTCAAGAGATTCTCCTTGGTATAAATTGCGGCTCCGTTCCCATTGTGCCCATCAAAAAGCTGCAACAAAGCGACAACACAGAGAAACTCTGAACAATTGCTGCTATAAGATCAAGTACACAATCTTCATCATAATTGTTGCTTCAAATTGTAACATACAACAAATTCAGTCCACTTTGTTCTATAGCTAGCGTCGTGTAATTCCAATGGAAACGTGCATGCCATGCATTCATTGTTCAATCGACCAGTTATCCTTGTGGAACTAACAACCACTAAATCATCATAAGTCATACAGGATCGCCATCTCATCTCCGACACGAACAAGAGGAAGAGACGCCCCAAAATCAGACCTTCCCCTCGAACGAATTCCGGAATCCAGAACCCGCCACCCGCCGAGCCCCGAGCAAAATTCGCCACAGCCTCATCGCATTTCACGCACGAATCAAACCCGATCCCGCATCGCCACCCCCATTAGAGTTAGAGACCAGCCAATGAACCAATCCACGCGACGCGCGGCACAGCCGGATCGGGGCAGGCAGGCACGAAGGAACGCCCGGACGTAGACCACGACTGATACGCGAGCGAGACGGAGGAGTGCAAGGAAGGGGGGAAGAGGCGCTTACGCCGAAGGCGGAGAAGGAGGAGGACGGGACGCCGGGGAGGCGCTCACAGTCGGGCTTGAGGAAGGTGAAGTCCTCGCCCTTCTTGGCCTGGCTGGCGAGCCCAGCCTGCAGCTCCGGCCGCTCAGCCGCGGTCCTCTCGCTCACCACCTCCCGCCGCAGCAGCACGGCGAGCGGCACGGCCGCGCTGCCACCGCCCACGGACCCCGACACCGACTTGGACCGCGTCGACATCCCCTCCCCACCACCACCGCCAACGCCACCGCCGCGCCGAATCCGCTATACAGGCGGTGGTTCCCGATCCCTCCCGTCTCTCCCGCTGTGCTTTTTTTGGGAGGGGAAGGGAGAGGAGAGGAGAGGAGAGGAGTGTGGGGTGGTGTGAGGAGAGAGGAGGAGGAGGGGGTGGTCACATGGGGGAGTAGTAGTACAGGACGCGGAAATCCAGCCCGCCACGCGCATTAGACAATTTCGGCAAATGGGTCGAGGTTTCCAGCGCAGGAGGCCCTACGCCGGGTTTGCGAGGCGGGAATCGATCGGCGTCGCGCTGCAGAATGGCAAATTCCTCCTCGAAGCGAGAGGATTCACGGCATTCTGTCTGGAATCCACGAGTTCTATGGAGAGCCATCCCTGCATCGGGAGAATCCGTGGTACAAAAGATACGGAAAATTTTCATTTGTTTGTAAAGCGAATATGGAAGAGAAGAAATGGGCATTCGGTACTACTATCTATATCAAACTCCCACTCCAAGAAAAAAAATACAGGATATAATACGACACGAGCGATAGTACACGTGCAATCAGCACATGTATTGTCTAATATCCTATGTAAAAGTGCAAAACAAGTGAATAATTTTCGTTCACTGAGGTCGTGTGACCTTAAGGTGTGTTTGGGTGACCTCGACATACTCAAAGGGAAACACTCTATACATGTTGGAGATGACCCTAATTGCTCAAGTGAGGTTATCAGCTCACTGGCCGAATGTTTGTGGAGTGAATACGGAAGGAAGAAATGTGTGTAATGTGTTATCCACATCTGACTCCGAGAAAAAAAATACGGAATAGGATATTGATAAGTGATCCATCCATATCCTCTTTGATTGCATCTACCGTTCCTCCCTCCAAATAGCACATTGGAATCTTTGTGTGTATACACGGTAACGCTATTATACTCGTAAGTGTAAAATAGCTATTCTGTGCTTCGATCGGAGAAGCGCATGCAAAGCACATCATACTGATTGCTAGCAATTTGATAGTAAATCATGAATACATTTTACTAAAGAATAACATATGCAATTACTATCGAATCAGTTACATGGTCAAACCAACTAGTTAATGTGTTTTATAGTTTGTACATGAATCTCTTTCTTCTTTGTTTTAGCCATATCTTTTTATTGGTAGCTCGGATTGGAAATGATTTTCACAGTAACTTACTGAAGACGAGAGGAACAAAATAATATAAGTCTCACTAGTAAATTTACTACTGTATGATAGTAATTTTATGTTACAGATGTAGTGATTTCTGTTACTAGTCAGTAAAATTATTATTTATTAATAAGACTTATATCATTCTGTTTCTCTCGTCGTCGGTAAACTACCGGTGAAAATCATTTGCAATTCGGAGCTGTCAATAAAAAGTTATGACTAAAACAAAGAAACAACAGATTCATGTATAAAGAAATAAACACGTTTACTAGTTGGACACTGTATTGAGAACACGTTTTCTAGTTTGTCCATGAATCGGTTTTTACTTTGTTTTAGTCATATTTTTTTATTCACAGGTTCGATTCATGAACAAAATTCACTATTAGATTACTGACGACGAGAGTAATAATATAATATAAGTCTCGCTAATAAATTTACTATTGTATAATAGTAATTTCATGTTATAGATGTAGTAATTTTATGTTGTAGATATAGTAATTTCTGTTACCAGTCAATAAAATTATTGTTTAATAGTGTGACTTATATCGTTCTATTACTTTCGTCGTCAGTAAGCTACTGGTGAAGACCATTTGCAAATCGGAGCTGTCAATAAAAAGATATGGCTAAAACAAAGAAACAATAGATTCATATACAAAGAAGTAAACGAGTTTACTAGTTGGTCACCGTAAGAACACGTTTTCTAGTTTGTGTATGAATCGGTTTTTACTTTCTTTTAGCCATATCTTTTTATTCGCAGGTCCAATTCATAAATGAAATTCACCATTAAATTACTGACGACAAGAGGAACAACATGATATAAGTCTTGTTAATAAATTTACTACTGTATGATAGTAATTTCATATTATAGATGTAGTAATTTCTGTTATCGGTTAGCAAAATTATTGTTTAATAGTGAGACTTACATTATTCTGTTCCTCTCTTCGTCAATAAGCTACTGGTGAAAACCATTTGTAAATCGGAGTTAGCAATAAAAATATATGACTAAAACAAAGAGAAAACATATTCATGTATAAACTATGAAACACATTAACAAGTCAGCTTGACCACATAACTGATACAGTCTATTGAATCAATATTACTATCTGTTAGGTACATATTCAATACTTTGTTAAATCAATATTATATTCTGCACGCAGCTAAAGAATAGCATATATTATACAGAGAGAGAGTCGTCAAATTCACATAAGTGGTCTTGACTCCTGAGTCTTGACCACCGTTGCTGTGTCATTCAATTGAGTGTCTAATATATGTATTTTGAACTAAAAGAACTTTCATGCTCGTGTTACTTAGATACATGAATTCATAGAATTGCATATTTAAATACTTAAACTTGTGTAAACAAAGCAAATGCACGTTTAAATATGGCTTAATTACTTCCCCCGTTTCACTGCAGCCTACCGTATGTACGAACAAGAAAGTACATCTAAGAAATACTCCTTCGACCTCACAAATAGTTATTGTTTTGAATATATATGCACTAACTTTGATTGTCAATATCTTTTTAAATATTTAAACTACATATATGAAAATCATATGTGTAGATTTGTCTCAAAACGTACTTCTATAATATTTATAATTTTATTAGGCTTTATAAATATATTATAATAGGAATTAGTGGTCAAAGATGTATTTTGAATACTATATCGATGTCTATAATGATGATTATTTGCGATGGAGGGAGTAGTTAATAAGAAATGACCATGCATACCTTTATTAAATGATATAATACAACTGTTTAACCTCTTCCAAAGCATTTAAGCAGATGTAGTAAATGAATAATTACAATAAATATACTTTAGATTCTCTCATAAACAAATACAATGAAACAGATACTTCCGAGGCAATTGTAACACCCCAAAATTTGCTCAAATATTATTTTATTGTCATTTATGGATTTTCTGGAATTTATTTGGATTTTTCTGGATTTATTTGAATTAATTTTAAATTAAGAATATTGACCTTTTGCTTAAAACTATTTAAATTTGTGCAAAGTTAAAATAAATTTTTGCCAAAAATATTTTATTTGAGTCCAGAATATCCCAAAGTATTTTTGAGAATTTTCTTGGATTTTTCATGATATTTTTATTGCCTAAAACAAATTAAATGTTTTTCTGTAATTATTTTAAATGAAAAACTCGGGGAAAATCCTAACCGCTTTTGGGTCAGAGCCCGCTTAGCTGGCATGCCGGCCCATGTGCGCAGCCCTTTCAGCCCAGGTTCTAGAAGGACGATCGGTGACCGTTGGATTTCAAGTTGTGGTTCAGATCTCCTGGCATGGATTGCATCGTGATCGTTGATCTGAGGATCGGACGGCCGAGGCGTAGCGTCGGGAGAAAACCCTAGCGATCGGGCGCCGTCGGATGCGGCCACGTGGACGGTTGCGATGGAGCGACATGCGCCGCCGTGTCCGACTCGAATCCGGCGGTGATTTCTGTTGCGATTTCGGCGTTCGTGCCCAGCGCGGACTCCTAGGTCCTTAAAAGGCGGCCCCGACCCCGTCTCGAGGATCACCTGCCCTCGCCGCCCTTTTTTTTCCCTAGCTTTCGGCTGCTAAAACGCTGCGTGGAACCCGTACGAGCTCGCCGGACTTCGTGGACAACCGTCGCCGTTTCAACCGTAAAAATCGTCGCCGTTGTTGTGCTTCCGCCGGAACCGAGGTGGTACCGAGTTCGCCGAAGCTCCCTCTTTCAAATCCGACGAAGTTCCGGTTGAATCCGTCGAGTTCCACCGTGTCGTAGTCGTCTTCCCCGAGTCCGTCAATGGCGCCGTCGTGTAACGCACGCCGCCGCCGCCGCGCTCGCGCGCCGCTGATCCGACGGATGGACGAGGTGCTGCCACGATGTGTGCATTCTAGGGTGGTCCGATCCGTCTCTTACGGTGAGGATTGAGCCGCGATCTTCGGTCAATTCCGTCGCAACGCGTGTCAAGCACAGAGGCCGAGGCGTCGTGGGCCGTGTCCACCGTGAGCCAGCGCGGTATGGTGAACCTGGTCCATACGCCCGAGACACGTGGCAGAACCTGGTTGGTTCGGACTTTGATGATGTCATGATGACGCAATAAATCTGTTTTTCAATTTAAAAATAATTCTGTTAATTCTGAATTTCTGATTTTTGCAATTTCAGTATTTAATCCAAACTTCAAAAGGCTATATCTTTTGCATCTTAACTCGAATTTGAGTGATTCAAATTTCTAAAAATTTGTAAAATTGAGATGTATTTAATGGTGAATTTCAATTGATTTTTGGAGTTCATTTGCTATCTGTTTTGGTATTTATTTGTTTTTCTCCTTCGGTACGCGTAGACGTTGAATTGTGCGACGCTTCGGAGGAAGATCCAACAACTCAAGAGCAAGCTCCAGATCAAGATCAGGACCTATTCCAAGGCAAGTTGTGCTTTGATCATGTTGAACCCATGTTTATAAAATTGCTATATTTGTTTTACCCTATTGCATATTATTTCAAGTATACAATTGTTTCAAATTAAATTGGGACTTAACTATTATACCAATTTGATCTATACCCTACCTTGTCATTGTATGCCATAATTTATTGTCACCCTAGATTGGTTCATTGTAGTTGGTTAGTAATGATAATCAACATGGGATGGTTAGACCGTATTAGTTGCTTAGCCATGCCACGTCATCACATGTGATTGAATCATTGATAATTAATCTTGACTAACGGAATATGGAACGATGTTATGAACTTGTGTGTCATGTGGGATCACACGATGAGATTGAGTTGTTGTGGCGAGTCATGTCACGCAACGATGTTGAATTGTTGATGGCACGTGGTGCTTGGTAATCAACTGGGTGATAATCACTTAGATTGGGGCAAGTGACAAGGGGCGAGTATGCTAAGGTGGGCCTGATGGGCAGAGGGTATGTGGATGTCTTGCCTTGATCACTCTAAGGACTTAACCTTGCAAGCCTTTGACCTGAGTCAATCATGCAACCACATGTCTGGTATGGGCCAACCTAGCTGATTAATTTGCAATGTCTTAATTTTGGTACTATCGTGGTCGGTGTGAATTCCCGAGTTATGGAGTAATTCACATGGCGCAAGAGGTGGGCCCTGGATGTGGTAACCAGTCCCACCAGTGTTGAAACCTTAGCGGGTGGTACCGGGTTGAGCCAGCGCATTGTAAAGGCTTTGTTATAATCACTCGCCTTGGTGGTGTTTGGTTGTATCGCGTGGGTAAAGTGCATAACCTCTGCAGAGTGTGAAACTATTCGGATAGCCGTGCTCGCGGTATTTAGCAATGCTCGGGAATTACAGTTAAGGGTTAGCTTAATTAAATGGACAACTTGGTTGGGATGGCGGAATGCCATGTGGAAGATGGAATTTGACTTAGAATTGGAAACTTGGTTTACTTGAGAAACACTAAATCTATTTATTGTTATTTGTTTTACAGTCTATACAATCTATTTATCGTATTTGTTCATAAATGATGCTTATTGCAAATTAACCATGATAACCTATCCATTGGAATAAGCCTTACATATAGTTACATAGAATTGCATTATGTGCACAACTTGTTGAGTGCTTTAAGTACTCACCCTTGCCAACAACAATAATCAACAGTCGAAGAATCTACACCTGTGTTGGAGGAGGAGTTCCAGGAGGACACGAGTCATTAGGGTCCGAGCCTTGTCGGTTGCCTGTGGTGAACTGATGAGCTATCTACGTTTTCTACTTTCCGCTGCTTAATTATTAGCTTATATTTCCGGTCTTGCCCTGCGTGGCTTAATCATGTAAGTTGGTCATAAGATCATACATTTAGCTATATCAATAAATGAACTATTATTTCTATTATCGTTGAGTATGATGTGATATGTACCAATGTTAAGCTGTGTGCACTAGCGTTGATCCTGGGACTAGTGCAGTAAACACAGTGGATTCGGGTCCTTACAGCAATGGACAAATATAGTAAAACAGTTAGAGCAGTTATGAGTAATGGAATGACATGGCTTAGTTAGTACTCCCACCGTTCAGAAATATACAGCAGATGTAGTAAATGAAAAATTACAATAAATATACTTTAGATTCTCTCATGAACAAATACAATGAAACAGATACTTCCGAGGCAATGGACAAATATAGTAAAATAGTTAGAGCAGTTATGAGTAATGGAATGACATGGCTTAGTTAGTACTCCCTCCGTTCATAAATATAAGGCCTATATTTTGAATGATCCTGTTTAGAAATATAAGGTTTGTACGTAGATTTAATGATGTTTTTCCTACTATACTCTTATTTATTCTCTCTCAACCATATGCATTTATTCATTACCACCACTCAAAGTATTATTTCTTATCTTTCAAGAAAATTAAGTGGGGTATCTAAGTTATTTTCTCCCACACCTTTCTCAATTTCACCGCAATCTTAATCTTTGTGCAAAGTCAAAATACACCTTATATTTCTGAATGGAGTGGGTACTCCTATAGCTTGTCGGGACCCGAATCTGCAAATCTGGACCCTCTGTGTATTCTGTGCTAGTCCAGGATCACGCTAGCACACACAGTCTTTACAGGGTTGCACATCACGCATATCGCAGCGATATAAGAATAAATAGTGCAAACATGTATATAAACCGAGTTGTACGACCTTATAGTCTCCTTACATAAAAACAAACCACGCAAGGCTTACAAGATTCAGAGTAAAAGAAATAACAATGAACATAAATAAATATCGTGGAAGCCTCCATCTCTCCACAGCATCCTACTGGGCTTGCCCCTAGTTGCTCGGGTCCTCAATGTACTCCTCCTCCCGTGATGGTGTAGACTCCTCCACCGATGTTGGGGTTGATAAGCAAGGTGGGATGAGTACACAAGGCACTCAACAAGTAATGCATGATCATGCACTAGTACTATATGCAAAGCTTATTCCAAAGGATTGGCTTAAATGGTTCTCTTGCATCAAACAAAGATTTTTAAACCAAAGATCTTATTTAGTTTAAAGCGGTGGAACAGCTTATAAGTAATACTATTTTCTTCAAATGGTTTTTCTTGAAGATTCTCAAGACACACCTTAATACCATTTTCAATACCGCACACACCCACCCTTTCCACATTTTGTTTATGAAGATCTACCCTTGACTGTAATCCCGAGCAATGCTCAATACCGTGAGCACGGCTATTCAATAGTTTTGACACTGCAGAGGTTGTACACTTTACCCACAAGATACACCCACTCACCACACAGTGATTGTCCGTAACAAAGCTTTTCAGAACCTCTACCTTAACCAAAGAACCTCTTTGGTATTACCTCACTATCACTTCCTCACACAGAGCCAAGTATAGGACAGTCAATCACCGCTGGATGGGCACCAAGCCGTAGTACGTACGCTCCCCGCATGCATACACCCCGCACCGTCACCCCGAGGTATCGAGGAAAGATATCGTAACCCTAATCAACTAGGTCTGTCCCATATCGCACATGTGGTTGTACGGTGACTCAGATCAAAGGCTTGCAAGGTGAAGTCCTTAATCGACCAAGGCAAGACTTCCAACACTCAACAAGGGCACACACCCCATTGTGGCACATAAACTCACAACACTCATCAACCCAATGCCACACAGCCCACCGGCACACACCTCTTGCCACTTGCCCTGCCTAAATCATTTCCCACCCAGGGCTTGATTATTGTGCAACACATGCCAAAGAATAACTCCACATCGGTATGGAACCACACAGTCTCCATACTTCAATCTCATCATGTGGCAACATCACACCACTTTCAAAATACATTCAATATTCCATTAGTCAATATTGTAGCATTTTTCCAAAGATCATTCATGACTCGTTGCAAGGCTAAGCATCTACTCACTGCCTAGCCTCCCGTGTTGGCATCATATTATTATCCAACCAAGACAAACAAACTTAGGTGACAATGATTTAGGCATACAATTAATAATTTCAAGGTGGCATAACAGAATGGGTTGATTAACTACGTTATCCCAATTTAAATTAGCTTCATTTTAAATAAATAAGCATGCATAATTTCAAAGCATAAATTACATTTTAAAAATCTGAGATCAAAATGATCAAAGCATCACTTGCCTTCAAAGAGTTGCTGGTCGTGTTCCGAAGCTTGGTTTTGAGCGACGAAATCTTCCTCGAAACTTTCCGGCAAATTTACGTCTACGCGTATAAACAAAATATGCAATGAATAGCTAATACAGAAGACTATATGACCTCAAAAATTCACATAAAATTCATAATTAAATATATCATAATTTTATGAATTTTTAGAGATTTGAATCACCCAAATCCGAGTTAAAATGCAAAAGTTATAGCCATTTGAAGTTTGAATAAAATTTGAAAATACAGAAATTAGAAAATTCGATTTCTCCAAATTATTTTTATACTAAAAAATCGCATTTATGATGTCAGCATTGCATTATGATGACGTCAGCACAGAAATGAATTTCGGCCGAAATATTTTTATATATAAAAATATTTATGACATCAGCGATGACGTCAGCATGACACGTGGCAAGCCCAGAGGCTGCCACGTCGCTCTGGTCTATGGACGGGGTCCACGGTTTGGCTCGTCCACCGTGGATCGGCGGCATCGCGCTCGCGGCGCCAAGTGACGCAAGCACCGACGTTAGCACGACATACCGACCAATCCTATGGCGACACGCGCGCAACACACCTAGCCAAAACTAATTCAATCTCGCCCATCCGATTTAAACGAACGGCCGAGATTCATGCGACTCTTCGCCATCTCCACCGCAGAGCCCGCGACGTGGCTTCCCGTGACCTCGGATCCAGATCGAACGGTCATGATTAATCTGGCGACGCCGATGTAAACGGCGGCGCCGACTCGATTTCCGCGCGTCATGCGTCAACACGGGACTGGCCCAATGCGCGGTGCGATCTCATCCGCCTGATTCAAAATGGACGGCCGAGATGAGCCAAGGCTTTCGGCTCGCTCATCATGCGCGACACACGGCGCGATTCAAGGCGACGCGCACATCCGACGGCTATGACTTTGACGTGACGCGCTAGATATAAACCCTACGATCTAGATCTAACTACCGAGATAAACTAACGGAAACTAATCGAAGCAATCTAAACCGCTGATTAAATCCGACTGCTGAAAAGTGAAGATGAGGATTACTGTTGGATGGCGACGTGGACGAATCTGGTGCGTTCGGCGGCGATCGGAAGGTGGACGAAGCTCGGCGGGCGGTGATGTCGTGGCGGCGAAGATCTCACCGGAGAGGAAGAAGACGACGTGCAGCGCGGCGCTACGGGGCTTCTCCGGCGTGAAGAAGTGGTCCACTAACGCGCTTTCTTCGTGAACTCGACGAGGTCGAGCACGGCGGAGCGGCTCGGACGACGACGAGAGGAAGCAAAAACAACGGCGGAGCGGTGCGGCAACTACGGCGAGCTACTACAGGCAAACGGAGGCGTTTCGGGAGGCGTGCGCTAGGGCTACAGACGCGTCTAGGAGTGCGCGACACGCTGGTGTCGGGCGCGACTAAATAGCGCCGACGCGGCGCGAATCGCCGACGGAAATCACGCCATCAATGCCCACGCTCCGGCGATCTCGCTGGGACGGCAACGTGGCCTAATCTCGGACGTCCCGCGCGCGATGATTCGACGGCGCATGCGTTCGGGCGACGTGGCGCAACGGCAATCGCGGATTCGATTGACGGCTCGAGCGGCGGCATCTAGGGTTTCACACGGTTGGTTGGCGGCGCGCGACAAGAACGGGCTCGCCCATTATCGCTCATAGCCGCTTTTAAAACCTTTTTCATTTAAAATAATTCTAGAAATTCAATTAAATCATTTGGGGCTTTTAAAATAGCAGAAAAATTCCAGAAATTACTTTGAACTATTTGGAACTCAAATAAAATATTTTCAATAAAACTTTCTATAAACTTTTGCATGAATTTATTGAAATTCAAGAAAGGGCATATTTGAATAAATCCAAATAAATTTCAATAAATTCCCAAAAATTCTCAAAAATAAAAAATACTCCAAAATTTAAATTAGAGCAAAATTTAGGGTGTTACAAACGTGTGGAAAGTTTTCTTGTATTCAAGACCCTAATTATTAATTGATTTCGTGTGACGATTACATGGTCGAATAACGATTTTACATTGGGTCCAAATAAAATTCATCAATGTTTGCCGATGGCGCGACGGTGAGCCGGTGGTGGTGACCAAGGATTAAAATCTCAGCGAAATTTCGTGAGATCTTGGATTCTGGCCAGGGACGGGATCCAAAACCCCGACTAGACAAAAATTTAAATTGCTATAGTATCTCAAAATTTTGACGAGATTTTGCCAAATCTTGTCAAAATCTCGGGTTTTTGACCAGTTTTGGACTTTTTATGGCTGAATTTGACTAGATTTGGTCCAATAACCCTTAAGAAAGTCATCTTTGAAAGCATCTAGGCCCCCAAATTGTTTTGGTTTTGGTAATTAATGACAATCGTGTTAAAGGACTAATATTTTCAATTTGAGCAATTGAAAAATAGATTGGTCCAAATTTCGACGAACATGGAAGCATAACATTGGTGAAGAATAAAAGCTAGCATCGAAGACAAGATGACTAAGGTATAAAATTAAGGACTTTTCATAGCCTTTTTACCGATCTCAAAGTTTAGAGAAAAGATCGGATTGCTAGAATAGGCGTCGTACTATTAAGAGGGGTCTTTAACGCATGTTCGATGTCGAAAAATATTTAGAGGCTCAATACTTGTGCATTTAGACATTTATGTGGCTTTGCATAAAAAGGAAAATCTTTTGCAAAGAAAAACATATTTTGGGTGGAGTGGGCTGGTATGACTGGGCCCCTCCGGTCATACCGGCCATCGGTGTGACCGGAGTCCACCCGGTGTGGAAATAACAGAAAGGGGTGTATTTGATGTCCAAGGGGCCGATATGATCAGGCCCCCTCCGATCATACCGGCCACTGGTATGACCAACCCCCTCTCGGTGCGTTTTTTACAGAACGCATGTAATCGACCATGTGACCAACGGTCACTGACAGCATATTAAATGCACTATAGCGATCGTTAGCTACTGAGGGGCGGTCATATCAGTCCAAGGGCGATATGATCGACCTCTCAGGATTCTTTTTGGCCAACTTTTGACCAACAACTAGATTAGGTGGGTGGGGGTTATAAATACCCCCACCTGCATATTAGAGTTTCTTTCGTACCTCATTGCTGATATTTGAGCTCTAGCTAGTCTCCAATACTCTTTGTGTATTCAATTCACACTTTGGCAGAGTTAGGAGCAAATTTAAGTGGTGTATTTAGTGTTGAGCCTCTAGACACTCAATTCGACCTCAAGCAAGCGCCAAGGCTTATTACTCTCGGAGGTTGCCAACTCCTAGACGGCTCGTAGGTGTTCGTGCGCGATGAGCTTCTCAACAGAGGTTGTGAGAAGCCCCGGCAAGTTGTGAAGGCCGGAGTTCGCCTACTCGGAGCGCGGAAAAACTACCTTAGTGATCGAGGAAGGCTCAAGGGGGTGGGGCCGGCTTGAAGTTGTTCAAGTCACCTCAACGTGGAGTAGGGGAGACCGGCAAGTCTACGAGACCACGGGATAAAATTCTTGTCTCTCATTCTCTTGTGATTTGCTTTTACAAGTCTCGTGCTCAATTCTTATTTCTAGCAATTTGAGTATATTTTTTTGTGCTTAAAATTATTTATTGCTCATACTTGATTTGCTAGATTACTTGGTGATCATTAAAGAATATAGTTGAAAATTACCATTATTACAATTCTAGCCTAGTGATTTATTTAATTGCAATTAGAGTCGAAAAAATTAGAAACCTCCTATTCACCCCCCTCTAGTCGGTTATCCTTGATCCTACAAGTGGTATCAGAGCAATGACTCTCTATTAGGACTTTACCGTCTAGAGAGTAAGGATGGCTAGCGATGGGGTGTCAATAAGTAAGGCGCCATTTTTCGATGGCATAAATTATGCACATTGGAAAATTCGTATGATCGTTTATCTTAAAGCCATGAGCCCAAGTATATAGAGAATTGTAGTTGAGGGTTTCACTCTGGGAGTAAATCCCACTCTTACAATGGAATAAGAAGAGCGAAGCACTCACCTCAACGCTCAAGCTATAAATGCTCTCTTTGGCGCTTTGAACGTGGATAAGTTCAATCGAGTGAGCAACCTCGAAACCGCGCATGAGATTTGGACAACCCTCTCGGAAATTCATGAGGGGACATCCTCGTTCAAAGAAGACAAATTACATATGCTTCGGATCAAATATGAGAGTTTTATTATGTTACCCCATGAGAACATCAATGAGATGTATTCACGACTCAATAATATAGTAAATGAGCTCAAGAGACTTGGAGCATCGCTAATCGATCTTGATATTGTTCGCAAGATGCTTAGGCTCTTCCGGAGAAATATGAGACTTTGGTGATGTTGTTTCTCAACTCACTGGAGTTACTAAGGATGACGCCAACGGGACTTCTTGGAAACCTCATCACCAATAAGCTTTACAAGAAGGACAAGAAAGAACTTTTGGACAAAGCTCTTTGAAGAAGAAGAATATCACCTTTAAGGCGAAAGCGGAGTCAAGCGATGACAAAGGCGAGGCTCATATTAGAGAGTGGGATTCCGACTCCTTCGAGGATGATACACCTTCAAAGAAGAAGGGTCTCGCCGGCATTGCCATCAATGAGTCTTCTTCCGGATTCGTCACTCCTTTGTGTCTTATGTCAAAAGAAGATTTTAAGGTAAAATCAAATGATGATGAAGAACCTTCCTATGATGAGTCGATGGATATGCTTGAGGACTTGAATGAGTATCTCGGCAAAGAAAAGTCTAAACATAAAAGCCTTGAGAAAAGAATTTCTTTGCCTCAAAGATTCTTATGATGAGTTAGAAGAAACTTGTCGGTGTTTCGACCACCGGCGAGTGAATTTTTTAGTCAATGGGCCGCGCGTTCCCTATCCTTGAATGGTTAGACTCAAGAGGCCTAGGATGTATATTGGTTCGGGCCGAATGTCCCTACTCCAGTTCGTGTGGTGGTGCTATATTGCTTCGGATGCAGATGACTGCACGGTACTACAAGCGAGAGCTAAGGACTCGAACCCGTGGGAGCAAGAACAGTTTTGCCCGTAAGAACCGAGAAAAAGGGTCCCCCCTCCTCAGAGGACCCTGCCTTCCTTTATACAGTCGGAGGGGGCAGGTTACACGGGGAGTTGGGAGAAGAAAGGATGAGGTGTCCTAGGCTAGGAGTCCTGGTCCCTGGTCTTGGTGATTCGATCGGCGTCCACTTACCCCACGCCGGGTCGGTGGACTCGTCGAGTGGCGTAGTTTTCCGTGCCATTGGGAAATGGCACACCTACCCTCTTGCACGTCCGTTAGATGCTGACGCCTCAATGCCTGGCTCTAGTGCTGCCTCGGGAGGGAGCGCATCCTTACACTGCGCGTGACTGGATGATGAGACTGGAGCTTTGACTTTGGCGACCTCCTCGCTACCTTGGGAAGGAGCCACCGCCTCGCGGCGCTTTTTTCCGAGCCGTCGGTTCAGGGGGTGGCCAACGCCCGCGGCGGCTGGCACTCGCCTTTGGCGAGATCGCCGCTTGGTCGGAGCTTGTGGGAGTCCGACCTATGGCGGGGCCTGACGCCTCGTTGGTTTGGTCGGGATGAGGTCCTTCATGGACTGGGGCCTTTGGCCGTAGCTGGCCCGACACCTGCTCGTTATTCCCGCCGCTAGGGTACCCATGGATGAGTACTCGCCAAGAGCCCCGAGCCCCGAGCGAAGTTCGCTGACACGGCCGGGTTTTTGGCTTGGTCGGTTAAACCCGACCGAGTGCGGCGATCGGACTTAGTCGGTCGATTGCTGGGGCCCCCGGGCGGGTCAAAGAGCTGGTCGGGGAGGTATCTCTGTCGGCAGAGGCCTTTAATCACTTCGTTGCACACGCCGCGCGTGGTTTTGACAACCTTGACCATACGCCTTCTTGGTCGCCCGAATCGTGAGGGCCGCCGCGCTTTCCCACGCTCAGATTTATTCGGACCGCTTAGCTTCCTCTTCGGGTATATAAGGATGTCACCGCTGCTTGATCGATTATCCCACCCGTAACCTTTCCTCGCAACTTTCGATGGCTTTGCCGCTGATCTTTGAATTCGATGCTCTGCCGCCGCCCGAGGAGGAGGAGGACCCTCTGGCCGAGCTTTGGGCCGAGTACGATCACGCGCTGGCCGAACTCGCGGAAGAGGAGGCCGTGGCCCGCGATAACGTCGTCGTCAACGCGCTGCTCGAGGTAGTTCTGAAGCTTTTCGAGGCGAGGAGCGCCCTTGTTGAGGCAGTGGGGCGCGCGCGTCGGGCGTAGATGTTAGGTTCTTTACAAAATATTATGTAAAGTTCGAACCGGGTGGTTTTATAATAAAATTTGTTTCCCTTTTGATTGCGTCATCTGTCTGTGTGATGAGTTCGTTTAGGCACTTTTCCCAACTAACCCAGCCCCCGAGAGTCGGCAGTCGGTAAGTGGCTGTTTGTCTTAAGCACGGACACTCAGATGCCTTGCGTGTTGCCTTGGTAGGCGCGGACGCCCAGATACCTTTCTGGAGGTTCCGGTGTCCGAGTGCTCGTTTTACGTCGTAGCTGGACGTAGGGCGTCCGTCCCAAGTCCTCATCTGGTGAGGGTACCTTTGAGAGGAGTGGCCGCTGTTAGTCCCACGTGTAAGCCCCATCCGCAGGTGTGGGACCTAGAGGGGGTGAGCGGACGCGCGTTTACCCGCGTTGGTTTGAACGTCGTGCTCGTGTGAGCTAATAACGGGTGATCCGAGTGGGACCTGGAGATCCCAAAGGGGACCTTTCCGAGCGGACGATCCCGGTGTGGGTGTCTGGCCCGCTAGGGGCGTCCCATTAGAAACCTTTCTTTACTCAATCCCGTATCGGACTCCGGGCCGTCCGCCGAACCAAAGCACAGCTGGTTGTTACACATCGATGGGTTCCGCGGGAAGGCGTGAAGTATGGTCTCGGACACGAGTTAAGACGATTGGGTCATCACCGACCTAACTAGAGGTTCACTGGGCTCGCCGCCCGCCTCGCCAAATTTCTGCTAGGGTGGTTCTGAACCCACTTGGTGGATCAGGCCTTTGGAACCCGCAGCTTTAAAATGTGCCCCAGGCGCGAGCTATCGAGCTCTTTTGCCATTTCGAGGTTGTTGCGGCCCAGCGGACTTTTCGTGTCCGTTACGGTGCAGCCGACCCGGCCCGAAGGCGGAACCCGAGGGGTCGTGGGGCGCGCTGCTCGATATGATGTCTTTTCGCTTCCTGTTGTCCTGCCAAGTTTAAATGCGCAGAGGAGGAAATTGGAAATCGTCGCCTTACCGTTGGCGCAGCAGCCGGAGGGATGCGATGCGCGATGCCTCATCCGAGGCGGTGTCTGTTCGACTGGTGCCGGTTCGGCTAGCGTCTGTTCGGATCCTATAAATTCGGGGCGGGGACGCTGGGCAGGCGCTTGCCTTTGCTTTCCCTGCTTTCCTGCCTTCGCCTGAGACAAGAGAAAAAGAGAGCAAAGGAGTCGAAGAAGAGAGCCCCCCACCTTCTTCTTTTCTCACCTCTTCGCTGTTCTTTTTTCGGAGATGTCGTGGCCAGAGTGCTCCAGTCAACCCAGCGCGCACTTGGTTTGGAGAGGAAGGGGTTCCTCCTTCCGAGAGACGTCTCAAAGTGGAGGGTGCCTACAGGGGTCGCCGTCCCTTCACCGGGGGATGACGAAATCGTCGTGCCCGCCTCTTTCTTCGAGCGTAGGTTCGGACTCCCGCTACATCCGTTCGTCCGCGGGCTGCTGCACTACTACAAGGCGGAGGTGCACCACCTCAACCCAAACGGCGTGCTTCACATAGCGGTCTTAATTACGCTGTGTGAGGCGTTCCTGGGGATCGACCCCCACTAGGCGCTCTGGAGGCACTTCTTTCACGCACGGCTGAGGAAGGACAAGCCGACGGACACCTCGGCGCCCATAGGCGGCGTGGTCTTCCAGCTACGCGGCGGTCGCGGGTCGGATTACATCGACGTGAAGCTGCCGTACTCAAATCAGGGGTGGCACTCCGAGTGGTTCTACGTCCAGAACCCGGGAGGCAACGCCCCGGCCTTCACTGGCCGGTTTCCCGAAGCGGGGCCTCAGTGGACTTGGGGTGCCGACCGGAAGGAGAAGAACAAAGTGGCCACGATCATCGACCGGATCAGAGTCCAGAGGAAGCGGGGACTAACCGGTGACGTCATCCTGCGTGCGTTTATGAAGATGTGCGTCCAACCCCTCATGGACAGGGAGCGCCCCATGTTACAGTATGAGGGGGTGGACGATCCTATGAGGATGGCGAGGTCGGAGCTCTCCACGTCGGTGGTCGAGGCTCGGGTGTCCGCCGTTACGGGTGGGAGTGCCACCGAGGCGGTGGGTGGACACCCGAGCCATTCTCAGCGCGCAATCCCCCGGATTTGGTAACCCGAGCAGATCACTTCCTTTTTTCCTCCTCCCGCTCAGCCCTTAGTACTTGGTCTGACTAGTGTTTATGCGTTTTCCTGGGGCTTGCCTGGATGGTCTCCCGAGCATGGCTGCCGGGGGAGAAGGAGTTGAGGGCTGTGGTCCGCGCGGAATCCGCGCAGCGTGAATCCGCCCGTAAGAGGCGGAAGGAGGAGAGAAGGAGGAAGAAGAAGGAAGAGCGCGCGGCGAAGGCCACCCTTGGCGAGGGGGTCTCCGACACTACCGCTGTCGATTCGGCCAGTCTGGGTCGACCTCTAGTGATAGTAGCGACTGCGGCGGTAACGACCCATACCGCGGACTCGAGCTTAGGCCGTCGACTGGTGGCGGCCCGGATGAGGGTGCCAGCGCGAGCGCCGTCGTCGTCATGCCTCAGGTGGAGACGCCCCTGGTGGAGGCATCCTCAGGGAAGCGGAGGGGCGGCTCCCCTCCGGGGGGGCCGGCGAAGAAGGCACGGTGCCGCGCCCCGCTCGACGCTGTGAGTGTCCTCCTTGTCCTTGAGTCGCATTGCAGTAGAATAGTTTGAGTGGTTTTTAATAGACCGCCGTGTGCAGGACTTACACGGGGGTGGTCGTGGTGGCGCGCCTGTCCGGCGGAGGCTCGCGAGGGCTGCCAGCCCCTCGCAGCCGGCGGGGTCGAGGAGCCGCGGTCGAGCCGAGGTCACGGTGGAGACAACGTCGCGGTGACGGAGCTGCCGGCGGGCCGACAACAGCCGCGTGATCGGGCGGCCGAGCTGGAGCGCGAGGAAGGTCCAACGATCGTCGGCGAGTCGGGGCCCCGCCCGGAGGCCAAGGAGGGTGAGGTGGAGCTCCCGCCGCCACCGCCGGGGAAGCCACCGGCTTTCGCGATCCGGGTTCCTGGGGGGATCCTGCCACCGCCGCCCGGGAGCCCGTCGGTGGGAGTAGCCCAGGCGTCGGAGGCGATCGTCGGCAGGCCGCTCCTTGCGCTTGATGATCCAGCGGAGCACGGGGAGTGGGAGGCCCTGCAGGAGGGCGCTCAGCACGCCGAGGCTGAGGTGAACCAGATCCGAAAGGGTCTGGCTCTCGCCCTCGAGTCTTCCAACAAGGCGTTGGATGCGATCATCGGGGGAATCCGCCCGATCGGCGCGGTAAGCCAAACAAAACCCCGCCCTTGCAGCTGTCGACGAGTTTGTGGTGGACTAATAGGGTTTTTATGTTTCGCAGCACTTGCGGGCCCGTTCAGGGGACAGGTCCGAGCTCCTCATTGCGTTCAGCCGCGCGATGCTCGGGGCCTTGGCCAAGCGGGCAGCAGATGGAGAAGGCCCGCCTGGAGCTGGGTCAGGTCGCGCAGGTCTTGTTCGAGGAGCGTCGGACAAATAAGTCCTTGAGGGCGAGGGTATCCGAGCTCGAGTCCCTCCTGACGGGGGCCAATAGCGCTAAGGACGCTGTCGTTGCCGTGGAGGAGACCGCGCGGTCGGAGGTGACCCACCTCCAAAGTGAGCGCGACCTGGCCCAGGGGGACGCCGAACAAATGCATACGAGCGGGACGCCGCCCGGGGGGAGCTGGCTGGCGAGGAGACTGAGCGAGGAATCGGCGGCCCTCGTCGAAGATCTTCGGAGGGATGTCGCACGCGCCCAAGAGGTGCAAGAGCGGGCCCAGGCCAGGGTCGAGGAGGAGCTCCGTGCTCTGACGAACTTCGTGGCTGGTAAGTGACCCGACCCCTCAATCGATTTCGCGGTCGCGGCTTGTGGGGCACGCTCCTTTGACGCTGTTTTGGTCTGCAGAGCTATAGAAGAACTTCAGCGAAGCAGTCGAGGCACGGAGACTGGCGATGGAGGCCCGCGACGCGGCGTCCACGGTGCAGGATGTGGCCTTAACGGCGCAACAGTTGGCGGAGGGGGATCGGTACAAGCTGGCCGCCGAGCTGGCGACCCTTCGAGGGGTCGGCTGGGAGGTCTACGACCGAGTGCTCGGGACCGTGCCGGTCCGAAGTTCGCTGCCACCGAAGCTAGCCAGCGCTGCGCTGCAGCACGCCGTGAGCTCGCGAGCGGCGCGCGCGCCGAGCCTCTTCGGCTCTTGTCTGCACCATCTCCTACTACGACGGTATCGACCTTACCACCGTCAGCAGTGGGATTGTCCGGGAACCGGACCGATGAGGAGATCGACGGGTTCGAGGCCCGAGTCGAGCCGCACGCTCGGGTGATCGCCGACAGGATATCACAGCGGAGTGTCCTCCACCGAGAGTAGGAAAAAGTTAGATGTGTTGCCCTTTGTAATGTAAAAACCTGAGTGTGCAACGAAATTAAAGTTTCACAAGTTTCGGCTTGTCCTTTGCACTTTCCTGCTGTTATGAACACTCGATGACCATAGCTTTTAGAAACCGCAGGGGTTGTTCAAGCGTAGGTCGGTGTGTTAACATTTGCGAGGGAACCGCGAAGGGAGCAAGAATTTGGCTACGAAACGCCCAGCCGCACTTACGCGGGATAGGGGTGTTTCCGACTAATCACGGGTCGCTTCGTGTGGGCACTTCCTTCTTTCACGAAGCGCTACTTAGCAACCGTAGCCGCCGGGGCGTAGGCCGTAGCGCTTGGGTCGAGAGGGTTACCGCTTAGGGGGAGCCCAATGGCCGGTCGGGTTACCGACCCTTGCAAGTGAACAGGAAGTTGGCTAGGAAATGTTCACCCATACTCACGTGGGAAAAGGAGTGTTCCCGACCGATCATGGGTCGCCTGTGGGTACTTCCTTCTTCCACGAAGCGCTACTTAGCAACCGTACCCGTGGGGGCGTAGGCCGTAGCGCTCGGGTTGAGGGGGTTACCGCTTAGGGGGAACCCAATGGTCAGTCGGGTCACCGACCCATGTGAGCATGCGAGTGTGCCAACTGGCAGCCCCCGAGTGGACTCGGAGGAAGGGAAAAAGGTGCGAGGGATAAGAAAGAGTTTTAGGGATAGAATCGCCTTAACTTTTCTATGTTCCACGCGTTGGAGACGGCGTTGCCATCTGCATCCTTGAGTCGAAAGGTACCGAGTCGGAGGACTTCCACCACGGTGAAGGGTCCTTCCCATGGAGGAGAGAGCTTATGCCTATCTTTGTTGGACTGAACCTGGCGCAGAACCAGGTCGCCCACGTTGAAAGACCGGCCATGGATCTGACGACTGTGGTAGCGTTGCAGTGTTTGCTGGTACTTGGTCGATCGCAGAATGGCCACGTCTTGCGCCCGTCGACCTGGTCGATGGCATCTTGTTGTGAATCGAGCCCCCGTGCCTCGTTAAAGGCTTGTAGTCTCGGGCGCCGTATCGATCGGTTGGCGGGGACAGGCCGGCACGAACACCATGAAGAATGCGTAAACCCGGCCGTCCGGTCGGTGTGGTCCGCAGCTCCACAGACGGAGGGTAACTCGCCACCCATCGCCCCGCCGGATTTCTTCAACGATCAAGATTCGTGGCTTGAGCCCTTGGAGGATCATGCCGTTTGCCCGCTCGACCTGGCCGTTGGTCTGCGGATGGGCCACGGCTGCCCAATCGACGTGGATGTTGAAGTCGTCGCAGAATTCGAGGAACTCCTTCCCCGTGAACTGCGTCCCGTTATCGGTGATGATGGAGTTCGGGACTCCGAACCAAAAACGATGTCGCGAAAGAATTTTGCCGCTTGCACCGATGTAATGCTGGCGATTGGCCTGGCCTCAATCCACTTGGGCCACGTGATGGGGATTGTCTGTAAGGCTTGCGCCGGAAGATGCGTTTGCTGGGCAAATAATTGGCATCCTTCGCAAGTGCGAACGATTCGCTCGGCGTCGGCCACGGCGGTCGGCCAGTAGAAGCCCTGTCAAAAGGCCTTGCCTACGAGGGACCGTGGTGCGGCGTGGTGACCACAGACATCACTATGGATATCGAGCAGCAGCTGCATTCCTTGGTCGGCCAGAACGCATTTCTGGAGGACCCCAAAGGGACTCCTCTTGTAGAGGTCTTCTCCGACCAGGACGAAAGATTTCGCCCGCCAAGCCAGGCGCCGGGCCTCGGTTGAGTCGGCGGGGAGCGATCCGTCGATCAACCGGTCGATGAAGGGCTTCCTCCAGTCGAAATCGGTCATCAGCACGGCGCGGCCCGACCCGAACAGTTCCACATCCGACCGCTCGGCAGTCGAAGCGGTTGCGTCCAACAGGTCGGTCGCCCGCTCGGTGGCCGAGTCCAGTCGAATGGAAGGTTTATGAAGATCGCATACAAAAATCCCAGACGGGACCGGTCCTCTACTGGAGGCGAGATTGGCTAGGTAATCGGCCTCACCGTTGTAGCGTCTGTAGCTATGGTGAAGCTCGAAACCCTTGAACCTTTCTTCGAGCTTGCGTACTTCTAGACAGTATGCGGCCATACGGGCGTCTCGGGGCTCCGCGGCCTTCATAACTTGGTCGATGACAAGCTTGGAGTCCCCATGCACATAGAGCCGGCGTATGCCGAGGTCGGCAACGATCCGAGACCGCTGACGAGGGCCTCATACTCGCGATGTTGTTGGTCGATCAAGAGCAATGGATGGCGATCAAGCTTGTTCCTGCCGGGAAACAATGACGACTATCGCACTCGCGCCGCTCTTGGTATAGGACCCATCAAGTATATTGTCCAAGATTGGGTCTTTGAGCGCGGTGGCGCCTGGCTTCGGCCCACTCGCAACGGTCGCCAAGGCTCGACTTGATCGCCGTCGGGAACGTCACGATATGTCATGGCCGCTGAGTTCGAGTGCCCACTTGGCTATTCTTCCTGAAACGTCGCGGTTGTGGACAATTTCGCCGAGCGGTGACGAGGTCACCACGGAGACAGGGTGCTGGTCGAAGTAATGGACCAACTTCCTCTTCGTGATGAGCACCACATAGAGCGCCAAAAGACTGCAGTACCGAGCTTTGGACTCGGAGAGTACTTCACTGATAAAGTAGATTGGCTGTTGTACCTTAAGCACATGGCCTTCTTTCGCTCGTTCCACGACGAGTGCCGCACTGATGACCCGGGTTGTAGCGGCGATATAGAGGAGCAGCGGTTCTCCTGGTGCCGGAGCGACCAGCACCGGGGGTGAGGTCAGGAATGTTTTCACTCGGGTGAGGGCTTCCTGAGCCTCCTGGGTCCAGCTGAATTGATTAGACTTCTTGAGCAGCTTGTAGAGCGGCATCCCGCGCTCGCCGAGGCGAGACACGAAACGGCTTAGGGCCGCAAAGCATCCTGTTAGCCTTTGGACTCCTTTTAGGTTGCCGACTGGGCCCATCTTCATGATTGCCGAGATCTTCTCCCGATTGGCTTCGATGCCACGCTCGGAGACGATGAAGCCGAGTAGCTTTCCCTTGGGGACCCCGAAAACACATTTCCCGGGGTTGAGCTTTACACGCGGAGGTTCGCGAAGGTTTCCTCCAGGTCGGCGACGAGGTCACCGGCCTTCTTAGTCTTAACGACGATGTCGTCGACGTACACTTCGACATTACGGCCTATCTGGTCACTAAAGCACGTTTGCATACATCGCTGGTATGTAGCGCCCGCGTTTTTTGGACTAAATGGCATCGTTACGTAACAAAACGAGCCAAACGGAGTGATGAAAGAAGTCGCGAGCTGGTCAGACTCTTTCACCGCTATCTGGTGATAGCTCGAGTAGGCGTCCAAAAAGGACAGGGATTCGCACCCTGCGGTGGAGTCGACGACTTGGTCGATGCGGGGCAAAGGGAACGGGTCCTTGGGACATGCCTTGTTCAGGCTCGTGTAGTCAACTCATATTCTCCATTTCCCGGTTTTCTTTTTTACAAGGACAGGGTTGGCCAGCCACTCGGGGTGAAGTACTTCTTTCACAAACCCTGCGGCCAAAAGTTTGGCGATCTCCTCCCTATGATCCTCGCGCTTACCTCGCTGAAGCGTGCAGCGTTGGGCAACCGCCCCGAGCCCGGTCGATGTTCAAGGAGTGCTCGACGACCTCCTCGGATTCCCGGCATGTCGGAGGCCTCCATGCGAAGACGCCCGGTTGGCGCCAAGGAAGTCGATGAGCGCGCTTTCCTATTTGGCGGGGAGCGCGGCTCCAACCCGCACGGTTTTGGCCAGATCCTCGAGATCGACCGCGACCTCCTTCGTGTCCTCGGCGGACTTGAATGAACCTGGCCCTGACTTGCCGGAGTTGGGGGCGGACTCGGAGGTTTCCTTCCGGAGGTTCGCGAGTTCGGCCGATGCGATGACCGCCGATGCCGCCGCAATCGCCCGCCAAGCGATGTAGGCAGCCGAAGGATGAGGCCACGATGATTACTCCCCGTGGCCCTGGCATCTTCAGCTTGAGGTAGGTGTAGCTGGGGACCACCATGAACTTGGCGTAGCACGACCTCCCCAGGATGGCATGGTATGAACCGGGGAAGCCCACAACCTCGAAAGTGAGGGTTTCGGTGCGGAAGTTGTCCGCCTCGAAAGTGACGGCAGTCGACCGCCGAGCGGTAAGCTCGTTGGCCCGGATGACGCCGTGGAAGGGCGCTTGCTCGGCCGGAGACTCGAGCTGGGACCCCATGGCGCTGCCGCCTCGACATACAGATGTTGAGACCGCCATCGCCGTCCATGGGCGCCTTGGTCAGGCGCTTTGTTCCCACGATGGGGTCGACAACCAGCAGATATCTCCCTGGCTGCGGAATGTAGTCAGAGTGGTCGGTTCGATCGAAGGTGATCGGAGATTCCGACCACCGAAGGTACGCGGGAATGGCGGGAGTCGTCGTGTGGACCTTGCGGAAAGCGAGCTTGAGCTGCCGCTTGTTGGCGTAGCACGCCAGTCCGCCAAAGATCATTAGGCAGCCGTCGGGTTCTCGGGAACTCTCGGCCCGCTTCTTTTCCTCAAGACGCGGTGCCGAAGTCCGCTTCTTCCCCTTGCCCCGCGACGATGTGGGGGTGCCGGAGAGGAAGCGCTTCAGGACTTCGCAGTCTCGGTATTTGTGCTTGACAGGATACCCATTGTTCGGACATGGGCTCTCCATCAGCTTCTCGAAGTGGTCGGGCGCCTGTCGTGTCTGCTGCTTGGCAGGATGGTCGGCAGCCGCGACCAAGTGGCCTTCGCGGCCTTGTTTCCTTTGCCGCTTCCGCTTGTCAGAGCGGTCGGAGGGGGAGCCGGTTTGAGCGCCGGGCTCTCCCTCGGCCTTTCCTTTCTCAAAGATGGCTCCCACAGCCTCTTCCCCAGAGACGTGGTTGCTTGCGATGTCGAGGAGCTCCTTGGCGGTCCTGGGCTTGACGCAGCCCAACTTGTGCACCAAGGCTTTCCAGGTGGTACCGTAGATGAATGCCCCAACGACGTCGGCGTCAGAAATGTCGGGGAGCTCATTGCATTATCGGGAGAAACACCGGATGTAGTCCCGGAAAGTCTCCCGCAGCTGCTGCTTGCAGCTCTTCAGGTCCCAGGAATTTCCGAGGCGCTTGTACATGCCCTGGAAGTTTTCGACGAAGAGGTTCTTCAAGTTGGCCCAGTTCCGGATGGTCTTCGCGGGCAGATACTCGAGCCAGGCTCGAGCTGAGTCCGCAAGGTAGATGGGGAGGTACTGGATGATGAAGAGGTCATCAGTAGCTCCACCCGCCCGGCATGCGAGCCGGTAGTCTTCTAGCCAGACGCTGGGGTTTGTCACCCCTATGTACTTGGCTATGTTGATTGGTGCCCGGAACCTGGCGGGGAAGTTCGCGTAGCGGATCCCCCGACATAAAGCTCGTGGTCCCGGACCATCGTGGCTCGGGCTACGGTCGTCATGCCGACCGCCGTCTACGACCCGTGATCGGGCTGCTTCGTTCATTGCTTTTTTCAGCGCCTCGAGGGTGGCGCGAATGTTGTGGTTGTTGTCGAGGCGCTGGCGCACCGGGGTGCGTGAGGCCAGGGGCTGCTCATACTATGCCGCCGTCTTTGCCGGACCCAACCGGTTCCGAGCGGCGGCGTGGCTCGGGCGGCTAGAGGAGGTGCCCAAGTGGTGGGAGCCGGAGCCCTGCATGTGCTGCACGGCAACATCGCTCCACCATCCCCGTGAGGTTCGCACGCCGCCTTGGCCTCGGGTTGTCCGCTTGGGATGCCACAGAGCAAAGATCGCGCCACGCCACGCTCGCTCGCGGGGGAAGAATGGGAGGCCGTCGGATTCCTCCACCAGCTGGTGGTGTACCTGACGTGCGCGTGCGTGCGCGGTGCCAGGTACGAGTGGGGGCTCGGGCTAACTCTACTCCAGGTCGGCCTGGAGTTTGTCAAGCTCAGCCCTTCGAGCCTCCAGCTCATCGCGCTGTTGTTGGAGCTCGGCGTGGCGAGCTTGGGTGCGTTCGGCGCGCTCGCACTGATATTCTGCTCCCTGCGCTTTGGTACATCGGACGAGAACTCCCATACTTGCGGTGGTTGCGGCCGGGTCGACCGCGCCCGCTATGTTGCACTCGCGGGAGTGCGGTCCGTCCGCAGTGCGCTCCGTGTCGAAGCTGGAGTCGTGGCTGGAGGAGTCCTCCAGCAAGTCGTGGACGGAGGCCGGCACATATCCGGCCATTGCCACGAGCTGCAAACCGACGGGGGGCGACGTCATCGCCCGCTCGAGTCCACGGGAGCCGCTGCCAGGGACGGTGCAGCGCTTGGTGGGCTCCGGCCTCGGGGTCCGCACGGGGGCTTTGAGCCGGAGGTTGCCAAGGTCGCCGGAGATAGAGTCCAGGCTCCTAGCGGACGCCTGGTCTCGAGAGGTGGCTGGGGTGAGCACGAGCTCTCCCGTCGAAGCGGCGACGAAGTTGAGGGAGCCGAAATGGATCCAGCTCCTCGATGCAGACACGCCGTCGTGGGTGAAGGAAGCCATCAAGGAAGCAAATGGGAATCCAGAGATGACGATGAGGACACGCGAAAGCCCCTACCTGGCGCGCCAACTATCGGTGTTTTGAGCACCGGCGAGTGAATTTTTTAGTCAAGGGGACGCGTGTCCCTATCCTTGAATGGTTAGACTCAAGAGGCCTAGGATGTATACTGGTTCGGGCCGAATATCCCTACTCCAGTTCGTGTGGTGGTGCTATATTGCTTCGGATGCAGATGACTGCACGGTACTACAAGCGAGAGCTAAGGACTCGAACCCGTGGGAGCAAGAACAGTTTTGCCCGTAAGAACCGAGAAAGGGTCCCCTCTCGAGAGGACCCCGCCTCCTTTATACAATGGAGGTGGCGGTGTTACACGGGGAGTTGGGAGAAGAAAGGATGAGGTGTCCTAGGCTAGGAGTGAAGAGGAACGCGGTATGCTACGCTAGCACAAAAAAAAACTACCGCGTAACCAGAAAGCTACTCGCAAGAAGGGGATCATAGATAAGATTACCACTAGACGCGCAGCTGCGAATCCTTCGCGCCGATGTAGTGGATCGCCAACGCCGCAGCTAAGGCGTCGATGTAGTGGATCGCCCTCGCCGCAGCGGGATCGCCCTCCCACATCGCAGCCGCAGCAGCCACACCGCAGAGTCCATACGCCCAGAGATGGAACGCCGCGGCGCCGGTGTGCAAGCACCTAGTCGCCGGCAGGGGCGCCGAGAGGAGGAGGCTAGGTTTCGAGTGAATCACTCCTAAACCGTGGGAAAGCACGCCTTCGCCTCCCTCCTCCTCCTTATATAGCCACGAGATGAAACCCTAAACTCGGGCCCATCGTGTTAAGCCCACGAGGTTCATTAATTACGGATCCAATCCAAATTAATGCGCCCCACCATTAAGTGTGTGACCTGCAGTTCACGACGCTTGGACGTGGATTCAAAAACTCCTTTTCAATCCAATAGTTGGTAGTGGCTTCTTGCAAAGTATGCCAACTCCCAAACATACTATGATCAAATCGGACAGAACCTATCAAAAGTACTAATGTAATAATCCCTTTGCCAAGTATATGAAGATTGATCTCAAGGCAGAAGCATGTCATCCTTTGATGATTCAATCCATCTCTCGATCCATGATATATTAATAAGTTGTGATTGACTCTCAATCACGGCATGGCCATGCACTTCCTTAATCATATCACACGAGTGGCCTTGTCATATATCTCCGTTTCATTGGAGTGGCAAATTCCATCTTGATCGCCACTTCTCTCTCGCACGCTTCATAGTAAATATGAAAGCTACCTTTATAACTATCCGGTTAGGAAGTAGTGTTTGATAGCCCCAAGGAAAACTATTACACATGTAGGGAATATGACAATCTCGTGTCTAAGGATCATACATCTACTAGGTATGAGATACATCGATGACACATAAGAATGAAACATTCTCGCAGTTGTCCCATTATGGTCTATCTAACCCATGTTCTTCAACATGCGCCCACAATGTATAGATGATATCTCCATATCCCATGATCTATGAAGCATGATCATCGATCACTACATGTACGATCTATTCATCGTTGTCCTATACAATGATATCCGATCGTAGATATTTATCGAATTACATCATTAAGTAAAGAGCTTCATAAGCAAGTCACATACTTGTTGATCAATACAATGATATACATTCATTGGACCAATAATCATATTATTATTCATAAACATAGTCATGTTACAATCATCTAAATGATTGCCTCGAGGGCATAACACTAACAATCTCCCACTTGCACTTGAGTCAATCAATTAAGTATCTAATACCAATAGACCTTGTGTGCGCCTCATGCTTAGGGTCGTGGCGTGGCTTTGTCAACGGATCGCCACATTGGCTTCCGTATGTACTTTGTATATTCTCACATCACCTCTATCCACAATCTCGCGAATAAGGTGAAAGCGACGAGTATGTGTTTAGACTTATGATGTGATCTAGGCTCTTTTGCTTGTGCAATGGCACCACTATTATCACAATAGATGTCCATTGACTAGAGGCACTAGCGACCACACCAAGCTCGTGATAAACTTCTTAGTCCACACAGCTTCCTTTGCGGCCTCCGGCCGCAATGTACTCCGCTTCTTTCGTAGAGTCGGCCACCGTGTTTTGCTTGGAACTCTTCCACCATCGCTCCTCCATTAAGTGTAAACACAAACCGGATTGCGATCGAAAATCATCTTTGTCGCTTGGAAGCTTGCATCGTGTAACCCTTTGCAACCAGATCTTCCTCACCTCCAAAACAAGGAACATACCCTTGGTTCTTCTCAAGTACTTCAGGATATTTTTACGGCTATCCAATGACCATCACCAGATCCGCTTGGTATCCGCCGTGACACTTAGAGCATATGAGACATCCGGGCGTGTATGATCATGGCATACATAATAGACCCAATAGTGAAGCATATGGAATCTTGCTTATCCTGTCTCGCCCATCAGATGTCGAAGGACACTGATTCTTGCAGAGACTGATGCCATATGACATTGGCATGAAACCTCTCTTGGATTCATGCATATTGAACCTTTTCAATATTTTGTCAATGTATGTTTCCTGACTTAATCCAATTAACCTTTTTGATCTATCTCTATAGATTTTTATGCCCAAGATATAGCATGCTTCTCCCAAGTCCTTCATTGAGAAACTCCTTTTCAATGAAGTCTTAACATCTTCAAGCATAGGAATATCATTCCCGATCAATAATATGTCATCCACATACAAAATCAGAAATACAAGTGCGCTCCCACTAGCCTTCTTGTAAACACAAGGCTCTTCTTCATTTTTGATAAAGTCAAAACCTTTGACTACTTCATCAAAACGAATGTTCCAACTCCGAGATGCTTGCTTTAACCCATAAATGGATCTTTGAAGCTTGCATACCCTTTTAGCATATTTAGGATCAACAAAACCTTCAGGTTGTATCATGTATACATCCTCAGAAAGATTCCCATTAAGGAATGCTGTTTTGACATCCATCTGCCATATTTCATAATCAAAATATGCAGCAATAGCTAAAATGATCCGGACAAACTTGAGCATGGCTACCAGTGAGAAAGTTTCATCATAGTCAACTCCTTGAACTTGTTTGAAACCCTTTGCCACCAACCGTGCCTTATAAATCTGAACATTTCCATCTACGTCTATCTTTTTCTTGAAAATCCATTTGCACTCAATGGTTTTTACACCATCAGGAGAGTCGACCAAGTTCCAAACTTGATTGTCATGCATGGATTGAATTTCGGATCTCATGGCTTCAAGCCATTTTTCGGAGTTTGGGCCCATCATTGCTTCTTCATAAGTCGTGGGCTCATCATTGTCCAACAATAATATGTCACTCCCAAATCTTATAAGTACATGACGTGGCCTCCCGACCTACGTGTAATGGAGTCTCTTCCACAAAGTTGTACAACACTTTGTACATCTTGTGAAGGTTCATGGTAGCTTGAACATATTCATGTGATTCTCGAACTTCATCAAGATACACATCATTCCTACTGATTTCTTTTGAAAGAAACTCTTTCTCCAAAAGACACCATTTCGAGCAACAAAAACTTTGTTCTCGCTTCTTTGTAAAAGTAATATCCTTTTGTTTCTTTAGGATACCCCACAAAAAGCATTTTTCTGATTTAGGTGCGAGTTTATCCGATTGTAAACGTTTTACATAAGCCTCACATCCCCATATCTTGAGAAATGACAACATGGGTCTTCTCCCACCCATATCTCATATGGCGCCTTCTCAACGGATTTTGATGGGACCCTATTCAAAGTGAACGCAATTGCCTCTAGAGCGAAACCCCGAAGGATAATGGCAGATCTGTTTGTTGATCATTGACCGAACCATATCTAATAAAGTTCGGTTACGCTATTCGACACGCCATTCCATTGAGGCGCTCTCGGCGGAGTAAGTTGCGAACGATTCCACATTGCTTTAGATGATCACCAAACTCTTGGCTCAAGTATTCGCCACCACGATCGGATCGTAAGTGTTTTATTGTTTTGCCAAGTTGATTTTGTACTTCGCTCAAACTCTTTGAACCTTTCAAAAGTTTCAGATTTATGCCTCATTAAATAGATATATCCATATCTACCAAGTCATCGGTAAAAGTTACAAAGCATCAAACCCACCCCTAGCAATGAGCTCATTGGTCCACATACATCTGTATGTACTAGGGCCAATAATTCACTTGCTCTCTCACTAAAACCTGTGAAAGGGGCTTTTGTCATCTTGCCAAGTAAACAAGATTCACATGTTTCAAATGATTCAAAATCAAATGAGGTTAGAAGTCCATCACCATGGAGCTTCTTCATGCGCTTCTCATTTATATGACCTAAGCGACAATGCCACAAAAGGTAGGGTTCAAATCATTAGGCCGATGCCTTTTTACATTAATATTATAGACAGTTTTTTCTTCGAGTTCAAGGACGTACAACCCATCCACCATGGGGCAACGACCATAATACATATCATTCAAAAATATCGAACAAACAAAGTTCTTTATTCTGAAATCATAACCTTCATGTTCCAAACAAGAAGATGAAATAATGTTTCTACTCAAAGATGGAACAAAATAACAATTATTAAGTTCTAAAACTAATCTCAAGGCAAATGCAATGGGTATGTGCCAACAAGCAAGACCAAGAACTCTTGCTTTATTCCCCACGCGAAGATCCACTTCTCCTTTGCCAAGTCTCTACTCTTTATCACCCCGCAACGAATTGCAAATGTGAGCAACCGAACCGGTATCATATACCCATGAGCTGAGTGAAGAAGTAGCAAGATTAATTTCTATAACATTAATACCAAGTGGAAACCACATTTCCATTCTTCTTATCTCGCTGTACTTTTCGCAGCCCGCTTCCAATGCCCCGATTTCTTGCAATAGAAGCATTGGGTATCGTGTTGAGGGCCAACTTTAATCTTCTCCGGCTTAGTTTTGAGGCTTGCGATCTCATCTTGAGCCTTGCCCTTGCCCTTGCCCTTGCTCTTTCCCGTTCCCCACCTTAGCCTTCCTCTTTTGAAAGCGGCTTGTTTTCAACCATCATCACATGATTGGGTTTTTCTTAATGCTTTCTCGCAGCCTTGAGCATCCCATGTAGCTCGGTTAGGCTCTTCTCCATGCTATTCATATGAAAATTCATAATGAATGGCTCAAAGCTCTGAGGCGAGACTCGAGAATAACATCTGTGGCCAAACCGAGGCTAAGGGAAACTCAAGTTTTTCCAATCTCCCAATGTAACCAATCATCTTGATCACATGAGGATCGACCGATCGCCTTCACCACTTTAAGCAAATAAAAGCTTTGAGATACCATACCTCTCAGCTCTTGCTTGATTCCCAAACATGCCCTTCAAGCCCACAATCATATTGTAAGCATCCTGGTCCTCATATTGCTTTTGGAGCTCGAGTCCATGGTGACTAGCATGAGACAAATGACTTCATGTACATTAACATGCTTTTCATATTCAACCTTCAAATTGCGAGCAAAGATTTTCGGCTGGTTCATCAGAATTGGATTCTCTAGAACATAGTCCTTCTTTTCATGCTTGAGAACAATTCTCAAAGTTGCGATACCAATCAACAAAATTAGTTCCATTCAGTTTTCCCTTTCCAAAACCGATCTCAAAGCAAAACCAGTGTAGCAGAGTAGGAGAAGGTGCCATTGAACTACAACAAAAACATGCAAAGATTCTAAGCACTATGTTTATGTAAAACTTTTATTAAACTTTTTAATTAAAGACACTTCTATTTTATGTCCCTTTATAGACACATAGTGAGTATTCAAGATCCATATTCATCAAACACTAGTGAGCTTTGGCATCATCGCTAGAAATTTAATGACATAGGTAAGCAACACCTTTGCTAATTACATCATATGTAACTCTTATTTGTTGAGTATGAAAACAAGTAATGAATGCCTCCATCAACTTGACTCATGGCCAGTCAACTCGCCCAAGGGCTCACATGAGGAGGGAGCACTTCCGTATTCGGTGCCAATTAAGAAACCCGCCTCATGTGTGTTTTCCTAGACACCACTTGTCTTGTATAGGTTCCTTCATTATCAAATCAAATCCCAACCACTTATGTCCTCAAGCCCAAAACCGTTTTGATAGCTTGATTAAATCTACCATTGTTATGCGTGATGTGTCCAACACATCCCTATCATCTATTGAGATAGCCATTGATATACTACTTTGGCGTCATATCAATAACGATTTAAATTCTTGATAGGTGCAACAATTGGATGGACAATTTGATTTAAAATTTTTAACTATAGGGATGAACAAAGATTACTATGAACATGGCATCACATGCAATAAGCATAAAGAAAATAGCAAGGATTAAACACACATCCACGTAAAATCAAAATAAGTCGTGAAATAGCATGGCCCTTAGCATTAAGATCTCCATCATCATGCTTGTTTGTTCACCTAGCCACCTTGCTTGATTTGTTCACCTAGCCATCTTGCTTGATACCATCGTCTTCATCATTATGGATGCAACTCCTTACAACTTTTGATAATGAAATTTACATGAGGGTTTGAAGCATCACAAGTCGACACGCAGGTCGTTATACAATTTAAATAGCCTTATGGCTTGACACGGCACGCAGGCCATGTGGAAATTACATGCATCACATACACATAGGCCATACTATTTCACATAATTCCCTGCAAAAACGAGTTAAACAAAAACAACCCTACGACATGGGAAAACACCCTCAAAATTTCCACGGATCAACCAGATTGACCCAATCCGATCTAATATAATTGGCTTGGTCCCATATGGATACGTTTCAGAAACCCTGATGGCGGTAACCCGACCGGTAAGGGCAACGTCGTACCATGAACGGACTCACCCAAATCAATATTGAATCATTTTGCGCTTACCATGGATCAACCAGATTGACCCAATCCAACTCAACTGATTGGCTTGGTCCCATATGGATACGTTTGAAACCACGATGGCGGTAACCCGACCGGTAAGGGTAACGTCGCACCATGAACGGACTCACCCAAATCAAGATTGAGTCGGTTTGCACTTTCCTCAAACCCTAAACCGATCGATCTCATCGATGGTCGCCGCCACCAATTCATCACATGAACCGGCCGAACATGTAATAGATCCAATCTACTAACCTCACACATCATATGTGCAACATCCGATCACAAAACTATACGAGATGGCTCGATACCATCAAGAGGAACGCGGTATGCTACGCTAGCACAAAAAAACTACCACAGAACCGTAAAGCTACTCGCAAGAAGGGGATCATAGATAAGATTACCACTAGACGCGCAGTCGGAATCCTTCGCGTGTCGATGTAATGGATCGTCCTCGCCGCAGTCGTTGCGTCGATGTAGTGGATCGTCCTCGTCTCGCCGTGGATCATCCTCCCACGCCGCAGTCGCAGCAGCGTCACCGCAGTAGTCCACACGTCCAAAGATGGAACGCCGTGCGTCGGTGTGCAAGCACCTAGTCGCTCGGCAGGGGCAGCGAGAGGAGGAGGCTAGGGTTTCGAGTGAATCACTCCTAAACCGTGGGAAAGCAAGCCCTTCGCCCTCCCTCCTCCCCTCCTTATATAGCCACGAGATGAAACCCTAAACTAGGGCCCATCAGCGTGCTAAGCCCACGAGGCTCATTAATTATGGATCCAATCCAAATTAATGCGTCCCAGCCCATTAAGTGTGTGACCGCAGTTCACGACGCTTGGACGTGGATTCGGAAAACTCCTTTTCAATCCAATAGTTGGTAGTGGCTTCTTGCAAAGTATGCCAACTCCTAAACATACTATGATCAAATCGGACAGAACCTATCAAAAGTACTCATGTAATAATCCCTTTGCCAAGTATATGAAGATTGATCTCAAGGCGAGAAGCATGTCATCCTTTGATGATTCAATCCATCTCTCGTATCCATGATATATTAATAAGTTGTGATTGACTCCTCAATCACGGCATGGCCATGCACTTCCTTAATCATATCACACGAGTGGCCATGTTATATATCTCTGTTTCATTGGAGTGGCAAATTCCATCTTGACTGCTCACTTCTCTCTGCACGTTTCATAGTAAACATGAAAGCTACCTTTATAACTATCCGGTTAGGAAGTAGTGTTTGATAGCCCCAAAGAAAACTATTACACATGTAGGGAATATGACTAAGACATCTACTAGGTATGAGATACACTGATGACACATAAGAATGAAATATTCTCGCAGTGTCCCATTGCGGGTCTATCTAACCCATATTCTTCAACATGCGTCCACAATGTATAGATGATATCTCCATATCCCATGATCTATGAAGCATGATCATCGATCACTACATGTCTTGATCTATTCATCGTTGTCCAATACGATGATATCCGATCAGAGATATTTATCGAATTACATCATTAAGTAAAGAGCTTCATAAGCAAGTCACATACTTGTTGATCAATACAATGATATACATTCATTGGACCAATAATCATATTATTATTCATAAACATAGTCATGTTACATTCATCTAAATGATTGCCTCAAGGGCATAACACTAACAAGGAGTCCTGGTCCCTGGTCTAGGTGATTTGATCGGCATCCACTTACCCCACACCGGGTCGGTGGACTCGGCGAGTGGCGTAGTTTTCCATGCCATCGGGAAATGGCGCACTTACCCTCTTGCACGTCCGTCGGATGCCGACGCCAATGCCCGGCTCGTGTCGCCTCGGGAGGAGCGATCCTTAATCGCGCGGATCGGATGATGAGATCGGAGCTTTGACTTTGGCGACTCCTCGCTACCTTGGGAAGGAGCCACCGCCTCGCGGCGCTCTTCCGAGCTGTCGTGTTTGTGGGGCAGGGTGGCCTACGCCCGCAATGCTCGGCACTCGCCTTTGGCGGAGATCGCCTCGGCTTGGTCGGAGCTTGTGGGGAGTCCGACCTATGGCGGGGGTCGGACGCCCCCTGGTTGGTTTGGTTAGGGATGAGTGTCCTTCGTGGACCAGCGGGGGCCGTTGGCCAGAGCTAGGCCTGGGACAGCCCGTTCGTCATTCTGGGCCGCTGGGGGTACCCATGGGATGAGTACTCGTCAAAACTCATGAGACTCTTCTCGCTGAGAGACATTCAAAGCCTAAAATTGATGTTGGCATTGGTTGTAATATTGTTGATGATATGCTTAGTTTAGGAATTGATTCATATTGTGTAGCAAAAACTAGCATATCTACCTCTTGTGATGATTTAATTGATATGCCTTCCATTTCTTTTCTAGCTCAATTTCTTGCCATAAAAATTTAATGATAGAAAATAATGAACTTAAAAAACAAGTGGGTAAACTTAGCAAAAGTTTAAATAGATACTTTAAGGGTAAGGATATTCTAAATAAAATTTTAAATAGTTAAAGATATTCCTACAATAAAGAAGGTCTTGGGTATATTCCTAAGAAGGGCAAAAAAATTAGTAATAAAGCTCCTCGGTTTGTAAAATTAAATGGAAAGTTTTTTTTATAAATGTCATGATGTAGTACATTTAGCAAATGAATGTCCTTTCGGAAAAGCATCTAAAAATAATGTCCAAATGGATGTCGAAATAATGTAGCAATATTGGGCGTTCTAGCAAGCAGAAAGCATGGCGGGAGTTGACCGATGTAACACGAACGACAGAACAGGTGCTTGAGAAATCTTGAACAAGCTAAGATACCGGTGTTGGGTACGTCGAAATAATGTAGTTCAGCTCACCGTAAAACCTCGTTGAGAATAAGAAAACCGGCAGGAGAAGAGATGCAAGGAATAAGGAATTGAAATGTTTATATACTCTCTCACCTGGCAGGGAAGGGATGCTGCCAGTGCCATGCTGGATAGTAGTTAGTTTCTTGAGCTTTGCCAGGTCACGACTCACTAGGCGCCTCTTCAGGTGCATCGCTGGCCTCTCTCGCCTCTTCACCGGTGTTGAGTACGTTTAATACTTTAATTAGGACCAATTGGTTTTAAAAGTAGTTTTGTATTTCTATTTTCTTCTGTATATTTTGTTTTTTCGATCATTCTTCTGTATATTTTCTAGATTAAATTGTTCTAGTTCTTGTTCGTGTCCAACGGGTCCTATGCCAGATTTACTTTACCCTTAATGGTTTTTGATGGATCTGACTCACCTGGATGACAATGGCGACGTCTACACTAGAGAGCTATACTGGGTTAAGTCAGGTACAAATAAGTGTCGTTTGATTTTGTTCCAACAAACAACACTATTACCAAGGCGCATATGCTTGACAAATTCATGGAAATCATTGAACATTCTACTTTTGGCAGTCAAAGCAGTTGGTTACATTTGGGATAGAAAAGTTTGGGGGTAATATGCTTGGTGATATTACTCTTTACATAACTCATTTGCATTTGTGCAACATAAGCAAGCATTATCTTCATAAATAATTATGGGGGTATCGATGGTGTTAATGCCACATGACTTCTAGATATAGCTAATCATACGTCTTAACCAAACACATTTATGTGAGGCTTCGTATAATGTTATAATCTCTGAGTGTTTGGCAGAGATAGATACTAAGGTCTGTTTAAAAGACCGCCAAGAAATGGTTATACCACCATAGAGAAATACAAACTCAGTTTGAGATTTAGCACTATGAGGATCAGACAAACAACCAGCATCCGTATACCACACCATGGTTGAGTCTTGGTCATTTTGGTAAAATACGCCAAGATCTTGTGTACTTAAAGGTATCTGGGTAAAGTCTTGACACAACCCTAATACCTTATGGTTGGAGCTGCACTGTGTCTAGCTAATAAATTTACTACGAATAAAATATTAGGCCGGATACAATTCGCAAGATACGCAAGTGCTCATATGGTGCTTAAATATGGAACTTCAGGTCCTAGGACATCCTCATTTTCTATCATCAGTCTGAATTGGCCTTTATCTACATCAAGGAATCTTGCTATCATCGGGGTCTTCAAAGGATACTGGTACACTGGTGCATCCTCATTTTCTATCATCAGTCTTCAAGGAATCTATGTTAATTTTTTCTAATACCTTCTTAGTGTAGGTATACTGGTGCACAAAATTATTTCGAGGAAATGCATTAGTCGCAGGCCTAAGCAAAATTTAGTTTTACCCAAATATTTTATCTCAAACTCCATCATAAGATAATAACTTATTTCCTTTATGTCCTTCGTGGTTTCAATGAAATTTAGATCATCAATATAGATTGAGATGATACCGAATCTATCTTGAGACTTCTTTTGAACATATGGGGGACAATCATCGTTATTGAAGTAGCCCTTTTCAAGAGGAACTCACTAAGTCGGTTATACCACATTCTTTCCAATTATTTTGATCTGTGTAGAGAACTCTACAGTTTGATCCTATACATGTTGCGAATTGTTTTATTAGAATCCATAATTTTAACTCCTTTAGGGACTCTCATATAAATATACGATCACTACATCCATCAACTGCATTGTCAAGTTCATATTAGCTGTCATTGATATCAAATATCGAAACGTTATTTCACTCATTACAGGAGAGTAAGTTTCATTGTAACCGATACGGAGTCTCTACGTGAACCCTTGTGCTACAATACTCGCTTTTTATCTCACCATCTGGTTGTTTTTATTTCTCTTCTGGATGCAAACCCATTTGAATCCTACAAGGAACATTTTACGGGGGTGTTCAGTCAACGGGGCTGAATACTTTCCTGTTGTTAATCGAGTGCAATTTTGCCTCAATTGTTCCTTTTTATTTTACCCAATATAATTGCTTTTGACACTTTGACGTAGTTTTTGGTTTTGGATCCAGATCAAGAGTTTTAGCAAGTTTTGAGGTAAAAAAATATATCGACAATTGCAGTCTTTCTTTTATACAACTCTTCTGAATCCACATAATTTATGGATATTCCTTCATTAATTTCTTTCAGCTTCTTATGATTTCCCACAATGATGGAGTTTAGGTATTCTGATCACCAAACGTCAGATTGTGCGCACAAATGTTCGCTGAGGTTACCATCACCGAGATGGCTCGCTTCAGGGATTTTTTTCAACATTAGGTGAGCTCCTTTCATTGTCTTGGGGAGTGTTTTGACTTGTTCGCAGGACTATAAACGAGCCGAGCTTGAGCGAACTTGGCCTCCCAAGCTCGAGTTGAGCTCAAATGAGTCTAAGTTGGGGTCCGAGCCTGGACCTAACCTCAAGCTCAGCTCAGTCCAACCTCAAATAGGCTCAAGCTCGATTTGAGTAAGCTCGGTAACAATTAACAATGAAATATGCACTAAATTTCAACAATAAAAAATATTAAAGCTTAAACTTGTAACATCCCCATTTTTTGATTAGTTAGATTTAATATGGATTTTCTGAATTTTTTAGACTTTTCTAGAATTTATTTGGATTTGTTTATTATTATTTGAATATGGCCTATTATGAAAAATTATTTAAATAATGATAAAGTTTAAATAAAGTTTTTCTAAAAATATTTTATTCAAGTTCCAAATGTCCTAAAATATTTTCCAATTTTTTTTGGTATTTATACTATTTTTTTTGGTTTATTCTATATTTTGGGATTAATTTAAATAGAAAAGATTTTTTTAAAGGTTTAATAGTGAATGGACCGGAACCCATTAGGCCTGGTCCAACTCAGTCTTAGCCCAACCCGGTAGTTGTGCTATCTTAGCCTGCGACCGTTGGATTTTGATCTAGCGATTGAGATGAGCTCTGGAGATTAAGTGAGACGCATGGCCGTTAGATTTGGATGAACGGCCAGGATGGATCGGGCATTAGGGAAACCCTAGGTGTCCTGCGACCGTTGGATTTTCGTTTGTGCCTCAGATCGAGCCATGTCGTTGCCATGTGTACGGCTGAGGGGTTGTCTTCTCCGAGGAGGACTCTGAGCTCTGCTCGTGTGCGCCGTGGACAACGTCACTGTCTCAGATACATCCGAGATGCTTGCAGCTATTTAAGAGGCGCTTGGGGATCGCTAGGGCAAGCTCGATCGAAGCCCTAAATCAATTTGCGAGGATTGGAGCACCATTTTGCCTGATTTCACCAGCTTTGCCAAGCGTCACCGTAAGGGGAAACTTATCGATTCGTTGCCGTTTGGTGCAACTCAGAACCTGACAAAAGGTCTCGTTAGCTTTGCCTTTATTTGATCTCGCAGGTGCGCGACGGCTTTCTAAGAAGACCATCGAGCGTCATTGCACTAGAGGACCCGAGCTCGTCGCCATTTAAGTTGTTGCCCTTGTTGTCTCATAGCGCCAATTGGAGATCCGTCACGCCATCCGGTAGGAGACACTCGAGTTTGTTGTAGATGCTTTCCATGGTCGCTTCGGTGGTGATCATTAGCTCGTGCTCGTGAGCCAACGTGGCATGACCCGACTTCTAACACATGTTGGTTGCGTAGTCGCCATGTCATTAGATTGCTGATATGTGCATCTAGTCAGCACTCACGTGTGTCGCCACGTCAGCGTATGTCGGGTCCCACATGTCAACGATGGGTTGAGTTATGGACCGAGTCCACCATGCACCCGAGTTGGATGTGGACTGAGTCCATGGACCGAGGGCCACGGTCGATCGTGGTTGGCACAGCTCGGTGGCTGACATCATAAAGGGGATTTTCCAGTAGAAAATTAATTCGGGAAATTAATTATTTTAATATTTTCTTGTTTTTCTTATTTATCAAATCTTTCGATAGCCCATTCTCCCTCATATGGGCTCCGATTGAGGCGATTCAAATTTATAAAAAATTGTAAAATTGAGATCTATTTAATGGTAAATTTTATTTGATTTTTAGAGTTTTTTGCTCTATATTTTGGTATTTATTTGGTGTTCTCTCGATACACATAGATATTGAAGTGCTTAGAGCGTCCGAGGAGGAATCGTTGAACCAAAAGCAAGGTGTAAGTTTAAGCTCCATTGATTTTGGTGATTGGTTTAATATTAATGCTTAATCATTGTTTAATGACAAATCCAATCATTATGAGACTAACATGTTTAATTGAGCTACATTCTTCTTAGTCTCAAATTCGGATGGAAAATGGAAAACCCAAGGTATGCACTCATATTCACTCTATTGTCTTAATGCATACGTTGGATTCAAGTTAAAAGATAAACTCTTCCATTACCTTAGTTTAAATATGTGCATTATGTTTCCAAATCAGATATACATGAATGCACACATCTAGGGAGTTAGTAATTTAACTTGATGTTTCAATTGTATTGATCCATGTCCTCTTGTCATATAATATAAAGGATCAAGACTTTGAAACAATCTTTTGAGTATATATGACTTGTGTAGTTGTAGTATACTCATGCAAATATAGGATAAACTCATATGCAATCTAAGATTGATTATGTGCATATTGATTCTATGTTCAATTAATTATATGCACATACTTAATGGAGTTTATTCTATGGTTGATGGTCTAAATGTATTGATCACTTTCCATCACTCAAACATATTGGATCATTACTAACCATCAAATTGAGTATATGAAACTTGTGTAGTTATATATACTCATGTCAATTTAAATGGGTTTAAATTGAATTAGATTGTCTTTCAATCAATCAAAGAACATTTCATTATGTGTTGATGGTGTCTTTTTGTTGATTAAATACAAGCGGAAAGTTCTTAAGTATAATGAAGCATTAGTTGCATCAAAGTACTCAAGACACAATTAATCATTCAAATTGATTAGCATTGTGCTCAATCGATCTTAGAGGCATCCATTATGTGTTAATGGAGTGCGTGATGATTGAGACAACCATGTTTGTTGGACTAACATCTTTCATGAGTTGTGAAGTAGGTTGAGTCCAAGATGATAAAGAATCGAAGAAGAAGAAGAAGTCATCATGTGTTGATGAGCTTCAAGAGGTGATCCCGAAGTGAAGAGAAGGGCTAAAGAAGGTTCATCATGTGTTGGTAAACAAGAAGAAGAAGATTCGATCCCGGATAGAAGATGATTAGAAATCATAAAAGCTTCAAGTGGATCGCTAGAGGCAAAGGTATAAATAGCTAGGGCTAAGGATGTGTTCCTCGTCTTTTACCGGTCTCGGTGTTTGGTTGTGAGACCGGGTTACTAGTTAGGTGCCGTACTATTAAGAGGGGTTGAGTTTTTTAGCTTGAGCTTCATCATGTGTTGATGAATTCAATCCGGTTCACTCTAGCTCACTCTCTTATTTGGTGTTTGCATGGAGCTAATCATTTGGCATGTGTTGCAAATGGGTGAAACTTGTGCATTGGATTTTGCATGAGCAAAGTATTTTGCATGTGTTGCAAATAAGGGTGCTCATGCTTGCATCTTAATTGAATCTTATTTGATTTGGTTTTTTGCTTGAGGCTAAGTTTTGCATGTGTTGCAAAAGGAGAGAGCTCAAGCAACTTAATTTGTTGTGGTTGTTTGCATGATACTATAGATTTGCATATGTTGCAGATAGAGAGCTCATGCTTTGGTGTTTTAGCTCGTGATTGGATCATGTGTTGATCATCACAAGGCTAAGCTTGGTTTATGCTTTGTGTTTGCAAAATGTGTTTTTTGCAAAGTATCGATTTGTTATTTGCAAATGTGTTTTACAAATAAGCTGGAAGTTATGAGGTTCGATCCTAAAGCATGTGTTGGCATTTGCAAATGTGTTTTGCAAAGTGTCGGGATCATGTGTTGATCCTTACATGGCTAAGAGGATTGATCTTATAAGTTCGTGGTTTATTTGCGAATATGTTTTGCATATAAGTTGGAGTTGTTATTTGCAAATGTGTTTTGCAAATGAACTTGAGATTATGGATTTCGATCCTAGAGCATGTGAATAGGGTTTGCAAATGTGTTTTGCAAATTGACTTGATCATGTGTTGATCATCACATGGCTAAGAGGATTGATCTCATAAGTTCTTGGTTTATTTGCAAATGTGTTTTGCAAATAAGTTATACTTAATGAGATTCTTTGGAGTATGTGATTAACATGTGCAAATGTGTTTTGCATAGTATTGTGATCATGTGTTGATCCTCACATAACTCAAAGAATGAATCTTTAATGGATTGGAGAATTTTTTTTGAGAAAAACAGTGTTTTCTCCCCAAGGCTAGTCGTACCGCCCATGTAGAACCGGTAGTACCGCTTATGGGAGCGCATCGCGCTCGCCCAAAGATTATCGCCCTTGTAAGGCCGGTAGCATCGGGGGTCCGATGCTACCGCAGTTTGGTCGGTAGCACCGCAAGGCCGGTGCTACCATCTCTCTGGTCGGTGTGAAAATTCCAGAGGAGGTGTTTTTGTGTTCGGCTTGGGTCCGGCATACGGGGAAGGCCGGTGCTATCGCCGAGCGGTAGCACCTCTCCCGATTGGCCGATGCTACGGATTTCTGCAACGGCTAGTTTTCAGCCGCTGATTTAGAGGCGGTGCTACCAATCCCAATTGGGCGGTAGCACCGGGTTTACTGGATGTTTTGCCCAATCGTCCCCAACGGCTAGTTTTGGCTTGGAGGCTATAAAACGAGGCCTTGGGGGGCAAGGGCAGGTGTTGTTGCTGTTGTTAGAGCATTTGGGTGTTTGTAGTAGTTGAGTGCATGTGTTGCCCTCTTCCATTTACTTCTTGAGCTAGTGTGAGCCTCTAATTGCATGTGTTGCAATTAGGAGAGGATTGAGAGCTTCTTGTGCATGTGTTGCACTCGAGGAGGAGCCTAGTGCATGTGTTGCACTTAGGAGGTCACCGGAGTGCATGTGTTGCACTAGGTGAGGTTCAAGCTAGAAGACTTGACTTGTTACTCTTGGTGTTTGCCGACACCTAGACGGTGTAGCGGCGTCGTGCGCGGGAGCTCTCAACGGAGGTTGTGAGAAGCCCCGGTAAAGTTTGTGAAGGTTGGAGCTCGCCTACCCGGGAGGGAAAAGGAGCTACCACTAGTGGATTCGAGGTGGGTGCTCAATTCGTGGAGCCGGACCAATTCGTTTGGGCTAACCTCAACGTGGACTAGGGGAGACCAGCAAGTCTCCAAACACCACTAAAAAAGTATTTTGTCTCTTGTGTTTGCATTGTTTTCATTATTTATATTCAAGCAATTTATATTCATAGAATTAAATTGATTGATTGCTTGTCTTTAAAATTGCAATTATTGTTAGAGACATAATTAGTTAGTGCACATAGTGAGCCTAGTTGATTTAGGCTTTAATTGTCAAAACCTTAGTTTATCGCTTCCGCCTTAATATTTGTTAAGGTTTTGGTATTAGGATAATTAGGGGTGAATTGCTTTGTAGAAATTAGCGAGAGAATTTTAAAAGCCGCCTATTCACCCCCCTCTAGTCGGCATCCTCGTCCTTACACAAGGTCCAGAGCAGGAACAAGAGTTTTTCCAAGGTAAGTTGTGTTTTGATCATGTTGAACTCAGTTTTACAAAATTACTATGTTAATTTAAATTATGTATGTTATTTAACATGTACCTTTGTTTCCAAATTTAGTTTGGGATCTAGTTAATCATCCCAATTGAATTATACCCTACCTTATCATTTGTATGCCATGATTACTTGTCACCCTAGGATGGTTTATTACTAGTTGGTTAATATTAGAAATCAACATGTGTTTGTTAGACCGTACTTAGTATGATTAGCCATGCCACGGATAACTCATGTCTCTTGGAATATCAAATTAATCTTGATTAATGGAATATGTAACATGTTATGAAAGGTGTGTCGGGTGTTGTCACACAATGATGTTGAATTGTAGTGATGAGGTTGTCACGCAACGATATTGACTTGTTGATGACACGTGGTGCATGATAATCAAGTGGGATGATAAATAATTTAGATTGGGGCAAGTGGCAAGGGCAGTATGCCAAGTTGGGCCAGAATGGCAGAGGGGTTATGGAAGTCTTGCCTCGGTCATCCTAAGATCTTAACCTTGAAAGCCTTTGAATTAAGTCAAACATGAAACCACATGTCTGGAATGGGTGCACATATTTGATTAATTTCAATGGTTTAGCTTTGGTACTACCAGTGGTGGTGTGAGTACTGGGTTATACGGTTCAACTCACATGTCACAAGACAGGGGTCCTGTTGTGATGGTTATAACCCTTCAGTGTTGAAACCTTTGCAGGTAGTACTGGGTTAAGACATGAGAATGTAAAAGCTTTGTTATGATCGCTCAATTGCATACTCTTGTATGGCAAGTCACGGCATACGTGGTGAGTTGATTGTATATTGTGGGTTAAGTGCATAACCTCTGTAGAGTATAAAATCTATTCGGACAGCCGTGCTTGTGGTATTGAGCAATGCTCGGGAATTACAGTCAAGGGTTAGATTTATGCAAAATGAAAACTTGGTTGGAAAGACAGGATGCCATTGAAAAATTTGGAATATGAACTAGGACTGGATGCCATATTTACCTGAGAAATACTGAAAGTTACTATTTACTGCTATTTGTTTTACAGTCATTTCAATCTATTTATTGTATTCTTTATAAATGCTGCTTTATTGCAAAATAGTCATATTAGCCATTTATTTTGAATAAAACTTGCATATAGTTATGATAGAATTGCATGATGTACACAACTTGTTGAGTACTTTAAGTACTCATCCTTGCCAACAACAAATCACCAGTTAAGTAGGAGTCTACACTAGTTTTGAAGGAGTACCAGAAAGAGACGAATGTTCAGGGTGCGAGTATTGTCAGTTGCCTAAGGTGCACTAAGGGGTTTACTTGCGTTTTCATTCTGCTGCAATTTAATTTTATATTCTTAGTTTAGCCTTGCGTAGCATATTCATGTAAAGGTCGACCATAAGGTCAGTCAACATGTTATAATTAACATATACAGTATTTTATTATGTTTCCGTTGTGAATGATTATGATATTCATCTATGTTGAGCCTGTGTGCACTAGTGTGATCCTGAACTAGTGCGATATACATAGAGGGTCTGGATTTGCATATTCGGGTCCCGACAGAAGTCGGCTTTAGTTAGCTCAGTAAGAGTTAACATGTAGTAATATTTAACAAGTGATTCGTAAATGTACCTAGCTCGCGAGCTATTTTAGAATTTATAAAGTCATGCTATGAAGAGTTCTAGATGAATTATAATAAGAGTAAGGTTCCTACTTTCTTTTGAAATAAGATTCCTACCTCCTTTTTAAAGAGAACTAGAGGAACATTTATAAAACCCAAAGGGAACTAGTATAGTGCCCTGTCTTCCGATTTCCTTTTCCCAGCACGTAATATATGATCTTTTCCTTTTCTAGAACGTTTGTTTCCTTTTCCTTAATTCCAGGATATTTGTTTCCTTTTCCTTGAGATGATGCTAAAGGTGGGGGGAGATCTGTTGTGGGCCACAGAGATGAGTTAGACACATTAAACAATGGCCATTGGATGTGGGTGAGTAAAGCTGAGGAAAGATCTGAGAGGTTAATTTTGATGGAGACAAGTTTCTGGGGACGTTTCGCTGGGTGCATGAAGGTTGGGCCATCTCTAGTGGGGTGCATTATTTAGGGTGGACGTAGAAAAGAATGCTTAAGTGCATTATAAAGGGGTATAGATGTTAGTAAAGAACCCAAGCAACCAATAAACAACTAAAAAGAAGCCAATAAAAAGGAGCTCATTTAAGATAGAGGTGCACGACATAATTGGAAGAGGCATCAGAGTGTAACAAAGAAAATACCACTAGTTTATCCTTCCTCGCTAATCAACACAAGATTAGTTCCTGCTCGTTGCCCCAAGATAAGGTTGTCGTCTCCCCCTGTTACAAATTTTATGGTGTTTTCATTTGAATTTTTTAATAATATTTTTTAATGAAATTGCAAAAATAATATGATGCCAAATAATTTTACAGAAATACCCTACTGACGTCATTTCAAATGGCGACAAGATTCTGTCGCCATTTCAAACAGCGATAAGATTCTATCACCATTTGAAACGGCGACAGAGATACTATCGCCAACGGCAATAGTCTCTGTGGCGACAGAGGAATGCTAAAAGCTGGCCGAGCATGTGCTTGTTAGATTTTGTTTGCGTAAGTTTGGTTTGGATATGCCTGTTAGATGGAACTCTACTTACTTGATGCTTAAGTCTCTCGTATCATATGAGAGCACATTTTCTGTTTTTACTAACACGCACTATCGTAGACAGGATGGTCAACCTCTACTCATAGAGTAAAATTGGTATATTGCTAAATACTTCCTGTCATTTTTAGAACTTTTTTACGATTCCACTGTTGCTTTATCTGGAGTTTATTACTCAACCTCTCCTTTAATTGTGCATCATATTTTAGAAATTGATACCCACTTAAGGACCCCAAAAAATAATAATATCTTGCGTGAATCTGATTATGCTTTGAAAACTAAAATTTTGAAATATTGACAAGAAATCCCTATGTTATATGCATTTGCATTTATTTTGGATCCTAGAGCTAAAGTTCGAGAATTCTCTAATGTTCTCTCACTTCTAAGTGATGCTATAGGTATTGATTATTCTAGTTATTTTTCAAATATCCGTGCTAACTTATCCAAATTTATGCTAATTTGATCATAACTTTGCTGGAGTTCGCATGCAGCGACCTCCACTAGTACCCACAATAGGTAAGAAGAAAACTGCGTGGGAAAGATATGGGGTGCAGGTGGCTCTTCCTCAAGGAGTTCGTCTACAACAACGACAAGTGCGGACATAGCAAGTGGTGGGAGCTAGTTGCCTATCTCAATAGTGACACTGTCAACTATCAAGAGCAACAAGAGGAGGACTTCAACATTTTACAGTGGTGGCACGAGCATAATATAATATATTCGGTGCTTTTCATATTAGCACGGCATGTGTTAACCGTTCCTGTCTCCACGATTTTTTCGGAGTCTGCTTTCAGTCTATCTGGAAGAATAATCGAGGAGAGAAGAATAAATCTAACAAGTGAGATGGTGAAAATACTTCTCATTATGTAAGATTGGGAACAAGCTGATTAACAAGCTCAACATACTACAGAAAATGCTGAGATGGCGGAGACGTTCGAAAATCTTTATCTAGATAATCAGCAAGAATAATTGTAATCTTCACATTTTTCTTGTATCACTGAGTTATAGGTTGTACTCTTTTTTCTTTACTAAGGTTTTCTCGTGTTGAGTTTTTACTTGCCAAAGTTTTTAACGAGGCATCTAAACATCAATAAAACACATAATTTAATTTCAATTATTTGTTTCATTTTAGAATTTATCTCATATTTTAGTTTTTTCTTAATTTGTATATATATATATTTTAAAAATCTATAACTTCGAGTTTTTCTAACTATTCTAATTTTTTTTTTGATTTTTTCTTATTTTTCTGATTTTTTCATACTTTTTCTATAATTCTATTTTTTTTCTATTTTTTTAATTTTTTGACGCTGACAAGCTATTGGACTGATCCAACCCATTAAACTCCAAAGGACTAGATCATACCTAAACCGATACTCGGTACATGGATCGATACGATACGACCCATTTAATTACCAAGATAAACGGGCCGTGCCGCCCATTTAACAAGGCAGGTCGTGTCGTGCAGCCCGTTTGACCTCTCTAGAGTGACTAGTCCCCCGATGTGCCGGATTAAACCCTAAACCCCCAATTCCCCTTCGCTTTCTCTCTCCCTGCAGCGACCGCTCCCTCCTCCGGACTCCGCCTCCTGCTTCTCGGAATCGTTCACCCGGAAGCTTCGCTCCAATGGACTCCGCCGCCGGTGAAGACGAGCTTCCCTGCTCACCTCACGAGTTTTACCACGGTGAGCACCTCGGACCGCCCATATCCTTCCCAATTTCGGTGAATTTTGATGCATTTTTTTTGCCCGATTCGCCACGAACGAAACACTCACAAGCCTGCTGATTTGAAACCCTAGATGACGACGACGACCACTTGGGCGTCAACCTCGACGAGGAGGACAGGGTGGAGGAGGAGGTGGTGGATCCGAAACAGGAGCAGATTTCGGTAAAGGTGGGGATGGAGACCTGGAACCAGTCGTTCGGGGCATCCTGTAAGGTCAGGTTAATCTATATCCTTAAAAATCTCCACACCTCGGAGGTCAAAATCTACTCAGACGCGTCGAGGGAGTTCATTGAGTTATTGGACGGCGAGTCGGGTGGTGAGGTGCTGCGGGAGTACTTGCAGCAGTCGCCGCGGCTCGTGGAGCTGGTGGAGGCATGGCGGTTGCACCGGGAGAAGCCAGGGATGGCGTACATACTTTCACTCTTTGCCGCTGTCCTGGGCCACCCTGGAGGTAAGTCACGACGGCATGGTTCGGTTAAGAAGTACTTGGACGGAGTTGCCAGGGTGATACTGGAGGATAAGGAGAAGATGGGGGATGTGTATCTGGAGCTGAACAGTGGTGAGTTCCGCGCAGAATGCGGCGCTGGATTTGCTGGCTGCGATTGTTAGGCGTGGTGGGGGGTTGGTGTCGGAGGTTGCCAAGAGCTTTGATTTTCAGATGGCTGTTTTGCAGAAGCTATCAGGGATGCAGAAGAAGAGAGGGGGCAGGGATGGTTGGAATCGGAAGAAGGGTGCTGATTTTGGGTCTACAAGGCGATCGTTTGTTGGGTTTGCCATGTCATTTTTGGAGGTTGGGAACCCAAGGCTGCTAAGATGGATTCTTCAACAGAGGGAGCTCTACTCAGGGGTGCTACGCAGGCTTGGAGATGATGATGCTGAGACCATCATGTATGTCCTCTCAACCCTGCGGGATAATGTATTAGTAGATGAGTCACTTGTCCCACCAGGGCTCCGGAGCGTCCTTTTTGGAAGTGCCACATTGGAACAGATGAGCTTGATCTCGGGGAATTTGGATGCAGGGGAAGCAGCTGACATTGCCCATGAGGTGTTGGTCATGGTGTGCACTGATCCAAAAAATGGATTGATGCCAAGCTCAAACTTGAGAGGTAATGAGAAACGTTTGCTGGATCTCATGAAGAAATTGAAAGCTACCGAGGTCATTCACCATAAGAATTTGTTGCTGGCTACTGTGAGTAAGAGGCTGTCTCTTTGTTCGGCATACATGAATGAGTTCCCTTACAATGTTGAACCGCGCCATCCCCTCATGGTTAGTTCTTTGAGCGCATTTGTATGCAATTTTTGTGGAGTACAGTACACTCTTTTCTGTCTAATTACTGTTTTGCAGGTTTGCTGCCATCTCTCTAGCAGCGGACATGATATCTTCAGTAAAATGTGATGGCATCTTTTATGGCCTTTTGTCCAATTCACATGATCTCGTATTCATCGACGATGAACAAGTGCAGGTGGTCTTGAAGTGCATCGTGCCCCATGTGTGCTCTCGAGCAGTGATAAATAGGGGATTGCTGCATTCTGATGATCTTGTCAAGCATGGTTCTCTGAGGCTTGTTTTTGAGTCAGTGAACCTATTGTGCTATGTTATCAAAGCAATCAATGGCATGATAGCAAGTGCGAAAGTGAAGTCAGAATTCAATGGCTCAACAAAAGTGATAGTCAAAATAAATGATTTTCCAGGATTAAGCTCTACTGCAACAGATGCGACTGTGGTAGATGAGGTTCACCAGGGAGATGAAATGTGTGTCAAGAGGTGGATATCTCTGAGAGAATACATTCAAGATGAAGTGCGCGGAGCGATGCCTGATCCTCAGGTCCTTCTCAAGCTACTTTCTTCTGCCAGTCAGAAACATCAAAGTTCTTCTCAGAGTACACCAAATAGACATGCCCAACTTTCCGAGCCTCCTCAAAAGAAACGGAGATGTGATGCTATTGATGAGGATGCTGATATTATTATTGGTGGGATTGATGTTGAGCAGGCTAATGATGAATCTAAAGAGCAAGACCTGGACCTGGAAAATGATCACGCTGCCACTCTCTGTGGGATATGGGGCTTAGATAAGCAAGATCCGAAGATGAAAGATGCAGAAGTGGTAGAACATGTTTTCCACTCAAAATTGCTTGATGTTCTCCGACTCTATTTGGTAGGTGCAGCTAAATTTCATTAGGCTTCATCTATACTTGTTTAGTTGCATGAATTGATTCCTTCCTCTGTTCCTGGCCTCTGTGTTTGTTGTCCCTGTGTCCCTACTTCGTTGAAGGGATGGAGCTTCTTTGCAACTTATAGCCTTAACATTCTGATCTTATAATTCTGTCACTGATTATCTTCAAATTTTCTTTCAGAGGGTAATGCCCGGCTCTTTTGATGGATCATTTGACTTCTTTAGGGTTATACCACCTAATCCATTGGATCTGTCCAAGGATGAGCAACAGTCCCTTTTATCTCTTTTAGTTGAGCATTCAGGGCAATGTGAGGGATGTTGGAACCCAGAAAGAGTTCCAGAATCAATGTACAAGCATTTGCAACCACTGATTGACATCATGTTGCATTCACAAGTTAAGAGCATCCGTGATCAAGCATACATTTTAGTTAAATCTGCTCTAGCAAGTTCTGGTGCATTTGATCAGAACTTTGTGGAGATTGATGCATGGTTGGTTTTCTTGCCGGGTTACGAAGCCAAATGGTGTGTAAGAGAGTGCCTTGGAGTTGGAGACTCTAATAAACTGTCACACATTGTGATCCCTTTCCTTTGTGATGCTATTTCAATTGTTGGGAACAATTTATACAAATACCAAGAGCACATGCGGAAGCTTATGTGTAAATCAGGCCAGTTTGAAGGTACTATTTTCTTATGAACATGAAGGAGTAAAATTTATCTTTTCTGAAATTCTTTTTAATAGCTGCTGTACGTATATTTCATCCCAAGCTGTTCAACTTATCTATGTATCACTAGATTTCTTGGTCTTTATGTTCCATTTGATCTGATATAATGGAGATATAAATGCTATTGGAACGTGTAGGGTGTAAAACGATATTTAGAAAATAGACAGTTGATTTTCAATAAACTACACATCTCTTGAAACACAGCATAACTATTGCATTTCTAATATTTGAGAGGTTAAGAGTCTTCCCATCTGTCTATCATCTGATCATGTTATCATCAGACCCATTAAAATACTGGGCTGCTTATCTTGCTGTTGTTTGTTTCTACTATGCACAATGTAAAATCATTTTTTAATTGAACTGCAGTCAGTTTTTTTTTCACTCGGACTTATGTACTTCATTCTAAACTACACAATCACTCCTTAGCACTTCCTGATTATAAATGTGTTACTTGTTGCATCTGTGCTTTGTCTTTAATTCACTGTGTTCATCCACATGCTTCTGCTATTAAATTATTTCCTGATGAGATCTAGCTCATTCATATGCTCAACTTCTTGTGGTTTGTAGGCTATCCACCAGCTTTCAGCCCTCTGATTGTTTGTGTTCTTCAGAAATGCCTTAGGCTACTTGACTCGGAGTCTGGAAGTATGAAATTATACGAAAAATCCACGATTTCATTATATGTGTGCAACACAATCTACCTTATTCTGCAGTCTCAGGTATAACATTTATGTTATCTGTCACCTATTGACCTGACTTGCACCGTCAATTGACTGATCCAATGATGATCAAACAGGTAGATTTGCAATCATTGCCTGGCCTTATAGGTGCCATTCTAAATGAGAGATTCGATAAACTTTCATCAGAAGAAATAAACTCTAGGATTTGCTTTGCTGAATGGAGGCCATTAATTAATATGCTGCATATCTTGAGGAGTATTTCTGACCAAAAAAATTATAGTTTGTTCACCACCCTGGAACATTCTTCTGAAATTCACGCAAACTCTTTGTGCTCTGTAACCAGAAAGGTTGAAGAAATTTTAAGTCAGCAACAGACTAATTTGCGGGATGATGTAGCGACAGCATTCTTATCTTCAATCATATGTGCACCTCCAGAGGGTGTTATACGTAGCTTACCAGAGCTTCTTGATGTTGTGAAGACACATTTTCCTTCTCATCTGTCATTCTTGTCGTCAGTTCTTTTTCTGCAACATGATTATCTAGCTAAAGTTGCTAGTTGTTGGCCAGATATGTTCTTATGTAGTCTCAGATGGATCAAGGGCGATCTTGATGTTGATCATGTCAACACTGTTGAGGACACATGGCAAAACCACTCAATCTCTACAGAATCAGCTGCAATAAGTACATTTCTAAATGTGACTTCGTTTTGTGCACTCTTACCTTCAGTATTAAGCCTTGCGTTTTATGCACCAACTGAAATCGGGGAGGCACATGAATTGCTTCATGATGCACTTGTACGACTTCTTCGAGTTAAGCTTTCTGAATGTACAATCAGTGAGTTAACATTTTCTCTGAGAGTCGTCTTGTTTTGGAGCCATAACCTGTTGTCATTATACTCCATAAATTGTTCGAATATTCTTGAACAATTATGCCATGTATGCTTCACTCTTGTTGATAGCATATTCGAGCGCATTCGAGTTTTGACTGCTGATATTGCTGACTTAAAATCTTCAGCAGCGTCTTATCCAATGGAATGTTTTCAAGACATTGTTGAGTCTGTTCTCCAGCATCCTATAATTGGCCTGTCCTTGCCATGCCCATTATCCGATTGCCAGGACTTAACAGATGGGAGTGTGGAATGTGTGAAAGAAGCTTTACTAGTTTTTCAAGGAAAGCCTGCACCTTGTAGATAGTTTTGTTTTAAATCTTCTGAATAAACTATGTGACCTTTTACTAATGGCTGGTAGCTTTGAAGCTAACTACTCTAATAATGATGGTCGATCTCTTGAGTCACTGTTTGCCGCCCCAAAGCTCCTATTTGAGAGAATACTACTGTTGCTCAAGGATAAGTTTGAACTTTGCATGGCCAAAGGGAACTTTGGACTGCTTTTGCCAAATTTCTACATGGCTTGTACGCTAATGAAATTCATGTCTCCAGTCAGACTTCTGGAACTTGCAGATTGGATGTTCTCAAAGTTGGAAAGTTGTGGTTCCAGTTGTTCACATGCATTTGCTCCCGCTTCTTTTGTATGTCTATATATTGCTGATATTGCCATGGAAATGCTGTACAGTTATCTACAACAAACTGATCAGAAATCAAAATCCTGCCTATCATGGGACTTGGAGTTCCATTATTCTTATATTGCGACCATTCAACGAGTTTATCATATCATTCTTCATTTTGCCACTAAATTGAATCTTGAATTTGCTGACCTTTGCTTGCTGAAGATGCTGATTCGTATCCATCGTACAGAAATATCTGCAGGATGGAACACTGATTGTATTGCATTCCACATGATGTTATCTACAATGGCCATCAACACTCCCATTAACATTCTTCATCACTGCATGTTTCCCACATCTCAGGTTAAAGCAAAGGCTATATGGTTGCTTTTGGAAGTAAGTCCTATGCACATGAGATTTTTTGGCCAGATGTTCATGGAAGTTTTGAAAAGAGACACTTCTGTTCTGCAAGTCACGGATTCGTATTCTAATGCTTCATGGGCTCTCGAGGATAGTGCTATACTTTTGTTGCCTGCTGCTTTATCTTACATGAAGCATCACAGTAATGAAAAATGGCAGTGCGTTGGATTCCTTGAGCCAGTTCTGATCTTTTATTGTGAAATGCTATTGGGTGATGATGGTTTTCCATGTTGGAAAAGTTTTGTTACTAGGAACATTTTTGAGGAAGATTTTAGTGACTTTAGACCCACATCAGTTGAAGATATAATGAGTTATTTCAGTGACACCCTCTTGGGGAAGTCAGTTACTATGTTGCACTACTACTTAGCTTTAAAAGACATATCCTGGAAGCAGCGCTTGGAAACAATTGCTTTAATTTGTCCACAGTCATCTGAGCTATTGGATTCTGATGTCAATGATATTAATCCTGATTCATACAATGACATCATGAAGCTTACCAATGAATTGTTTGCAAAGATATCACTAATTAGGTTGTTGTTATCTCCTCCCAGAAGATTGTTGTCCAATGAGTTAACCTCGGAGAGGGAGTCCAAGAGAGTAAACAATGCAAAGCTAAAGTTCATAAGCATCTTGGTCAGAACTATGGATAAAATACTAAGGAATTTCCCTCAGAGTGATGATATCTTAGCTCACTCTGCTAAGCAACAAAGGGTCATTTGTTCTTTGGAATATGTAATTCTCAAGAATATTATCGAACTGTCTTCAGAGATTCGAACTCATCTGAACGAATTGAAGTCAATACCTTTCCTGAACCAATTCATCAGATCATCTCTCTTGCATAGATTCAATGATCATGTCGCGATAAAAGCAATTCGATGTATTCTTGTTGTATTATCAGAAGGGAAGTTTCCTGCTGATGAAATTCTTGATCTCATACTGGGCCACTCCCATTTTGTGTCAGCAATAACCTGCAGTGAAGTTTCTGGGTATCCATCTACTTGTAATCCTACGGGGAGCTTGCTACAACCAGCACCAAGCATTTTAAAATCAGTTGATTCTTCTTTTGCAAAAGAAAACAAGTTCCAAAGTTGCATCGCAGAAAAGCGGAAAATAGAAGTCATCAGATTACTCAGGATACTGTATGATATAAAGAGTAGGCAACAGAATAATAGCCTATCAAATGAATCAAGAGAGCTAAGTTTCTTGCTTTTATCTGTTTATGGTGCAACTCTGAGTGAAACAGATTTGGAGATACTTCATCTTATGAATGAGATAGAGCCATCTGAGTGCAAAACCATTGCTGAAGTGGATCATCTATGGGGAAGTGCAGCTCTCAAATTTAGAGAAGAACTGAAACTAGAATTTTCAACATCAGATATCCATCAAACGGAGAATGCTGAAATTAATGGTAGGCGAAGGGCGCTATTTCGGGAGAACATACCCATTGATTCTAAGCTATGTGTCATGACAACCTTGCAATTTTGCTATAAAAGATCTTCAAGGGCTTCTGTTTTTTCACTGGAACAGCTTCGGCAGGATAACTTCGGAGATATTTTGAAGGTAATTTGTTGAATAGTATTCCCTCCAGTCACAAATGCATGTCGTTTTGGACATCGACATGGTCCTCAAAACGCAACTTTGACCACTAGTTTATACTGTAATATATTTATAAAGCCTAATAAAATTATAATAGTTTTAAAGTACTCTTCAAGACAAATATATACATACGATTTTCATGTATCCAATCTAAATACTTGAAAAGATATCGATAGTTTGACTGCACACATCCCAAAATGACATGTATTTGTGACACGAGGGAGTAGTGTCAGTTAAAGCTTTGGCTTCATTATTGTTCTAAATTTTGTGCTTTCACAGTAACACCCCTTTTATTTACCTCGTTCATTTGCCCTCGCTTTTTAAACAACTCTGATATTGGTTGACAGACAACATCTCAAGAATGGATATGGTTCGGATATATGATCCTATATTTATCTTGCGCTTCTCAATACATACTCTTCTCATGGGTTACATTGAGCCTGCTGAATTTTCTCGACTAGGGCTGCTTGCAATAACATTTGTTAGCACATCATCTCCCGATGAAGAATTAAGGAAGTTGGGTTATGAATCTCTAGGAACATTCAAAAAATTACTGGAGGTACTGCACTATTGCTATTTCTTTAATCCTGATTTTTTATCACTTGACTTGTTTATTGATTGTTAATACTGTTCATCAGTTATTGCCTTGCTTTGTTATGTTCTATTCGCTTAGTTACCAGCTAGCCTTAGCGACACACTGCAAACAGATTGCTATTTAATGTTTTTGAATATGTATTATATAAATATAATAATTTGTAATTGTTAAACTGCTCCTAAGTAGAACTTCTGAAAGCACATTTATGTCCTTGTATCAATATACTCAAGTTCCAGTTATACTTTACATTTTCTTGGTGTGTGGACAGTGATGTTGTGCGAATGTCTTGGCTTTTATGTTTTTGACTTGAACTAATGTGAAAAGATTATTCTTATTGACATTCTGGGAGCAGTTTGATGCCTGATAGATCTGAGTACAAAATAAATATCATGTACAGTAGTCGTTTGTTGAACCTTTTTATGAAAAGAATGTTTCATTATTAGTCTGTAATTTCTTTGAAGAATCGACTTCTATACTATGTTGTGCACTTGTGCCATCTGTACAGGCTTCTCAGAAAAGCAAGGAAACATGGCAGCTCCAGCTTCTTTTGACATATCTACAAAATGGGATATCTGAACCATGGCAGAGGATACCTTCTGTTGTTGCTATTTTTGCTGCAGAAGCATCTTTGGTTCTATTGGATAGTTCGCATACACAATTCGCTACAATTAGCAAATTTTTGATGCATTCAGCCTCTGTCAATCTGCAGGTGGGCTATTTTTATTTATGCACGTGAAGTATCTCAAACTATGAATTCTATGGCATTGCATTTATGTATATCATTTTTTTTGTTGCAGAGCATTCCATTATTTCCAACATTATTGAGGAGTAGTTCTGTGCATTTCAAAGCTGATCGCTTGTGGATGCTTCAGTTATTATATGCTGGATCAAATCTAGCTGATGATGCTAAAATATACAAGAAAGGACGTGTTTTAGAGCTTGCTCTTGCCTTTTGTTCTTCAGCTGTTTCAGATTCTGAATCAAAGCTTTTAATCCTTCAGGTAACTCTGTCATTTTTTCGTTAAATTATAAACCAACTTTCGGGTATGTATGATGGTGCATTAAAGTAGTTACTGTGTGCATTAAAGTAGTTAGTGTGCATTAAAGTAGTTACTATGTGCATTAAAGTAGTTGGTTTGTACTGTCAGCAGAATCTGGGAACCTTTTATATGCTTATTATCTTGTTTACTTTGGGATATGCCAGGAGGCAGGAGCTGAAATACAGTCCAAATATACAACTGTGTAACAATATACTCCTCAAGTCACAAATGTATGTCGCTTTTGGAATGCGTGCAGCTTTCGAGACTTGCCTATCGATATCATTTTAAATATTTATATTGGATACATGAAAATCATACGAATAGATTTGTCTCTCGAAAAGTACATTCATAATATTATGATTATATTGGGTTTTATAAAATATTACAATATAAATTAGTGGCCAATTTTGCATTTTGGGGACTGTATCGATGTCCAAAACAACATATATTAGTGACTAGAGGGAGTACGACAACTAGAGTTATTACTTGATGTTAATTTACCATGCTGTACTGCAACTGCAGCCATGGGTTATGCAACCTTTCATCCATACTTGACTACTGTTGTTTGATTCGGTGTCATCCATTTTGGCATGTATAATGTATTGATCTTTTATCTGTGAAATGTGTTCTTTACTTCTTTTTGACTTCCTGAAATCTATTAACTGCTTAAATTTCTAAATATTTATTTTCATTTAGAATGCTCCCTTTGCATTGTAGGTGCTAAAGAAGTGTGTCAAGCTGCCAGTTCTAGCTCATCATGTAATAAAAGATCTTGGCCTTCTGTTGTGGTTGTCCTCTGTTATTTCACCTTATGGTGAAGGACCAGACGATGTTAAAAACTCCCGTTCTAGAGTATTTGGGTTAGCATTGGAGGTAAATCACTGTTTTTAATTATTTTCGACTATGGTGCACACCTTTTATAGAAGCAACAATCGAGCATATGATTTGTCTTCTTTTCTCATAAATCTTGATTGTAACTTGCAGTCCATCAATTGTTTCATGAAAATTTTGTTGGTGAACATGAGGATCATTTCAATTAACAACAATTTTTTTGGTGCATCGTGCACAGATTGTTAGGTGCTGCTTGATTTATTACACAGGACTGCTTGATTTGTTATTTGTTTATTATGTTTCCTTTAGTCAAACTGACTCCACGACAGTATATACTATTTCCTTGTGTAAATATTTTTGAAAGTAATATAATTACCCTTCAGGGATGTCATGGTTTCAGAGCTCAGAGGTGGAACAGACGTGATTCCAGTCATCCTTATTTGGTTTATTGACATTAACTGGTGCATGCAGTTCTATATTTACGTTCTTACTCATTTGTAATGCTGATCTTTTCAGACAATTAACTAGGTTGCAATTCACACTTTTGAGAAAGCTGGTCAGTTGTTTCTTTCAAGCAAGTGTTATTAAAAGAGAATTTTACTAAGTATCTTTAGAAAGTAAGCACATAGGATTGGCACAACCAAGGTTGTCACGGCACTCTGGCTAGTCGTGGCGAGCATGGGCGCCAGGATGCCTAGGCGCACGCCATGGCGAGAGTTAGACGGTGGTAATAAAATAAAAATAATACCTTATATGGCTGAGAGTTAAATAAATATTCCTCATATAATACCTCATAAAACACACCCCAAGTATAGAGCAAAATAAGAGAGCAGAGAGCACAAAGAAGAGAGCAAGAAGCAGCGAGCAAAGAAGCATAGTAGAGTAGAGAGCAAGAACATAGAGAGCAATGAGCAAACCAGAGCAGAGTAGAGCATGAAAGCAGAGAGCAAGAAACAACGCGAGAGCAGAGCATAGAGCAAGAGGGAGCAAACTAGCAGAGCAGAGCAAATCAGAGCAAAGGTAGAAGAAGAAAGGAGGGAGGAGACTGACCTGAGTTGAGGTGACATCGATGGTGGCGGCGGCGGCGGGGAGTGGAAGGCGATGATGAGCCTAAGCTTGCCGAGGACGTGGCGACAAGCTGCAGGGAGGCAGTGAGCTTCTTCTTGCAGCAACAACGGCAGTGGAAATTAGTCGGAGAGGGGCAGCGGTGGTGGGAGTGAGCTAGAGAGGGGTGGTGTGGCTCGTCGCCAGCCTTACTCGAAACCTCAGCCCCTAGATCTGTTTTCTCTCCCCTCCTCTCATGTGAAACCCTACCCTTCAAGGCTCGCCGAAGTTCTATGGCCTAGGTGAACGGCCTTGGCGTCTGCCTCCAGTTGACAGGATGCCTTGGCATCGACTTGGCGACGACTAGGCAACGCCATGACAACCTTGGGCACAATGTATTATTGTAGCTAGATTGTTTACCTACATGCTATAATTACCAGGGGTTACTTTGTCAGCTATGACTAGTTCGTGTACACAGTTTCTGTGTGTAGGCTTAACTTGCTTGGGAGGTATACAATCCTTCATGAATGGCCATCTTTGACATATTGTTTCCTTATTTATGGTTTGGAGACCTTCGTGAATAACTGAAGACTATATTGATAAGTTTTTCTAGCTATGTTCTACAGCATATATGCTTTCTAACAATTTTGTGAAGCTATTTTTTCATTTGCCTCATAATTTTGTGTGCTTTCTTCAGGTGCTCAATATTTTGATGTCATCAAGATTAACTACAGAATGGCTCCAAGAAACTGCCCTTGAGCAACTCTCGAAATATCTAAATACCTGTATGTCCTTCTGGTTGAAGATGCCAAATTATTGAAAGGAAATATTCCCTTGTTAACTTCAGTGCTAAATGTGATTGCATCAACAATGAGGTTGTCTATGAAGAGGAAGATATACCAACCGCATTTTACCTTGTCTCTCCATGGCATATTTAAGTTGTGCCAAGCTACTGGTGGCAACTCAAGAAGCATAGAATTTAAGCTTCCAGTGGAACTTGGTACTGATGTCATTCTTATGAATGGTCCTCTGCCAATTGTGTCTGAAATGGTACTTCCTTTATTTTACAAGCCTTATAATTTTTTTGTATTGTGTTTAGTATCTAAATCTGTGTAATCCTTTTCTTCACTTTTTGTTGATTCATTAGGAATTCAGTTGATTTTACTTTATGTTTATGTGCAACTGTGCATAGTCATATGTTAAGGTAAAAAAATAATAACTAGGAACGTGCAGCGCCATGAATGATGTGGACCTCATATCTATACATATAAATTACCTATCCTTATATATTTTTCCTTTTGTCTGCTCAAGGATCATATGTAAAATATTTGTAAAATTCTGTTTTGGGTGACAATTACAGGATAAGTCAAGAATAGGGATGGTTGCTTCATGTGCAACTTCAAACATCTTCTGGTTGTTCTGTAACTATAAATCTGTACAGCAAATGTCTTGTGAAGAGCCGCTAAAAAACGAGTGTCTACTATCAAAGATTTTGCGCTGGTTAGTGGCTTCCGTAATACTGGGGATAGTCTCTCACATGTCTCATGAAAAGAGGGGAGATCTTGCGAGGAACACCAACAGTCTTGGAACTCTTCAGTCTTTCTTGAACTATACATATGAAAGGGTTGAAACGGTGGACAGTCCCAGTGCAAATGAGACACTAGCTGTCATTATATTGTACCTTCAAGATCATGTGAAAAAGAATAGTGATTCCTTGCCATCAGTTGTGACATCTCTTTGCTTGTTGCTTCTTGAGAGATCCAGTAAACAAGGTACACTGACCTATTGCGTTCTGATTCTCAGTAAGAATATTTTCTATGTTCTTAAATTAATTATCAACTCTAGGCCAGTCTATTAAGATATCATTGCGATATGGAGTGCTTGTGTGCTCGTCACGTTATTGCTGGAATAGTAAAGCATTTCCCTTATTGTCAACCTTGTTGAAGCAGGTATCAGATATTTGGCCGATAGTCGTGGACAAATTGAAGTACTTTGCTCAAAGATCCGCTGTCCTGCTGAATCTAATCCTGCATGGAGATGGTATGGGCTCTAGTGTGTGAACTGTGAACCATTTGTATTTGCATGCTTCTCTTATGGTGACGCAAGTGATAGATGTTTGTATATTGTGGAATCTAATCGTGCTTATTCTATTTCAGGCATTATTACCAACCTTGGAGGGATCCTGCTCTGCAGCGCACTGAAATAGAACAGTTGGAAGAAGAGCAGGCCTGCCGAAGCCTCTTGATCATATTTTCTAATGCCTTCAGTGCTGGGTTGCCAGGCTTTCCGGTGTTGTCACTTGGTGACGTTGAAAAATCTGGCCTGTTCCTGTGGGAAAGAGACTCCATTGTTAAACAACCTTGCACTTAGTTTGCTGAAGCTGGGACTGATCCGTACTTGACAAGGGTCCATGGCGATCAGCTGACCAGACCACTTGAAAGAGTTTTTGTTAGGATGATATTTGGGGTGTGTGCACAACACAGCCCAAAACACGAATTTCGGCTAATGCCTTATTCATCACTACAGAAGTACCGATACTGGTGGTAATAGATTCATTATTCTCCATCATATTAATTATGCATTCATGTTACTAGCAATATATTGTTATGGCATGCAACTAATATTTATTGTTTTACTGCTAGGTTCTGGGTATTTTCCGTCGAACCCAGAGATGGTTAATCTGTGTTTTCAAATGATGTGGTATAAATGCAAAAGATAAATGGCTGGAAAGAGTAGCAACTGACAAGAGGAATTCGCAAGATGAACCTAACACTGGTATTACCCCATATTTGACTTTTGTATACATTACACTAATGTAGTGATGCTCCTGTTTTGAAGAATGATTGATCCTCAATTGGATCTTAAAAGTTGATGATGCCTTTTTATGGCCACACCTGCACCAAACCCAATAATGCAATACATTGTATGTAGCTGCAGTGGGCTCGTTGATGCAATTAATGCCTTTATCTGAAAGAAAATGTTTTTGTCACCAGCTTGCCAGCGAGATTAGTCATTTTCACTGGTTGAACTCTTATTTATCTGAGAGCAGCTAGCACTGGAAATATGCATCTGTTCAATTCTAAACCAGAGTTGGTAATGTTGAGAATAGACATACAGTTTCCAGAAACAAAGGCTGGGTCCCTTGGATTCGACATGCCATTGGTCAATCCAGATCAGAAGAGCTCCCAGTTAAGGTTAAAAAAACCGCTGAAATCTCAGAAATCTCGGCCAAGATTTTGGATTCCGGCCAGAGACGGGATCCAAAATCCTTGCCAGGAAAAAAAAATGATTTTTTAATTTGCTACAGTATCTTGGAAAATTTGGCGAGATTTCATCAAATCTCTCCCGAAATCTCGGGGTTTTTTTGACCGGTTTTTAACTTTTTATGGCCGGATTTGGACCAATAACCCTTAAGAAAGTCATCTTCCATGAAAATTTGTTGAAAAACCGAATTTTTAAGACGTTTTAAAATTTCGGCAGAACTGTCAGATTTTTATAAAATTATTCATGGTTATGATTTGAAAAATTTATGCTACTATCTTTAGTAGTGTAGGATCATACATAATTTTTTTCAAAATAATTGAACTTCATTTGTTATCTTTAAAAAATCAAAAACAGAATGAACATAATTAAGACAGTAATCTTGTCAGAATTTTATAAATTTCCTCGAGTGATCATGATCCAAAATTTTTATGAGAGTTTAAGAATTGACTCAATACTATTCTCTATAATCTTAAAAAAATTGCGACTTTTTTTGTTTCCTCAATCAAATCTATGCAAGCATTGAATTTCATTTGTTATATTTCAAAAATCAAAAACAGAAAGAACATAAATGGTACCGTGCACTTGTAAGAATTTTATAAATTCACTGGAGTGTGATCATGATTCAAAATTTTTTGAGATCTTAAGCATTTACTTAGCACCCTTTTCTGTGAAATTTTAAAAAAATTCTAAATATTTTTTAATTGCTAAATCAAATCTATGTATTGATCATCAGGGTTTTATCAGGATGTAGCATTGTCAGAAATTTTGAAAATTCTTGAAGCTTGATCATCATTTGAAAATTTTATAGAAACATTAATGATACATTAGGACCATCCACAAAAATGTTCAAAATTTTCTAACATGATTTGAATCATTTTTAATTTGGTTGAAATTTGCTGGTAAGGTTTTTATCATGACAGTAGATCTGTCCGAATTTTTAAAAATTTATGAAACTTGATCATCATCTGAAAATTTTACAGGAACATTAGTGATGCATCATAACCATTCACAAAAAAACTATAAATTTTATAACGTGGTTTGTACCATTTTTCATTCTATTCAAATTTGCTGGTAAGCGTTTTATTAGGACGTTAGCAATGTTCGAATTTTTAAAAATTCCTTTGGCTTGATAATAATCTGAAATTTTTATGGGAACATCACTAATGTGTCAGACCTCCACAAAAATTTCAAAATTTTTCGACGCTATTTGAGCTATTTTTCGCTTCTGCAAATTCACCGAATGTTAGCAAATCTCACGAGATTTTGGGAATTCGCCGAAATTTCTCGGTGTAAAAAAAACCGGATTTGAATTTTTGTTTTTTTAATTTTTTTTGGGATTTATCTGAAATTCCGAGATCTCGTTGAGATTATAGATTTCGGTCACTTTTGAGATATCATCCGAAAACGAGATTTCAAACCTTGCTCCCAGTACCGTGTTTATTAATAAGACTTTATTATTAACAAGTGCCATGCAAAGGAGTGGCCCTGTTGACGTGTTCCATACCATAACATTCTGATTTTCGAGTTCTCAAAAAATTTGATGTGTATATTAGGTTCTAAAAAACATTCACCACTTTCGTTGAGTTAATCTCTACTACTTCTAATTAGGAGTTGGTGGCGATCCGCTTTCTCCGCAGCAGCCTAACTGCTGGATTTAGCATGAATGGTCGAGATAGAAGGAGATTGTTACATAGTTTGCGCTTATCCGCCAACAAATTTTCAAAATTTTGAATCGGTTTAGTTTGAAATGTTAGCCGATCGATCTCAACTTGACGTTAGAAAAGAAACTAATGTAATCAATTAAGATGTATGAACGCTTTACCTTGTCGAATCGCTTGAGTTGTTTGGAGCTCATCCTCGCTCTTATTCTTGAGCTTGGCGCGATATCGCGTAAGCTCGAATCGATACACGAACTCGTCGACCATGTCCCGTAGCCGCTGGTTGGGAAGTCGATATTGACGACGTCGTGGAGGATGACGCCAAGACGCCGCAGAGTTGTTCCACGACTCGATCGCGCGTGGTGGCGGTTAGCGGGCATAGCGCGCATAGGCGCGGCGGTACCGAGCTCGCAGAGGAGGAAGATGTGGTCGCCATCGCAGAGGGAGCGACGGCCTCGGTGGAGGTCGTAGCGCATCGCGAAGAGGCGACGGAGAGGCGCGAAACCGCCTCGTACATCTAGTGGATCTCGTAAATGTTCTTGTCGCGATGTGCCGCACAAGTGCACGATTTAACGCCTTCACCGAGTCCGGCATGTAGTCGGGTCCTACGCGCCGGCCCCGCCGCATGATGCGCGCGTCGCCCTCCTAGTCGTAGGGCGACGCCATGGCGAGCGTGAGATTGCTTAGGGTTCGGGTTGCAGCAGCGGGCGCGCGGGCCTGGCCGGAAGCATTGCGCTTAGAGTGATGTTTTATGGATGGTGCTTGCGGCCTCGCGGACCTGGGAAAGGGCGGGATGACGATCGGCAGGGCTCTATGGGCCGTGAGATTTCGCGTTTTCGGTTGGTTCGTCCAGTGCCGTTTCGGCACGCACCAAACAAACCCGTGTATTTACCCCACATGGGAAAAACGCTAGAGCCAGATTGAGCCGTACACCATCCGATCGTAGCACGCGGACGGTGGCGACTCACCAGTGCGCGGAATTTTTATGATTTGATGAATTGATTTAAACATTCAACCATTGCACATTCAGAGTGAACAGGATCATTCAGACATGATTAATGTTCTTTGCAAATAATTTTTTGGTCGCAAATTGAGTTTTCGTTGCAACGCACGGGCACATGACTAGTAAAGCTTAATCGGGAATCTTGAGTGGAAATAACATCAAGTCAGACTGGAAATAAAGTTTTATTTGCGTTCTTTGTGTTGCAAAGTATTTTCATGTATTTTCTTGAAATTTTTGGAGTTCATTTGCTATATTTGAGCTTGGTTTGATTTACTTTTTTTTCGTCTGAAATTCAAAAATCATCTCTTTTTTCGGAAATACTCTCGGGCCAAATCTTGGTCCTGCCCTTTCCTTTCCCTGTCCTCGCTAGCCTTCACAAAACCGCGAAATCGCGGTTTTAAATGCGTCTCGTCATGTTCAAATCAAAACCGTTTCAGAAACGGTCCATTCAATTTTTTTTTAAAAAAAATTAAAAGTTTTGAAAAAAATTATGCGCTCGGTTTTTCGTCAAAAACCGCTCACAAAAACCGTTTTGCGATGAGCATTCAATTGGCAGCGGTTTTTCGCGAAAACCGCGGTTTTTCTACTTTTTAGGAATTTTTCAGAAAAAATTTGATTTTCTAACTCTTCGGTTTTTGACGGTTTTCCGAGCGGTTTTTGCGGTTTTCGTACCGCGAATTTCGAAATTCGGTTTTGTGAACCCTGTTCCTTGCAGTCACCCCCTTTTCTGGCCACTTCCTTTCCCTGCTCTACTGTCAGTCTATGCCATTCTTCTTAGGGGTGAAGACGGATCGAATACGGATGGATATTGTTTTTCTTGTATCCTAATCCATATTTTTTCCCCGGATTCGGAACCGGATACGGGCTAGCCGGATACGGATACAAATCCGGATTATTCGGGATACGGATACGGAACGGATATGTGATGGATTCGGGTCGGGAACGGATAATGTACACATACATACAGTAATATGTGTGCAAATAAATCTGAAGCATGTTGACAGCTACAAGGATCTAGATTCTATATAGCAGAATTTAACTTCTTGTATTTATTGTTCTGTGACCTCCTATCTTACCAATAACCAATATAGGTGATGATCTCTCTTTGTTTTGGAGCTTAGGACCTAAGATCTATGCTTCTGAGTGTACTTCGAATAAAGTCTAATCTATCTTCAAGGAAGAAACTCTCATAGTTCTAATACGTTTGACAAATATTTGGTTAAGAATGTCTCTATTTATATTTCATACCAAGGTTCAAACTTGATTAACCATCATATCTACACTCACAGTGAGAAATGAACTGAAGTGTTAGCGTAATGTACTCCCCCCTCTGGTGGTTAGTTGGTTATGTTTGGCAAGGATCTCCTAGATTAGATCTTTCCTATTCTTAGGGATATCCTTGCCTATATGTACTTGAGCCTTGGGCTCCTCCTTAATAAATCTACTATTTTTCCACCATACTTTTCATGGTATCACGAGACCGGATCTTCCTCTCTCGCCTTCACGCCCTGCGCTCTGCTACTGCGCAAGATGGTCGGGACTCGCCGCCTCGTCTGCCGACCTCGCCGAGCAGTGCTCGCCACGACGCCGACATCATGGCAAAGAGAGCCGCCGAGACTTCGCCAGCGCCGCTCGCTGCCTCCAGCGGCCGAGCAGAGGCCGTTGCCGATCCGCGACGCGACGCAGCCTGGCCGAGCGTCGCGCCGCAAGATCGCCAAGGCGGCAAAGCCCGCCGACGCCACGCCGCGCCGATCCGCCGACCGCCGGCGACGACCACGAGGATGACACGGACATCTCCCGCGCCATGATCCTCCACGAGGCCGCCACGTTCAACCTCCACGCCTGTGCTATCTCCGTGCGTAACGCCCGCACTGTCCCCTCGTCCTCGACACCTCCGGCAACTACCCACGCTGGCGCGAGCAATTCCTACCGCCATCACGGTATTCGCCGCAGATCACGTCCCGCAGCCCGCCACCTCGGCACTTCCTCGATTGGGCTCGGATGAACGCCGTCGTCAAATCATGGTCAGACAAAGACGGCCATCGCCGACCTTGCCGACGCCGTGATCGACCACCGCGCCACCGCCACGGCTCGGATCGCCATCGAGGATCACTTCTGGCAATCGGAGACCCGTGTTTCCACCTTGACGCTAAGTTTCGCGCTTGCCCAAGGTGACCTCTCCACCGACTATTGCAAACACTTCAAGAAGATGGCCGACGACCATCGACCTCGGCGAACACGTGGATCGACCGCACTCGTCCTCAACGTGATTCGCGGCTCAACGAAGCAGACAGGACATCGGGTCCACCTCCGCCATGGCCGCCTTCCTTCCTTCGCCGTCGCAATGAACTCCTCCTCGAGGAGATCAACATGGTGCAGACTCCTCTGCTCCTCCGACGCCCTCGCCGCCATCGGCTCTACTCGCCAAGCTTAGTCAAGACCGACCAAAGAACGGTCCTCCTCGTCCGGCCGCTTCAAGAAGAAGAAGAAGAAGCCGAAGGACCACCGCACCTTCTCAGCGGATCACTGCACTGGCAATGGCGCTTCCTCCTCCGGCTACTCCTCTACGCCGGCAAGACGATCGCCGCTGCCGCGGCGGTGGCGCAATGGTACGGCCATCGTTCTTCAACCCGTGGAACGGTCCATCCAAATGTGGCCCGGCCCCCCGCGCCTCCTCTCCCAGCCTTCTTCCTGGGCGCTGCGTCGGCCCAGAAGGCGCCATTGCCCAAGAATGACTCCGCTCCAACAAGAGCCTTCTGCCGCGGCCAGACTAACAAAGAAGAAGAATGGCGCAGATGCCGACCCATGGTGGGGTCTCCGCTCGGGACCGACTCCGCCTCCACGCTCAAAGACCGTCACCCTCACTCACGGCGAACAACGACCGGTACCTTGATACAGTGCCTCTTCCCACATGACCTCCCATGATGGTACCTCTCCCACTCCTCAACCCCTCGATCCTCTCCCACCTCCATTGTTGTCGGTAATGGTTCGCTCTCGCTCATCACCGCCACCGGCCGACGCACCTTGGCTCTCTTGTTCTAAATAATGTTCTTGTTTCACCTCGACTTATCAAGAATCTTATTTCGTTCACAATTCACTATCGATAACAATTGTTCTGTGGAGTTTGACCCGTATGGTTGTTCTGTGAAGGATCTTCTCGCGAACGTGATCATCAGTGCAATAGCTCCGTCCGCTCTACCCACCGCACCGCCTGTGGCTCACTCCTTGTTGCCAACTCCACGCCATCCTCCCCGCGGCACCACCGCCTCGCCACCCCGGTCGCGAGGCCTCTCCAAACTCACTTCGCTATCCTCGGTCAGTAATAAAAGTTTGGAATCCTTGTGCCATGCGTGTCGCCTAGGACGACATGTTCGCCTTCCTTTTCATCCTTCAAGATCTCGAAAGGCCAAACAACTTTGATCTTATTCATTGTGACTTATGGACATCTCCCATTGTTAGTGTCTCCGTTACAAATATTACTTAGTTGTTCTTGATGACCGCCACATCACCGTGGACGCTTCCTTTACGGCTTAAATCGACACGCTTTCCACCTGTCTAACTTTTTCGCCTATGTGTCTACCCACCCGCAAGCATGCGCCAAGGCCGCCCAGAGTGACAACGGCGGGAGTTCGACAACTCCAGCCACACAGACCTTCTTCCTCACACATGGCGTTGGGCCAGCATGTCGTGTCCCTACACGCCCTCGCAGAATCTGGCCGAAATGAGCGGATTATTCGTACCACTAACGATGTCATTCGCTTCTCTTACTTCGGCGAGCATGCCACCTTCAGATAATGAGGCGTTGCACACCGCAACTCTCCTCCTCAACATCTTGCCGACCAAGACACTGGATTTTTCAACCCCGACTTTGCTCTCTTCTGCAAAGGCACCGCTGTACGATAATCTGCGTGTTTTTGGTCAAATGTTACCCCAATCTTTCTCGCCATCGCTTCCCACAAACTTGCCCCCGCCGCCTCTCGCATCTTCCTTGGTTATTCGCTCACCACAAGGGATACCGATGCCTTGATCCTACCACAAATAGAATCATCATCTCCCGTCATGTTCTCTTTGACGAGACCGCTTTTCCTTTGCCGAGCATACCTCCTCCCACTGCTGCGAACTTCACCTTCCTCGATGAATTCCTAACCCGCGCTTCTTCCCATGTGGTCGCTAACTGTGTCTCCCGCAGTCCTCCCGGCGCCACCATCGTTGCTATACGGCCCCATGCCGACGCGGTACCGCTTCTGCGCCGCCAAGATTCACCAGATTTCCGCGACTCTCAGACGGGTGGTGCACCGCCTCGCCAATCGGCGCCGTCAGTCCGCGCCGTCCCTCCTCGCCACGCTGCCCACGATCCCCGCGGCACCGACGGCTTCCCGCGCTCCCACGCGGGTCTGCGCCACGCTGCACCGCTTCTCCACCCAACTTCCGGCAGCACCACGCTGCGCCCCGCTTTGCGCGTCTACTCCAGCGCCTAAACCAGTCGCGGTCCTCCGACAAGACTACGCCGCGCGCACCGCCCCGGTGCTCGGTGCCATTGCCGCTTCCCGACAAAGGAACCAAAGACAAAGATGACGACTCGGGCCAAGGACGGTTTTCGCGTACCATCCTTGTACCATGTCGCGCCATCGCCCCGGCTCAAGACCTTCCGTGGCGCCTTGCCGATCCCAATTGGCGGTCGCTATGGAGGAAGAACATGCTGCCCTTCTCCGTAACTGACTTGGGAGTTGGTTCTCGCCTGTGACATACCAACATTGTCACGGGCAAGTGGATCTTCAAACACAAGTTCCACGCCGACGGTTCTCTGGAGCGCTACAAGGCACGTTGGGTCCTTCGCGGCTTCACCCAGCGTCCAGGCATCGACTTTGCCGAGACATTCACCCGGCCGTCAAGCCCACCACGGTTCGCGACAAGGTTTCTCTCGCTCTCTCGCCAAAGGCTGGCTTCACTGGCCGATGTCAAGAACGCCTTCCTCCATGGCACCTTGACAGAGACCGTGTTTGCAGCTCAGCCCTCCGGATTCGAGGATCCTGCCAGGCCCAACTTTGTCTGTCGTCTGAACAAGTCGCTCTACGGTCTCAAGCAGGCTCCCCGTGCTTGGTACAGCCGCTTCGCCACGCATCTGGTCTCTCTTGGTTTTGTGGAAGCCAAGTCTGACACTTCATTGTTTGTCTACGCGTGGCATCGACACGCCTACCCGCCTCTACGTTGATGACATCGTCCTCACCGCCTCAACACACCTCCCGCGGCAGTCATCTCAGCCCTCCAGCAGAGTTTGCCATGAAGGATTTGGGCAACCCATCACTTCCTGATGCAGTTCGCCAGTAGCGATCGGCGAAGATGGTTCTCTCGGCGCCAAGACATGGTTGACATCTTGGATCGTCTTTGGGATGGCCGAGTGCAAACCATGCACAACGCCTGTGGATACCACCCCAAGGTCTCGCCGACTCGGAGCTCCGGCTGTCGACCCATCCGACCACGGAGTCTTGCCGCGCCTTGCGAGATCCGACCTTCACATGGCCCGACATCGCCTACGCCGGCAAAGAGTTTGCCTTTACATGCACGACCCTCGAGAGCCCCACTGGCCGCCTCAAGCGCATCCTTCGCTACATTCGGTACTCTACACTGGTCTTCATCTTCGACCGTCGACCGTGATGACTTGGTGGTTTATTCGATGTCGATGGCCGGGCCGTCCCGATTCGCGCAAGTCCACCTCGGGCTATCTTTGTGTTCCTTGGTGACAACTCGTCTCCCGGTCCTCCAAGCGTCGAACACGTGTCCCGCTCCAAAGATCGAGGTCGAGTACCGCGCCGCCGCCAATGGTGTTGCCGAGGCTTCTTGGCTTCGGCGGCTTCTTCATGAGCTCCACATTCCGCTTGCCGCTACCGCTGTTCATCGCGACAACGCTGGTCAGATCTACATGTCCTCCAACCCGGTTCAACATCAACGGACGAAGCACATCGAGATCGATCTTCACTTCGCTCGTGAGAAGGTAGCCATGGGTGCCGTGCGGGTTCTCCACGCTCCCACGACATCCCGGTTCACGACATCTTCACGAAAGGGCTGCCTTCTTCGTGTTCTCCGAGTTTCGTCCATCAAATGTCCGTGGCTAACCACCGACGCCCGATCATGCGGGCGTGTTAGCGTAATGTACTCCCCCTCCGGTGGTTAGTTGGTTATGTTTGGCAAGGATCTCCTAGATTAGATCTTTCCTATTCTTAGGGATATCCTTGCCATGGTTAGTTGGTTATGTTTGGCAAGGATCTCCTAGATTAGATCTTTCCTATTCTTAGGGATATCCTTGCCTATATGTACTTGAGCCTTGGGCTCCTCCCTTAATAAATCTACTATTTTCCCAGCCATACTCTTTCATGAAGTGCTGAAGGAAAGAAAGGTAACACAAGCAGCATCTCTCTCCTGTTTCAGCTCCTAACTGAAATTATGTGAACTGTTCTAAATCTGGTTCTTGGAGGGTGAAAATGTTGGTTTCTTGCCAGCTCCAGGTTGATAGGACTTATACTAACCCTAAAGTTTTAATATGATCCCTAACTCAAAATCATAACAGAATGTTCACAGGCACATGAAAGCTCCATGTGAACCGTAAATAGCAATTGCTGAGAATTGTAATCTAACATGTTCACCATTTTTTAAGTTCAACATTTCCTAGATAGTATATTACGATGTCTCATTATTTATGACCTTTTTGTCTAGTGGTACACAACACACACAAATACTAAATTACTTAGAGCCAACTATATGTCATCATGCACAAAATAACAAAACACATCCAACATTTCCATAGAAAGTAAATAGGTGTTAACTGTTAACTTCCTACCTTCTATAACAACTCTTGCCTTCCGGATTGAGTCCTTGCTCAGTGAGACCACTTTGCCTGATCCAGTTTAGAACATTGGGGGCGTGCTATCTTTATGCACACCACCTAAATTTCATAAGATGCAAAGGTGAATTCGTATTGCACAACCTTAACAAAGTATAATTCATCAAAATTATCTAAAATCTGCACTTTCTACCTCTAGTTGCAACATCCAATCTGATCTCCACAAACAAAACAGAGGAAACAAGTATTACCTCTAAATGAAACATCTGTTCCTCTCAATTCACCCTCTAAATCAGCACCATCACCAGACGGTTGATCTACAGCACAATCGCTCCGCCATCTCATCACCTTCAATCAAGTTGTTCGAGCCGTGGATTCCATTAGCAAAAGCAGGCCTCTCACCGATTAGACACAATCCCATTCATTAGCAACACACGTGCAACCATGTAGTAGGCAAGCAAGTGGCGTTCGCACACCGGATGGATACGGGGATAGGAGATGAAAGGATAGTACCTTCGGTGAGGATGTCGCCATGGATCGACACGGCATCCATCGGCGGGCCGGCGTCTAGGATTTCGGATCGAGAAACGTGGAGGAAGGGGGTCGAATCGTGACCATTTCGATCAAAGTGAAGGTGAAGAGAGATATAGATCGAACCTTCGGCGGAGACATGGCCGCACTACGAGGTGGAGGTACTCGCCAGAGGACGACTTTGGTGGTCGCTGGTGAGGGAGGTGCTTGGGCGGAGGAGACCCTCGAGTGAGGTGCAATGGGACGAAGGCGCTCGGGGGGCAAAGACGCTGCCGCAGGGCGGAGGTGCTCGACCGGCAGAGGCACTCGGCAGAGTCACTCTTCACGGGAGGCGCCGGCCCAGCGCAGCGGAGGCGAGGTAGGCGCTTGGTCGGCGGCGGAGGAGGCACTCGGCCGAGCGAAGACGCCGCAGACGTGCCAAGGAGATCGGGCGAATGGCGATAGGATCTGTGGATCGGGTGCGACGGTGGGAAGACGCGAAAATCGGATATCCGAATGGGTCAATATCCGATATCCGGATCCCAACCCATATTTCTGATACTTCATGCTTTGAATCCGATCCGTATTCGAATTCAAATATCCGGATCCGAATCGACCGGATATCTAAAATCCATCTCGAATCCGGTCCCGACCGATCCGAATCCGGATCGGACGGATAAAATCCGACCCGTTTTCACCCCTAATTCTTCTCCTTAGGCCAGCCTATCTTTCTTCTCTCTCTCTAGCCTATCTTTATCGCCGGCCCAGCCCAACTGTTGTTTTATTGTTTCACGTTTGCTCGCACCTGGACTTCGCCGCTCGCATGAATCGTGCTGTTGTCTGCCTTGGCGTCCACGCCAAGCTTGCCTCCCAAGGCCTATTTTAGGCTGGGCAACCTTGGTTTTCGTGTCCCTTGCATCACCGCCCCGAAGGGCCTAGCGCCGCCTGATACACCTTCGTGTGCCGCCGCCCCTTTGTCTTCATTAAGCTGAGTTGCCACTGCCATTGGAGCTGAAGGAAGAGCTCGTGTTTCCGCCGCGTCTCCATGTATCTTTCAGGTCCAATCGTGTCATATCTTGTTCCTGATCATTGCCTTCATTCTTCACCGCTCAATTGAAGTCAAGTTGCGACCATCGTGGAGATTGGGCATATCTTCTTCAACTTTGGCCAAAGGTCTTCGCTGTCCGATTCCACTGCCATCAGTGAGCCTATCCCCTCTTCGTCCACACCTCTAGCTTCACGTCGTTGCATTCTACCCGGTGCTCCCCTTCCCATCACCGAAGGGTCGTTGGAGGTTATTGTTGCCATGGATCCCATCGCTGCCGCCGTTTTTGCTGCGTTGTCGGTCACCGCCAGCAAAACCATCCGCGTCGTCGAGTTCGCCTCGTCTTATTCTCTCGGAAGACACCCTTCTTGTGGCCAAAACCCGCACCTACCATCGTTCTCCGGCGTCTTTGCCGCCGTCGCCGTAAACATTGATTCCTATGCGCCTCCGTCTATCTGATGTGGCCATCGACATCACGTGCCACCTTGTCGCCACCTCAGCCAAGCTACCTCCGTGTCATGTCCCGTCAACGCACGCGTGGCACTTTGGAAACCCAACCCTAGATTGGCTCGCCGAACCGAGTTCACCATAAGCTGTGAGGCTGACACGCTAACCCCACACGTTAGGTCTACTATTCTATGAGCCCAGTTCACCGTGGACCGCTATCCTTCTCCGCGGACCCGGTCCATAGGCCGAGGGCCCATACATTAGCCTCTGTCCTTTTTAATTAAATAAATTTGAAGGAATATTCCCTGGAATATTCTCATTTCTCTCTCAATTATCAGCATTTTCCTTCCCGACAAAATTTCTGGAAGCTCGTTCTCCTTCATTCGAGCATTGATTGAACCTATTCAAGTTCCTAAATTCATCTAAAATCAATCCCTACCTTCCGGTACCATCCATTCACACTTTAGAGTTTATTTGAATGATATTTTTGAATATTCTCATTTCTCCCTCAATCACCAGTAGTTTTTTTGACTGGAAAGCAGTAGGAGAGTGTCCTACTGATATAGTATATTAATTAATATATGACAACCAAGCTTTGAGGTCCTCGCTAAGGAAGAAATACATTAGAGTAGCGTTTGTATCCATAGAATGACAACCTTTTTTTGTCTTGGTTTGGGAATCTCTGTGAATGAAGAACAGCCTCTTCCATAAAGTTTTGTTTCCAGATTTGCATGGAGGGTTGCGCTTGCTCGAAGATCACTTTATTCCTGTGCTTCCAGATTTGCCATGCCGCAATCAGGAAAATCTCAATGAAAAACTTCCCAAAAGTCTGCTTGGTATGTGAGATCATGTCCAATACATTATCTGTCAGATTTCAGTGGATGCCGATCTGTTGCCAGCACCTCCGGCTGAATGGGCAAGCGAAAAATAGATGGTTTATTGTTTCTGCTTGTGCTATTTGGCACAAAACACAGAAGTTGTCACCGTGAGCGAAGCAGTTCCTTCGAATCAACATTGTCTTTGTGTTGAGCTGTTGTTGGAGCATGAGCCAGCCAAATACCTTCTAACTTCATCTGTTTTTCCATACCCATGTTAGCTGAACCAGGGTATGTAGCGTGTGGAATTGATGGTTGTAGTATCTTTTTGAGGAGTAGGCCGCTTGTCCCCAAATGTATGACTATTGGTCATTTGTAGTTGCCTGGCAAGAGAAATTAGACAGAAGGTTTGCAAGCTGTTGCAGTTCCGCGTAGGCTTTCATGGACAATGGCATATTGAAGTGTTGCAGCCAGTTAGGCTGTTGCAGGAACCTAGATACAGAGATGTCCTCATCCCTAGCGTAGGATAAAAGTCTTGGGTATAACTTGGATGGGATTCGGTTATTCCATATGTCTTTCCAGAAGGCTGCTGAAGTACCTGAACCAACGGAAATTTCTGCAACTCCTCTGAATTCAGTACTCAAACTCATGATGTCCTTCCACCAAAATGACCCTAAATCTATCCTAGAGTGAGGGACCTGATCTGTGTAGTGAGAGTTCCATTGCAGTTGTACCTAGGGGATGTTTCTGTTATTGTAGAAGTTGTGCAGATGCTTGAGTAACAATGATCTATTTTGGATGTGTAGATTTAAAATTCCTATCCCTCTGTTTTTTTGGCCCGCAAACCATATTCCAGGATGCTAATGAACTCGATCGTAGGTGTAAATCCTGTGATCTTCTCCATAGACAATGTCTCCTGGCTCTGTCAATATGATTAATCACTGTTTTTGGTAGCTTCAGGGAGCACATGTAGTAAGTGGGTAGGAGGGACATGACCACATTGACCATTGTTAGACGTCTGCCGTAAGAAAGGAAAACTGTACTTCCTGATAGTCGCCTCTCTGTGCGGTCCATGAGAGGAGTATAATCTTTGACCTTCGGCCTTGCTAGACCTAAGGGCAGGCCGAGGTAAGTGAAAGGCATAGCTCCAGTTGCACACCCAAAAGTGCTTGCTAGCTGGTGTAGACGATCGTCCTTAACGGTTACCGGGTACATGAAAGTCTTTCGGTAGTTCACTCTGAGTCCTGAGGAGTCTACGAATGTGTTTAGCAAGCCTTTGAGACAGAAGTTGTAAAGCCTCAGCCGGCATAATGATGAGGGTGTCATTAGCATATTGCACAATAGGGTAGTCTGACATCCCCGGGATCGTAATCGGATGATTTATCGCTCCTGCTTCCACTGCCTTGTTGATGGCTGCCTGGAGGAGATCTGCACCTAAAACAAAAAGAAGCACTGATAAAGGATTCCCTGTCATACATCCCTTCTGAATTTAAATTGCTTTCCTGGTATTCCATTAAGGATAATGGATGAATGTGCAGAGGAGTGTGTTGTAACCATTGGAGCCAAGTGTGAGGGAAACCTTTGTATTCCATAACCACAATAATGAAGGGGTGCTTGATCATGTCGAAAGCTTTTTAGAAATCTGTCTTGATGACCACTATTTCTTTTCTGCTGTGTTGACATTGGTGAAGGTATTCAAAGGCCTATGCTAGACAGTCTTGGATGGTTCTGCCTTTAAGGAAACCATATTAGTTTCGATGAACAAGTTTTAGGATGATCCTCTGTAGCCTATTTGCTAGGAGTTTTGTGATGAGCTTGATGCTTGAGTTAAGCAGAGATATCGGTTTGTAATCATCGACAAATTCTACCGGTTATTTCTTTGGAATCAGAGTTATGAAGGACCCATTTATGCTTTGGAGGTCTAGATGTCCCAAGTGGAATTGGTTGCACAAGGTGTAGAGATCATTCACAATGATATACCAGCATTTTTTTTATAAACATCGCATTGAATCCATCCGGTCCAGGCGCTTTGTCCACCGGGATAGACTGAGCTATTTTGTCTATTTCCTCTTTGGCGAAAGAATACGCCAAAGTGTCCAGGCCAGGCACTGTAGTGATCAAATGAGATAGATTGAAAAGCATGTTAGGGTTGGAAGTTGAGCCCATTCTGTTTATGAAGACTTGAAATAGGAACTCAGCCTTAAGGTGGTGTTCAGTAATAGAGTTTCCATCAGCATCTCTGATATGGGTAATTGTATTTTTCCTGAATGTCTGTCGCTACCGAGTGGAAGAACTTTATGTTTTCATCCCCAAGGCGCATCCGGTTGATGACGGGAAAATGGGCGTGGACCCGTCTCCACGTCATTAAAGACAAGTTGTTTAAATTTTAATTGAATATGAGACTAAGAAATATCAAATATCGTATTACGGTACAATACTTTCGTAATTCATACATTTACATAAAAATTCTGTTAATTACATCTCTTTGCGAGAAAACCCCTTATTAAGAATTCCAACATAAAGATTACACCAAACAGCAACATGTGACATTACAAAAATATAAAAAAATAAAAGTCTTCAATCTTGACGTCGACGGATGATTGCTTGGGGTATTTTAATTGTTTTCACATTAACCAATTTTTATCGGATGTCACGGAGACTTTAGCATCTTGTCTTGGTTTATGCAAGAAGACGCTCAACATGCAGATCGTGTCTCGCGGCGCTAACCCACTTTCTTTGATCAGTGATGCTGTGTACGCATGCATGCAAGACATGGATATGCATGGCGGTTTGCGTGATTTTTTCTTTGCGCCGAGGCCAAGTCTTCATGGGCTAATTGCACAATTCAAATATATATTTTTTTAAGTTGTCACTCCCTATTTTGTTGCATGCATGCAGCCTGGACGTGGAAGAGGTGCTCTTTGACTGCCAATGTGGCCATGCATGCTCATTCTTGAAATGAAAAGGATTTAGTCGCTGTTTGTATTGTAGTTCATGCACAGCTTTATGTATGACGTGGGATAATGTGAGGGTGCGGCAGTTTTATTGGCATTTTGCCTTAACCTCGAAATTGCTACCTCTCATTTTTGTTGACCGCATGCATGCATATAGAAAGACCACCGCATGCATGTCTAATTAAACTACAACTTGGGCTTTACTAATTAGCACCTTCAACTAACTAACTGCATAGTGCTTGCATGCATGCAACCTGGACGTGAGCTGTGCTACTATCCCTAGGGCATGTAGCCAGCCATAATGCCATTTTCTCCATGACATGGGATATGCTATGCATGCATGTTTTTGCTGGCGTAGGTTAATTAGACAAATCTCTTAATTTCCGCATGCCTGCTTAGTGCTCATTTTCATGGAGCCCATGTTCATAATGTAGTTGTGTAAAATTTATCATTTATTTAGTCCGTGTTACTACTCATAACATGGTATTCGCGAATATAGAACCCATGTACGAGCGTAACCGCGACAGTTTGGTTATTTGATGATTTTTCCATGTATCATTTTCTTTTGCAAAGATATATATGCTCATGATTCAGATCCGCTTTAAGGGACCGAATCTAAGAAACAAGGTCTTGAGTCTTTCCATCCTTGATTCGTTTCCAAACGTAGTGCCCGATACTAAGAAACGAAGATTTTATATCTTCGCTCTTGCATCCATGCCCACTACGGGACCGAATTAGGAAGTGAGGTCTTGAATCTTCTCACCCTTGATTCGTTTCCAAACGTAGTGCCCGATACTAAGAAACGAAGATTTTGGATCTTCGCTCTTGCATCCATGCCCACTACGGGACCAAATTAGGAAGTAAGGTCTTGAATCTTCTCACCCTTGATTCGTTTCCATACGTAGTGCCCGATACTAAGAAACGAAGATTTTGGATCTTCGTTCTTGCATCCATGCCCACTACGGGACCGAATTAGGAAATGAGGCCTTGAAACTTCTCACCCTTGATTCATTTCCATATGTAGTGTCCGATACTAAGAAACGAAGATTTTGGATCTTCGCTCTTGCATCCATGCCCACTACGAGACCGAATTAGGAAGTGAGGCCTTGAAGAGAACACATCTTGACTTGAAGGAGGAGGATGGGAGGAAGAAGAGCACCTTGACTTGTATCACTTGATCAAGCCTAAGGGCTAAGGAAGAACATAATTCTCACCTTCTTTTACTTGTTCCTTCTTCTTCCAATGGCAGCTTGTCCCCTCTCTATTTTTCTATAGCTTTCCTCTCAAGTGTTTTCTCTCCTCTAGTGTTTCCTCCAAAAGTTCTTTCTTTCTCTCTACCCTTCACCTCCTATCACTACACCAAAAAACGTCATCAGTGGCGGTTCATAACCGCCATCAGTGGCGGTTCATAACCGCCATCAGTGGCGGTTATTGAACCGCCACAGATATAGTGCCATCGATAATCGAGGATTATCGCTGGCGGTTTCTAACCGTCACAGATAAGTGTTATCTGTGACGGTTCTACATACTAACCGCCACAGATAACAATACTATCTGTGGCGGTTCTATCCACCAACCGCCACAGATAACAATACTATCTGTGACGGTTCTATCCACCAACCGCCACAGATAACTACACTATTCGTGATTTCTTTCCTACAACCGCCACAGATAAAAATATTATCTCTGGCGTTCTTCCCACCAACCGCCACAGATAACTATATTATCTGTGGCGGTTCTATACATCAACCGCCACAGATCTATATTATCTGTGGCGGTTCTATCCACCAACCGCCACAGATAGTGCCTGGACCAAAAAAATAAAAACCTGCATTTTGGGCTAGCCTCGGTGCTGCTAGCCATGCCCTCTGAAACATATAATACATCAATCACAGATTTTGCATACACACAGCATAATGTACAACAATCACAGATTTCGCATATACACAACTACAATATAATACATCAATCACAATTGCAATTTTGCATATGCACAATTATAATGTACAACAATCACAGATTTTGCATATACACAACTACAATATAATACATCAATCACAATTACATATAATACATCAATCACAATTACAATCACAGATTTTGCATATCACAATTACAATATACACAATTACAATGTACAATTAAAGTGTCTCATGCATGAGGTGCTCGATCATGGTGATGGTGTAGGGCATGCCTCCCACTGGACTGCTCCCTTCTCCTCCAGTTCACTATCTTTGCATCAATATTTCTCGAGTATGTAAATGAAGTCATTATATATCATACTATGGAAAGCTAAATAGATCACTTTTGTTGTATCACAAATCTAGCCGATCCATTGCCGTCTTATTCCATGTGAATGCCGTGGCATCCTCCGGATATTGTACATGCATTAGCTAGTTTATACTCCTCTATTTTTGAATATGTGACATTCTATTTTTCAATTTTTATTCCTAAATACATATCATTCTACAATTTTGATCCTACTTTTACTATTTTTCCTTCTATAATCTCCATTTAGCTATTTTTAATGGCATTTACTATCATACATTAGAGTAAAACACACCATCTAAAAATATAAGGACCATGTAATCAAATATCTTATGAATGGAAGGTAAAGATGCAAAAGGAAACTTCGGCAACTAAATCAAGCAATCAAATAAACTCATTGAATGGTGCGCTTTTGGGCTGAGCTCTTCCGTATTCATCCATCACCCACGCCTATAAAAAGCTCTACTAGCCATCATGAAAGGGCACAGAGAAAAGCAATAGAGGAGAGCTCCTCGCCTAGAGCGCACGCACGCACGCACACACACCACCCATCAACACACACACACACGGGAGAAGGGCAACAACACAAGCGCAGATCAATCACAACTTCTTAAATGAAATGACAAAAATTAGAACATATGCAAGCCATGCCATCCAATACTAAACTTGACATTCAATGAAACATCAATTTACACCACCGCATTTAAAAAATTAACTAGTTTTGTGAACTATAAGCCTCACGAGTCTTCACTGTTGGTAGGGGCCTCGGGAGGTGGTAGATGAGTATGGAAGACTTCATCGTTATTATCCGGTCATGAAACTCGCCGCTCTTGTTGAGTACTTCCTTCATAATGAAGTAGGCGAGCTGTCCCTGAATGCCTTGGATTTTATTTGGAACCACCCTCCCATAGGCAACTTCAAACGCTATAGATAGAAAAAGTTTGTCTTAAGAGCTTATATAGAGAATGAGATGTGCAAATCAATGTGTGATGTTAGCGTGACAAACCTCTACGTCATTGTTTACTATTGTAGAGCCTAAGATTTCGCGCATGTATTGGCACACGAAGTACCCACATAAATTTGTTCTGGCGGTGCTGTGGCAATCGCAAAAATTGAATAAACTTATACGACATTGAAGGAGTTATTGACTACGAGGTGCGATATAGACAAATTGTTTTTGTGCGTCTGAAATTTAGTACGGATTGTCGTTGATTTATGGAAAGGACGGTGTCTTGAGCACTTTTACAATATGCTTTGAAGGCCCTATTCACTAGACTTGTCATATCTTTGTAGTCTTTTGGATCTTTGTCCCATGGGTCCAAGATCAAGATCTTGCTTTTATCCGGATGAATTACTACGAGAATCCAATGGAAACTACGTACACATGTATGATGCCGTAGTCATTAGTCCTAACTCGAGCAAAGAACGAGATCAACAAGTAATTGAACTAGCTAGTGAGCCACTTACTTGAAATTGTATGGTAAAAGTATGAACTCCTTGTCTTGGAGTTTGATGAGAGCGTTATATACGTAGTCCTCGACCTCCTTTGGTACTCTTTTGATTTCCGGTGCAAACCGCTCCTGATCGAGGAACGCCACTCGCCCTTTGGTTCTTTTAGTTCGATCAACTCGTATCTACATAACAAATGATTTAGACATCACATTTATCTGGTATTACATGAATGTAGACAATGATTTTTATATTGACACTTACAAGTGACCAAGATCTCATAAGAGACACGCCGAGGGCATCTTGATAGTACATGTTGTGCAACTCACAATTCTATCATGAAGCAACCGGTCCCTCATGGTGGAAATGTTCCTCTCTGAAAATGGCAGTGATCACCTTCGGAGTACATGGTGGTTCGATCGCCCATATACCATTCATGTAATCGCCTTTAGCCTTTGTTAGACTATGAAGCTTCAAGGGGTGACAAACGGCTTCCCAATTCGTATTTCGCCTTTTCTTCAAAGACTTGTCCTTTGGAGACCGCTTTACCCTTACTTTTCTCGCACACAACATCATACTCCGCTCGCTTCGCCGACTACCGATATGGCTTGTCTATTCCGCCATGCCTTCAGAGGAGGGTTTTAAGTCGGTCAACCGGGTTGTCGCACTAACTTTCATACGCTGATGTGTTGGTGACGATCGTATGCGAGGTTTATCGAGGAGAGGCCGCGGAGTTCATCAGAGGAGAGGCCGCGGGTTCACCGCAGGAGAGGCCGGCAGTGTTCACCTCGGAGGAACAGCACTTCATGATGGTCCAAGGTGATGTCACGCTTTGCGCCATCGATGAATGTGTGGACGGCACTTCCTAGAGTTGTAACCTCGCTGCTCGGGGCATTTCTAGCCCGAGGTTGGCGAATCGGGATTAACCGTGTCCACCGAACCTTTGCATATCCCGCGCTTATCGCAGAGTTGTGCAATACACCTCCTTCTTGGCATGGGTACGCTATGCTATGTACTCACCTTGAATGAATATGTTCATGACGGCAAAGTGAGTCGCACGGTGTGGGGTCATGTATGTCGCCCACGTGATAATGACCCATGTCCTGTTCTACAATTGGGGCGGATGCGCAATCGCCGCGACGATTCGGAGGGTCGGTCGTAATAATGTTCTCGGCTTGTGATCGCTCATGGCTTGTTGTACTTGTCGTTGTACTTGTTGTTCAATTGTGCCTTGTAATTCTCAAGCATCTTTTCCTTCATCATTTCTATTTCGCAAACGCTTCTCTAGCTCTCTTCGACTCTTGTAAGTGTGAAGGTGCTCGGGAATCTCGCCTTCCACTAACCTTAACCCCGACACCTCTTGTTCGCCCAGATGCTCCTTGTTTCCCGTGGCACGTGTTAGTTCGCCGCTCTCCCTATCCGTTGGAATGTTCCTTGGGAAGACTCGACGCATGACTCCCGGACCCTTTGTGACATTGCTTCGCCGTCGCTATTTCAAGGATAAGCCCCACCAGACGTGACACTTGCCCTCGCTTAGCACGTAGTGCTTGACTTGGTCCGTAGTCCGCCAATTGACTTGTACCACCGATTGTAGTGATTCGCTTCTGCCTCTCCCATTGAGGATTTTACCAGCGCACTCCACCCGCACTCAAGTCCGTGTGGATGGATGTTCCTTCTTCCGATGTTTATGTGGTCCTCGCCGACTTCTTTGTCGCTTCACTTTGCTTCATCGACACGAAATCATCCCAATATGGTTCTAAGTTTGGGTAGTCCCCGATGGCCGATCGGTTTTTCTTTACATAAGTAGTATTCACCGCCTTGAAGTTCCTCCATGCCGCATCCATGGTCATCAACGCATCCCGACGCACGCGTGTTCATCTTCTTCAGGAATTCAAGGTTTGTTTCACCACCATAGATCCGCTTTGATGGTATCAGCACTTTGTGCCAATCCAAAAGGTGATTGGCACTCTCTCCTTGCGATATACCCGCAGTTGTTCTGCACTTTGCTACGAACTTTGGCGGTGCACTAGGGCCCCAGCTTCGAGACCTCCGAGATGGTATACCGCCTTCGGGCTTCTTATTTCTTCCTCGCCACGAGGTCTTGCCATGTATGTCAAGATCGGCGCAACACCGTGGTTGGGTGGAGGTTGAGGAACCCGTAGGGCTAGGGCTCGGCTCGGGGTGGATTGCTCCTCCATATCACCTTGGATGTGCGAATCGAAAGAGGTAAAGTATGGAACCATTAGAATTTGGCGATCCGATGGGTTAAGTGCGAAAGTTTAACTCGAGAACTAGAAATAAAAGTAATCAAGAATTGGGCATTCAATTGATGGGCCTGGCACCAATTGTCTACAAGAAGGGTAAGGAGAATGTGGTTGCCAACGCATTGTCATGGGCTGGACAACTCATGAATTTGCAGTGCTTTATCGTGATGCAACCTCTGTATTCAAGAGGTAGTGAATTACGATGCCACCGACAATGTAGCACAACAACTAGCATAGTTGGACGCTCATAGCCCCGACAAAGAAGGGGTTTGAATTGCATCAAGGTTTGATCCGCAAGCAAGGAAAAATTTGGATTGGAAAGAACTCATGCTACAAACTAAACTAATTGTGGCTTTCCATTGAAGTACCATTGAGGGCATTCGCAATGCGCATAACCAACCAAAGACTAAAGGAATTGTTTTATCAATAAGAATGAAATAGGAGTAGAGAATTTTGTTAAGCAATGTGAAACTTTTCACTAGCAAAGGGGAAAAGATCCAAACCAGCTTTGTCTAGTGTAGCCTTTACCCATTCTTACAATGCATGGCAAGATTTGACAATGAATTTTGGATTGTCAAACGCCTGCAACTTTCCAAGCACTAAATGGAAGAGGTGTAAACGCCAGAAAAGATCTCTAGTTAACAAAACCAATCCTAGACCTAGCAGATAAAGCGGTAAGAAGCATACTACGCACCCTTGATCCTTTCCTCGCTCAACCTGTGTCCGCCTTTACCCCGCACCTGAGGGGAACTTAGATCGCACTTTAGATGGCCAAGGCCCACAAAACCCACAAGAAGAGAATCACGAGTACTACCTATCTACTAAACAATAGGACCAAGTAGGCTATCGGTTGGGCAATCTTTTGACCACCAAACTCAAAGACAAAGATGATGGAATGAGTAGTAGACTAGCAAAGAAAAAGTTAACCTATTTCAGTTGGTTTATATTACCATAATATCTTGATGCAATAACAAGCAAAGCAACATTTTATCGATCAACAACTGAGCTAAAGAACAGAGCCATCCGTAATGAAGGTAGAACATACCTAGGAATGCGCGGCGTCGTGCGGTCGGGGCGCTGTTCGAGGGCGCGGCGCCGGGCGGCGTCGGGCGCGTCGGCGCGCGTCGGTGGAGGCGGCGCGCGGCGCCGGGTGTCGAGGCGTCGAGCGGGCACGGGCGTCGGACGGCGTCGCGCGCGGCGTCGGACGGCGGGGCGAAGACTGTGCGGCGTCGGCTCGAAGCGAAGAGTGAAGCGGCAGGAGTTTAGGGTTAGGCAACGGTGAGAAGAAGAATGATCAGACGACTTTTATATGTGGGTTTTTATCTGTGGCGCGTTCTTAACAAGAACCGCCATCGATACTTTATCTGTGGCGGTTCTTCAAAAGAACCGCCATGATATATATTATCTGTGGCGGTTCTTTATACGAACCGCCATCGATATTTTATCTCGTGGCGGTTCTTCACAAGAACCGCCATCGATACATAATTATCTGTGGCGGTTCTTTATACGAACCGCCATGATTCACTATATCTGTGGCGGTTCTTCACAAGAACGCCGATATATATATATCCGTGGCGGTTCTTTATACGAACCGCCATCGATAATGTATCTCGTGGCGGTTCTATACACCAACCGCCACGTATAATGACCATATATATTTCTAATATAGTAATATACCCTATATAATCTCTACTGCTTATTTTCATATCTTCTAGGATGTATACCAGAATAGAATATTATTTCTAAATATGTTCTAATATCATAAATGCCTTATGTACTATGTACAATATATTTGGTTTTAATTCATACCGAGGAGAAACCATTAAAACTTGTGTAATCGAATATAGTAATTACCCTATATAATCCTAATATAGTAATATATTAATGACCCACATTTCCATTACTCCACACAAATGCATAACACCATATTTCCATTACTCCATACAAATGCATATTGTTTACATCACATTGCCATTACTCGTATATAGCTAATTATTTTCTTTCACAATTTGCCCTTCTTCATGATCGTCGCGATGATAGGTAGTTTCTTGAGTGGTTTCTTCCTCGAGCCCGATGTTGCCATCTACGAAAGGAGGCAACTCGTCAAACCGGTTGTACTCATCCTCATCCACGACATTCTCAACTCCGACGATCCTTCTTTTCCCTCAAGAACTACATGCCGCTTCTTATCCGTCGGTCGATTACATAGAAGACTTGTGCTACTTGCTTCGCAAGTACGAATGGTTCGCCTCTCAGATCCGACATGTTCGATGTCCAAAGTAGTGAAGCCGCATTTGTCCACCTTGACACCCTTTGGGAGTTGTACCCAACGACACCAAACATCGGATCTTAAAAATACAATAGTCGAGCTCCCAAATCTCTTCTATGAACCCATAGAAGCTAGTCTTCTTCTTGCTGTGTTGTCATAGGCATCTATGCGACACCACTATTTTAGTAAGTGCTTTGCTATCCCGAGATCTCGTAAAAGGTATATCCATTTATGTCGATCCTTGCTATGTCAAGATTGTACCGATGGCCCTTTGCCAACCACCTCAACATAACACTCGCTTCTTTCCCAACCACATGCTCTTTGAACCAATGATTGAACAAACGGTTATGCTCTTTTGTTACCCAAGCCTCGATCGTCCACGCATTTTCCTCTCGTAGCTTATCCTTGTGCATGTCCATGTACGAGGACACCTCAACCGATCATTGCAAGATCGTGAAATGAGCTTTTTCGAACAATCCATGATCGTAAGAATTTGTTGATTTCCTTCCAATCGCCCTTTTCCAAATTTAGCCTACCCTCATGGCGAGATACGTGCACTCCTACCGTTCCACCCCTCCATGTAATCCACGCAAAACTCGATAACCTCCTCGCTTGCATAACCTTCCACAATGCAACCCTCCCACGAGATCGATTGCGTACATACTTCTTCAGATACCCATGTACCTTTCGAACGGGTACATCCGATGCGAGAATACGGGCCACATACATTTATCTCATTCACAAGGTGAACAATGAGATGAACCATTATATCGAAAAATGATGGAGGGAAATACATCTCTAGTCGGCATAGTGTCTTCACCACATCATTCTCAGTTCGTTCGAAAGTCCGATGGGATCGATGACCTTCGTGAAATCGTGTTGAAGAAGAAACACAACCTCATGATTGCTTCTGACCTTTTCGTGCAAAATACCTCTAATTGCAATAGGAAGCATTTGTGTCATCATCACATGACAATCATGAGACTTCATGCCGCTTAACTTCAAATCTTTCATGGACACCAGCTTCTTGATGCTTATGGAGTAGCCGGATGGAACTTTCACACCATGCAAGCATTTGCAGAGGTCTGTTCTCTTTCTTGGATAGAGTGTAGCAAGTCGGGGAAGGTAAAGTCGGCCTTTCCCGTTGTCTCGAGGATGTAGCTCACCGATTTTCATATCTTCCGTGTCCCTTCGTGCCTTCAATCAGTCCTTAGTTTTGCTAGGAATATTCAACAAAATACCAATCAAGTCATCACATACATTTTCTCTACATGCATGACGCCTATGCAAAGGTCGAACTTCTAAGTCCTTCCAATAGGCAAGTTCCAAAATATCGATCTCTTCTTCCATGTGATCTTCTCAAGACGAGACCTCGATTTATTATTACTCTCTCCTTTCCAAGTACAACATTAATATCCTTAACCATATCATATACCTCTTCCCCACGAGGAGGCCTTGAGCTATACCATCCTCTTTGTCCCGTCAATTGTTTCTTCATATTGCGGTAGGGGTGATTCTGCAAGGAACTGCGGTGATGCATGTACACAGTTTTCCTTGAGTTATTGAGCCACACACTTGCGCTTCATCCATGCAATGGGGCATGCTTTGGCCCCTTTACAAGACGACCGGATAGGTTACCAAGGGCGGGGAAATCATTGATGGTGCAAAACAACAATGCGCGTGGGTGAAGTACTCGCTTGTACTCATCCCATACCAGACACCTTCGCTCCACAAGATCACAAGATCTTCCACCAATGGTTGTAGGTATACATCAATATCATTGCCAGTTGTCTCGCCCTTGGATAAGCAAATGACATCATAATGTACTTTCGTTTCATACACAACCAAGGAGGAAGGTTGTAGATACAGAGAGTCACGTGCCAAGTGCTATGAATACTACTCATGTTACCGAAAGGATTCATTCCATCCGTACTCAACCCAAACCTTACATTCCTCGGTTCATTCCTCAAGTCCATCCTAAAGAGCCTATCGATGGTTCTCCACCGCGTAATCAGCAGGTGTCTCAGCCTTTCCATCCTTTTACGCTCTTCCGAGTGCCATCGCATCGATTGGGCATGCTTTTGTTTCCAAATAAACGCTTCAACCGAGGTATTACCGGTAAATACCACACCACTTTAGCGGAGCTCCTTTCTTCACCACGTGCCTCATTGTCATGGTCTTTACGCTTGTATCGCGATGATTTGCACATCGGACATACATGCATGTCTCAGATACTTTGCGATAGAGTATACAATCGCTTGGACATGCATGTATTCTTTCTACTTCCAATCCCAATGGACATACAACCTTCTTAGCTAAATAAGTGGTTATCGGCAATACGCTTCCATCCGAAGCATGTCCGCTAAGAGATGTAATAGCGCCGTGAAACTTTTATCTGACCAACCATTGCTTGCCTTCAATTTTAGAAGTGAAAGCACGGTGTGCAACTTTGTGTATTCCTCCTGCAACCCGGAACAAAGGTGTGTCCGAGTCGTCCAACAAACCCTTGAATTGATTAAACTCTCTCGACTAGTGTAGTTCCTTCGTGATCGCGCAACATCCGAGCAAGATTATTATCGCTATCAATGTCCAACCTATCCTCATCGATCCATAATCGATGTCACCGCCATAATGCCTTCTCCATCATCCAATACGTTATCACCTTCATGTATGTTTTCCTCTTCACCGTGACTTGTCCAACGTATAGCCAAGTACAAAACCTCTTCAATCAAGTGCAAGTGGATGTGCTCTTTGTCCAAAACATTTTCTCATTCTTGCAATCAATGCATGGACAATGTATGTACTCCGCCTTCTTATGCAATTTGTTCTCCTCAATGCTCTTAGAAAAGCAGATACCCGTCGATGTAATCTCTACAGAATTCGGTTCGCATTGTACATCCATCTCCTGGTCCATCTAAAATTAATTAACATATAAAAATTGATTAAAAACTAATCTAATTACTTATCATCTAAATGAGCTAGATAATAAATTCATCATCTAAAAATGATGAGCATCCACCTACCAAATTAGCTTAAATTTCATGTATATCAATATCCAATAATCTTAATTAAATAAATTTAATATATGTCCACACTAATGGAACCAAATTAATAGTAATTAAAAACTAATCAATACTTTTCCTGTAAAGAAGCTAGATAATAAATTCATCATCTAAAAATGATGAGCACCCACCTACCAAATTAACTAAAATTTCATTTATATTAATACCCAATAATCTTAATTAAATAAATTTATTATATGCAAGATGTATATGTTCGTACACTAATGGAACCAAATTAATAGTAATTAAAAAACTAATCTAATAACTTATCATCTAAAGGAGCTAGATAATAAATTCATATATATGCAAGATGTACATGTCCGTACACTAATAGAACCCAATTAATAGTAATTAAAAAACCAATCTAATTACTTATCATCTAAAGGAGCTAGATAATAAATTCATCATGTATCAAATTAACTTAAAATGCAATTAATATTAAATATATGCTTAATCATAATTCATCATCTATAAAAGGAACACAACATCATCTAATGAACCTAGCTAGGAAATAAATTCATCAACTACAAAATGGTACCTAAATAAAAATAAACAAAATCTAAACTTTTCATCTCATCTACATATAAACCCTAATTAAACTTGGTTTAAAAATTAAATTGCAACAAGATTAACACAAATCAAGAGAGGAGAAAAATAACTCACCAAGGAACAACTAGAGGAAGTACAAGCACAAGAATTGGAGAAAACGAAATCAAATTTAGAAGTTTTGGTTTGCTCTCGGAGGAAGAAGACCAAGGTCTTGCATCGACCACCTATTTATAGGCAATATTATCGCGGGCGTTTTTAACTAGAACCGCCACTAATAACATATCCGTGGCGGTTCTATCCTCGAACCGCCATCGATAATTATTATCGCGGCGGTTCGAGGATAGAACCGCCACGGATAATCAATAAATCGATGGCGGTTGGAGGATAGCACCGCCATCGATAATTAGTTATCGATGACGGTTCTAGCCTCCAACCGCCACTGATAATGTATTTGTTATCGCGGGCGGTTCTACCTCGAACCGCCATCGATATTCATTATCGTGGCGGTTCGAGGATAGAACCGCCACTGATATTTTTCCCGCCATTTATGAAATTGAACCGCCACTGATAAATATCTTTGTGGCGGTTCGAAAAAAACCGCCACAAATAGACCGTCACCTATTGCAGGTTTTGGCGTAGTGTATTTATAGAGCAAAGATGAGAGGGAGGTCTGCTTGAGGGAAGTTGCCGTAACTCCCTTTAATTTTCTTTTCTCTGGAATTTTTTTTACTGATGGAGCAGTTTAAGCGCTCATTAGCGCGGCTCTCACGTATGTCGTGCACGACGTGTGCTTGACTGCATCCTCCATGCATGAAACGGCTGAAACGTGGGCCTCATTGATTATTCCTCTTGTTAAATGACTAAAGGATAAGTAATCAGTGCATGCAGTCTTGCACTTTGCTTCGCTGCGTCCAGTGCAGGTGCTAGTTATGGACCTGCATGCATGGCGATTTTCAAGGGGCATCGAATTAGTAATTAATTCTTTTCTTCATGCAACTATTTTCTTTGTTACGTGGGAAAAATGGTATAGCATGCTTTGACTGTCATGTGGACCATATCATTTTGGAAAGATAATTAGTTTCTTCATGCATACAGCTATGATGCCATTTTCTTTGAGACATGGGAGAGATGCTATACATGCAGTGTTATTGGAGGATTGCTCAGTCTCTGCATGCAAGACTTGGACAGACAATTGGCTATGCGCCACCCTTTTTTTTTGTGTGTGATGACATGGCCCCCCATATTTTTTAATTATTTGATTAGAGAGCAGTTAATCCATGTATACATGCGTGTGGTATCACATTATTGCAATGCATGTAGGACTTTTAAGTAAAATATTTAGATACACTGACATTTTTCGTCGCTGAAATATTGATTGTCAGACTATTTTCTAGTCATGTAGTTTACGTATGTCATAACGATTGTTATTAAATATAATTCACACCATTTAGTCATTTTTTTGTGTTCTAACGGATTTTAACCGTCAGTGTATTTTATTTATTTAATGTTACTATTTTTATGTAATTATTTATTTTTATTTAATCTCAAGACAAAATCGTTGTCAACACCGGTGGATGGTGCATCTTTTTTTCCAATACAGTTGCTTGTAATGAAGTAGTCGTGGAAGGTGATGCTTTATGATTGTTCTGAAGTTGAGCTCCCTGTTGGATAAGGCTCTTCTTTCTTCTAAGCTGTCCATGAAGAGGATGACCTTATTGCAATTGCTGATGCGAGCCGCTAGGTTTGATAGATTCTTGCTCCAGAACCTTAATCCTTTCTTAGAATCCTGAGTTTTGCATTGAGACGGCAAGTCGCGTTGATATGGTGCACTGAATGTTCCTATAGTGTTGGACCACCTATAAGAATCCCGGTGCTAAACCCAAAAGTTTTCAAATCGACGAGCATAGATTTACAGATCTTTGTTTCTATGGTGATGATGCAGGGACATGATCTAAGATGTTTCGCCAAGGTAGAGACCATTGTGTTCGTGTAGGTCAAAGTCCAATCGTAATGGTGAAGAACCAATCGAGCTGTTGGAGAAGAGTATTGATCAGCATATTGCTCCAAGTGTATGTTCTCCCTTGAGGGGTAACTCAACAAGACCAAAGGTCACTGATAATGGCGTAGAACATCATGATGTCTTGAATATTGCCTCCTGGTTTGTTTATGTTTTGTGTTGACCTAATGAAGTTGAAGTCTCCTATGAGAATCCACTTTGAGTTGGGACGTATATCTAGCTAAGCCAGCCAGTGAACAAAGTGCCCTCTTGCCAGATTATTGCAGGGGTCATAGACATTAGTTAGGTTACAGGATTTAGCCGTCTGGGATGAAATAAAAGTGAGGGTGATGGCAAAAGGGCTATGATAGATGACTGTATCAGTGAAGAGGGATCCCATCCAGGTAATAAGGATCCCCCGACGAACCCACGGAGGGGAAAAATGAACTTGTCGAAAGAATGATCTGAGTTCCGTGATATCGAAGTTGTCTTTTTTGGTTTCCTGAAGGCAAACAATGGAGCATCTGCTTTCTTCTACCTTAGCCCTAATCGAAGTGAGATTTTTGTTGGAGTTCATACCACGAATGTTCCAGCAAAGGATGATCCATTTTCTGTAAAGGTTTGTCATGATTAACAGAAGCTGTGACAAAGCCAATAAAGCCCCAGAAGCCAGTCTGAGGTTTCCAAAGGATACTCGTCCCGTCAAGTAACGGTCAAAGATGATAGTATGAAGAGAGAAACATAGAAGCACAAGGCGAGCCAAAAGCGATAAACATAGAGCATAGAGTTCCAGTGATGATATCCATAAGAAAGCATGGAGAGCCAAAAGAGATAAGCATAGGTTAGTTATGGTGGCGATGAACATAAGAGTGCAAGGAGAAGCAAAAAGGACAAGCATTGCAGATACACAATCTAGTTGAAGCAAAAGCCACCCCGATCCCCAAACCGTAGATCTCACTGTTGTGATGATCCTGCTGAATGCGGCTGGTTCTGTTCACCGGTCTTGTTTTGTTGATTGAGCTTTTCTTCGGTGACCTCCTCAGGAGGGACACCACAAAGTTGAATAGCCCAGTTCTGCATAAGGGTCAAGGATAGTTCCTGGGGAGCTCCCGAAGGAAGCATTGGCATTTGCTGAGCGTGATCTTGAGTTACTCGATCCAAATTGAGAAGTAGTGGACGAGGCGCCACCTTAGCTTTTGTGCGTCTTGATTTCGCCAGAGATAGATGTCTGTAACCATCCTGTGATTTATGTAGCCTTGGACTCCTTCTGAGATACTGGGTTGACACTGGGATTTTTCCTTTGCTCCTCATAACCGCCTGTTGGCTTGGCTAAGATCCTAGATGAGGAGGAGAAAGACTGTCTGATTGAAGTAACAGTGTTTGTTGACTAGTGAAGGCTCTTGAACAGGGGAAGCAAAGGTGTCCTGGTTCCAGAGCAAGGAGCCTGTATAATCTGCCGAGGTGATTCTAGGAACCTTGGCCTGAAGGTTTTACAAACGCTGAGGGCCTGCGAGGATGTCTGAGTCAAAAGCCATAGTCCAGGATCTTTTCGGGTTGAGCCTTGAGAAGTTAGTGAGGAGGAGGCTCAAGGGGAGCTTAGAGCGCAGCATGTAGGGTAGTCAGGGTGGCAGAAGGAGGTGTCTGCTGTAAGCTGATAGCACCCCATGCAGCAGGTGAAGAATGTGAGGGATAGCCTGATCCGAATGGGCTTCAGGATTAGCCGCGATCGACGAGGCCTGAACCAGGATGATGGCCAAGCTCAATCCCTGTGCGCAGTCATCAAGGCTCATTCTTGAATTGTTGTCCATTGGCGGCTCTTCCATTGTTGAACTTCGTGAGTGGATGAGCCAGAGGAGCTCTCCCCCACATGAAGGGACATGGAGGTTTGGTCCTCATGGCCCCCTCATCAGGTTCGTGACCCTAGCCGGGGTCCTGTGGGTCATGATTCTGAGCCAGCTCCCATTGATCCATCCCATTGCGCCTCTAGAATGACTGGGTTGTTGTCTGGCTGGTCGTGATTCTGGTTGTGCTGATGGTGGTGTTGGTGCAACATGTTTTGGTGCAATCGCTTCTTCATCTTCATTGAAGTAGAACGAAGGATCCTCATCCTGCGGGAAGGCATCAAGAAACTCTGAATTAAGAATGACGACCGAGACCGTCCAGGACTGTCCTTGCCCTATGAGGGAGTTGGCATTCTTTATAACTATGCGACGTGGTACAGAATTGAGATCCTGGACGAGGACTTTGCATACCACTCTTCCTTTGATTCGATCTTGTTCGTGCCAATGAAGGAGCTTTCCAAAGGCAGAGCAGGCCTGAGCAAGATACTGTGTGTGAAAGTAATCCAGGGGGAAAGCCAAAAACGTGATCCATGCAGTGCTGGTAAAAGCAGAGTTCCACCAATTGGACCCTTCATCATGTCTGAGGAATCTTAGAGAGCCCTGATCCAGATCATATGGTCCTCCCAAGACTAGAACGTCTCAGCTCATGGGAGAGTCCAACTGAAACAGGCTGATTCCAAGTGGATGTTGGCTATAGGATAAGACACGTACCCTTAGAATCTGTTTGATGTAATCTCTGATGTCAACAAGGGCATGAAGAAGATGATCTCCTTGCGGCATTGGGTGGAGAGTTGCAATAGCGTAATCTTCGTGAGTTTTGGGGGCCACGAGGAAAACCATGTCCGTTCTATCCTTGTGAAAGTTCCCTCCATTGTTGGCTTGAAGACCCTGGGGGACGAAGCGCTCAACCTCAGCGATTTCCACATTCGCCATAGGGAGCGCTCAACCTCACCTGGAGAGCAAGAGCGGTTTGAGGGGTGTATGGAGTCTAGAACCGTCACTGGAGGGACAATGGGACATGATGAGTTGCTCGAGTTCAAGATGTGCAACAGCGAAAAGACAAGGCATGACCCCTGTGACTCAAGGGTTGGACCACCGGTAAGCCTCATAACCGGGCGCCTGTGTTTTGAGAGAAATCTTTTCTATTAAGACAAATCTTGAAGTTGTGTCCATAATGATGGCAAAACTTCATCGGATGGGATATTTGCAGCCAAGATTAAATGTTCCGCCCCTAGGCCAGGAGAATATGAAGGATAGGAGTAGGCTGCCACATCGATTGCATCGAGAAGGCAATGAGACTGGTCTTGAACATAATTTGAAACTTCCTTCCGTTGGATGTTGCGGGTGCAGATGAGAGTTCGTCCTCAGGGCTATGACGAACGAAAACAGCTTCCGGGAAAGAAAATCCCATTCGACTGACAGAACCATGGATCTGATCTTAAGAGACCAAGGGGATGTCTGAGGGACATTGGTGATCGAGGTAAAGGAAACTCTCTTGATGAGATGAGGCGAGAATTGAGAAGAGCCTTTTCGATTCCTTGAAGAAACTAAAGTCCAATCATTTTCATGTTTGTGCCTCCAAAGAGCAAACTCTTTGCACGATTAAAGCCTCCATCTCTCCAGAGTGAAATGAATCGTGAAGAACTTGGATGAAAAGGACATGAGATTGAGCACTTGAAAGCCCACTTTTTTAGAGGCGACAGAAAAAAACGGAATCCATAGTCATAAGCTTTGGCTATATGAAAGCCGGTCAATTCCCCACCGAGGGAACAACTTAATGCCAAAGCCACTGATTGAGCATTCAAGCGGAAAAAAAATCTAGAGAACATAGCCAGAAGAACGAAACCCGGTGAAGAGGAAGAACCAAGCTGGACTGAGGATCCATACCGGTGGGAAATGTGGTCCGTGAACTTGCATCCCGCTAAGAAATCCCCTGATGATAGGGAATCCATGGAAGGTAGACGCTCGTGGATGCTTAGGACGATCCCGGCTCACTTATAGAGTCGCCATATCACCAGCATTTTCCTTCCCGACTAAATTTCTAGAAGCCCGTTCTCTTTCATACGAGTTTCGATTGAACCCGTTCAATTTCCTAAATTGATCTAAAATCATTTCCTACCTTCTAGTACCATCCGTTCTCACTTTAGAGTTTATTTGAATGGTTTTTTCGATTTTTTATTTGTATTTTCTCTCTTGTTAGACGAAGACGTTCTAAGTCGCCCAAGGGAACTAAAGGTCAAGGAAGTAGAAGATCGATGATAAAGATAAAGGAATAGCAACATAGCAAGAGCAAGACAAGTTATAGCATAGCAAGAGCAAGACAAGTTGTGCTTTTACCATATTGCACCTAGCTTTTATGAATGTTAATTTGTTTCAAATTATTGCATACTAATTCAAAGTATCAAATGTTTTATTATTTCGGATTAGCTATGCAACCTATTTGTTATACGCCTACCTTGTCATTTGTATGCCATGATCCCTTGTTGTCCTAGAATTGGTCATTTGTTAGTTGATCATTAGTATAGTACCAATGTGAGTTGGTCTAGACGTTCTTACTCTCGGTGGTGAATATGTTATTGATTGTGAACCCATATTAGGCTATTTGCAAAGAGGAATGAAAAAAATCGCAGAAAACCGAACTATTATACAATACTTACCTCATGTAACATGGTGGGGCATGTGTTGTGCTTTAATCAACAAGGGTGTGAAATGATTTAGACTAGGACAAATGGTATGACTTAGTGATCAGCTACGTGTGGTGGGTTGTGCGTTGAACTATGTAGTTTTCTGTGTGTAGGCTTAGTGTATTGGGTAGTTTCGCCCTAGACAATTAAGCACTTTACCATGTGTGCCATCAAACTAAGCCCAATCGTACAACTATATGTTCTAATAGGAATAACCTAGCTTAGTAGTTTCAATATTGGTATCCTCATGTTGTAGGTTAGATTGTGTCTGTAGGGTGGAGGGTGTGGTATGTTATATGTCAGCCACATCATGGATTGTTCTCGTTCCGAAATCCAATAGTGTACCCTTGAATATGTTCACTATGTTTGGATATTGTTGTGTATGGAATAAGGGTGTAGTCCAAGTCACTGGGAGGGCCAATTGTTGGAGCGAAGTTTTGGAAAAGCTTTGTTATGATCTTCGTACAAGTTGGTTATATCTTGTGGGTAAATTTGTACAACCTCGCAGTGTGTAAAATTATTCAAATAGTCATGTCACACACATGGACAAAGCTTGTGAATTTCGTAGAATGGGTAGATTTTGTAAAATAAAACTGGGACAATAGCTATGTGAATGAATTGGTTTAGGCTACGTGCAACTTTGTGAAAACTCTTGTTAACTTATTATCATTATTGTTTGACGAATGATTTCACTCTATTTATTATATTTAAACTACAAATGTTGTTTTATGCAAAATAAACCATACCAGTCATCCTTTGGAGTAAGCCTTGCATATAGTTAAATAGACTTGTATTCTGTGTGCAACTTGATGAGTACTTTATTTACTCACTTTATTTGTCAACAATGCTGTTCAGTTGCTGAAGATATCAATTCTTCACGTGCTCACAAAACCCTTTATATCCTGCGTTGCATCTATAAACACCCAAATCAAATCAAGCGTGTACATCACACACCAATCTGCTCACATACAGCAACCAAAGCAAGCCATCCTGACCCTGGGAAGTGTTTGGACTCCCGTACCCCCGTACATAACTTAACCAAGAATTCTGTAAGAAGAAGAGAGCCCAACTACCAAAGGCCCAAACCGCAAAGAAACCGAGGCAGCAGCGCTTGTCTTTCCGGTTGTTTCTCGGCGTCTCGCCCGGTCTCCGAGCCCGTTCCCGCCTCTGATGCGGACTCCTCTCCAGTGCGACGACGGAGCACGCCGTCGCCTCCATTTGTGCCCACCCCCATCTACATACACATCACGTCACAACAAGCGCGCAGAGCACCATTTCAGGACGCGCTAGCAATTCGCCACGCCGCCCGTGCCGCACGGGCAACGTCTGGACGGCGAGCGCGCACATCGTCACCACCGTCGACGGCTCCGAGCCTCCGGCGTCCTGGCTCTGCCGTGGGCCGCGAGGCAGCTCGGCTGGGCGACCGGCCCCGCCACCATGGCCGTCTTCAGCGTACTACACCTCCACGCTGCTCGCCGAGTGCTACCGCACCGGCGACCCGGCCACCGGCAAGCGGAACTACTACTACATGGACGCCGTCCGTGCCATCCTCGGCGGCGCCAAGGTCAGGCTCTACGCGTCATCCAGTACGCCAACCTTGTTGGCATCACCATCGGATACACCATGGCCGCTTCCATCAGCATGCTCGCCATCAGGAGCGCCGACTGCTTCCACTGCCAGGGCCACGCCAACGCATGCCACAGCTCCAGCACCCCCTACATTCTTCGGCTTGGTGCAAGTCATCTTCTCGCAGATACCTGACTTACATCAGATCTGGTGGCTGTTTGTCGTCGCCCCACAGCGGCATGGACCGGGAACTCGCCAGACCATGTCATGCTGGTACGGACAGCTGTTGGTGAGGCCCGGCACAACATGATGGCATGCTGGGCCACCGTGAGACAGAGAGTCCAAGATGTGTATCTTAGCCCCCGAGCCCCGACGGTGCCGCACTTGTTTGTCACTGCCTTCGTCGCGCTCTTGCTAGCTGCCGCTGATGCGTGCTTGGCCGTCTTCACGGTTCCGCCCTCCTCGGCCGTCACCGCCGCGGTTCCCCACCTCAGCTGCCACCGCTCGCCTTGGCACCGAGCCTGGGCCCTTGCCGCCTCAACCACCGCTGCTCGCTTTGCACACCTCGCTCGCCTCTGCTGCTGCACGCTTCGGTTGAGATGGCGAGTGAGACGTGCAAGACGAGCCACAGTGGTCGAGGGCTTCAAATGGTTGGGATCCAAGACTCCAAGAGGGGACATTGAAGGAGTGAGGAGGACCGAGACCGATTGATAGGTAATGTGACCTACGGGAATGCAGCAAAAGAAAAGAGAGAAGAAAGAGGGAACCACAAAGTTAGGAAGAAGAAGAGAGGAGAAAGAGAAGGGAAAAGGAGTGAGCAGCGAGGGCAAAAATAGAGGGGAAAAAGAGAGTAAAGAGGGAAAAGAGGAAAGGAAAAATGAGGGAAGAGAGAAGGAAAAAAGAAGGGGAAAGGAGTGAGCCAAGCGAGGCAAAATAGATGGAAAAAGAGAGTAAAGAGGGAAAAATGAGGGGAAGAGAGAAGAAAAAAAAAGAGGTGAATAAGAGAGAGAGAACGAAAAATAGTTGAAAAAGTGAGAAGGGAAAAAGAGGGGAAGAGGAAAAAAAAGGTGAAAAGAGAGAAGGAAAAAATGTGTTGAAATTCAAGTAATTATTTAAAACTATGGGCGCTTGAATATTTAGGAAAAAAGTGAAATTTCATTTATATTTTACAGTTGTATGTTATTGTCTCGTTAAAATCTTACACCCTAGCGTGAGTAGGGTTGTCTAGTAAAGAAAATAGTACAATAACTACATATGTGCATATATGTCGGCTACTCGATGTTGAGATCAGATAATGCCTGCATGATCTTGGGATCCTCCAATTGATGCTGCTGCTGCTCATCTATTTTCTACCAATTTTTGAGGCAAGTGATTGACTCTACTATTTCGGGTGTAAAAGACAATCTCTTTTCTTCAATTATTCTCCCAACCATGCTTGAATGTCACCTCGGAAGAGATAATCGACACTGAATGACTATGACATCTCGCATTTAAATGACACAACATGGAAAATATGCAATGATTTTCCCTCCACCATTCTAGGAGCTCGATCCTCTCGCCGTAAAGAGTAGGATCGGTGGCGCAAGGTTGTGGGTGAGGTAGTGATTGAGTTATGTATTAGGATTTCACCTTGTGTTAGTGGATGATGAGACAACGAAGCACTAGATTCCTTGTCCTTCATCTTCTCCACAAGTGGGTCATCACTTCCTTGGATGGTTGCGTCACATGCTCGGAGCGCATAACTCCATCTTGCTTGCGTCATACTTTTTTAGTACAAGCTGAATACTGCAAAGCTCATCTTTCACATAGTTGAAAATGGTAGATAAATCCAAATCAGGTGCCTCGCCTATTTCCTCAATAGCAGTTTTCAATCCGTCCAACTTCTTTTGTGGATAAAAAATAGTAGAAAAACAATAGAGATATGATATAGAACCAAAATATTTAAGAATTTTACCTCCATCGATTGCAATAATAGGGACTAAAAGTGCATCATGTCTATATGTAACAAATGACTCCTAAGTAGTCAATTATAATCAATCACTAATCATGATGTAGGGTAGTAAACACGAATAACTCATTAGTTGCTTCAGTAGAAAGGGTATGAAAGATCTAAAAATGCAATGCTTCAATCTGAATCGAGAAGTATGAAATCATTATCTTAAGCATTAGCATTTACTAAGATAGTTATAATATTTTCATACCCTTGTAACTTCTTTAGTATAATGTATGTCGAGTTCCACCTCACCTTCATGTCAAGACCAAAAATTCTTGCTGTTATATTATTGGCCCTACAATACTGCGAACCTAGTGGCGCTTGGGGTTACTTGAAATGAAACAAACAGCATATGGATATTGTTCAAACATCCACCAATTACCTGCGTACCATCTTGGATAATAAGGTTGATGATATGACATACACACGTCGGCTAGAGAACATATCCATATATATACGACCATAGTTCAAAAAATCGTCAAAATCTCGGCCGATATTTCGGATTCCGGCCGTGTAAAAAAAATTGAATTTTTTAATTGCTACAGTAATCTCAGCAATTTCGACGAGGTTTCACCAAATCTCAGGTTTTTTTGGCCAGTCTTTGACTTTTATGGTCGGATTTGCTCCAATAACCCTGAAGAAAGTGATCTTCCATGAAAATTTGTTGAAAAACCGAATTTTTGAGATGTTTTAAAATTTCAATAGAAATATGGTAAGATTTTTATAAAATTTTACAAGCTTGATCATGATCTAAAAAATTTATGGTATTATATTTAGTAATTTAGGATCATACATAAAAATTTTAAAAATAATTTAGCTTCATTTGTTATGTTTAAAAAAATCAAAAACAGAATGAACATAATTGGGATAGTAACCTTGTCAGAATTTTATAAATTTTCTCGAGTGTGATCATGATCCAAAATTTTTATGAGAGATTAATAATTTCCTCAGTACCATTATATAAAATTTTCAAAAATTTTAAACTTTTTCTGTTTGCTCAATCAAATCTATGTAAGCATTAAACTCCATTTGTTATATTTCAAAAATAAAAAACAGAAAGAACATAAATGGTACAATGCCCTTAAGAACATAAATGGTACAGTGCCCTTGTAAGAATTTTATAAATTCACTAGAGTGTGACCATGATTCAAAATTTTTACGAGATCTTAAGCAAATCTATGTATTGATCATAAGGCTTTTATCAGGATATAGCACTGTTAGAATTTTTGTAATTTCTTGAAACTTGATCATCATATGAAAATTTTATATAAACATTAATGATACATCAGGATCATCTAAAAAAAATTTCAAAATTTTCTAAGGTGGTTTGAACCATTTTTCATTTGGTTGAAATTTGCTGGTAAGGCTTTATCAGTAGAACTGTCTGAATTTTTAAAAATTAATGAAGATTTATAATCATATGAAAATTTTATGGGAACATTAGTGATGCATAATAACCATTGAAAAAAATAAAAATTTATAACGTGATTTTTCTATTTTCATTCGGTTCAAACTTGCTACCAATTTTTATCGGGACAAGAGGAATGTTTGAATTTTTAAAAATTCCTCGACTTGATAATCATCTGAAATTTTATGGGAACATCACTGATATGTCAGAACCTCCACAAACATTTCCAAAAGTTTTCAACGTCGTTTGTGTTATTTTTTGCTCGGTGCAAATTCACCAAATCTTGGCAAATCTTGCGAGATTTCGAATTTCGTCCAAATTTCGCTTTTCCTGAGAAATAAAACCGGTTTGAATTTTTGTTTTGAATTTCGTCCAAGATTTATTCGAAATTCGAGATCTCAATGAGATTTTGGATTTCGGTCACCAAAGTGAGATTTCATCCAAAACGAAATTTGAATCCTTGTATATGACTGCATTTGGGGTGTGAGGAACTGCATGGCCGTCATATTCACCGAAGCATTATCAAGAGTGGTAGAAAGAATCTTATTATTTATCTTAAAATCACGAATTATGTCAAGTATGCCTTCGGCAATGGCCTATTTAGTGTGGCCAACCATTAACCTAAACCGTATGACTCTCTTTTAGGCTATCTGTTCATCTAAGTAATGGGCAACAACATTAAGGTACAAAGTTTTTTGGTGAGAGGACATCCAAAGCAAAATAAAAGCTAATTTTTAGGAATTTTTTCAGTGCAGCTTGCTCTCTATTGTAAATTGTTGTACTACCATATTTGGTGGTTCTTCTACTCACATGTTGGTAATGTTGGTAAAAGCCAGGTTGGATCATTACTTCAAAATTATGATTCTCATCCATCATAATAGGTAGATCTTCCTAAAAATAAATCACGCTACTTTATCGCATGTTACTTGGGGTTGTACATCCATATACTTACAAAGGTCGTCGGCGAAAAGTTCACCGTGTTCGCATACCTCCTTCTTGGGTGCGCACTGACTTATTGAGGCACGCTTTGTAGTGCTGGTTCAGATGTCTCATCCTTCCACTCGAACCTACAATCAATTCATTTTTGTAGTAATTACATGTTGCAATTACACCTTCCGATCGTCGATGATTTTGACCCTCTTCGCCATGTGCTTCTAGTAGTTCGCCTTCCACTAATGGATGATGGGGTTGCTGATGATCCTCTGATCCCACTATATGACTCCAGGGGTGGCAAGTTGGCGATGGCAGCATCCTCATAGCCCTCTGTGTCGTCCATATGATGGTCATCCATGCGTAGTCTCCTGTGCAGTAGAAGAGGTGACAAGGATCGATGGGAACATTGTCATGCACGGAAGGATGACTAGCGGGAGGTGTTTGAGGGCATGCTTGCTTGCGTCTTGGCCCCTTGATGGCTGCTTCATCTTTTTACCGAGCATATTGAGAGAATGAGAGATTGAGAGCTAGAGACTGTAGGGAAATTGTTGCTTGAGCTGTGTGGAGAAGAAATGAGGAGAGGAGGAAAATATTGTTTGAGATGTTCATAGAAGAATGAGGAGAGGAGGTGAATTTATAGGAATGGAGGATAGGAATGTTGCATTTGCCCGTTGCCTCTCTGCACTTCACTCCTCTCTATCCCTTCCTTTGTCTGCAGCTCTACCCTCCTCTAAGTGCTCTCCTCTCTACACTCTACTGCCATCTGCCCTCTTTGTATGCCTGTAGCTCTGCCAGTCCTCTTTCTGACTGCAAAAGCTATTGCCTCACATGCCTCGTTGGCCGTTGCCTTGCATGCTCACTCTCTGTTTCTCTATGCTTGTCTCTCTCTCTAGCAGTCTGGCTTTTTGTCTCCCCAGCCACCGAGCTCCCTCTCTCACTCGCTTTTTCACTTCCTGGCTGTCGGCTGTTAGTGTTATGCCCTTGAGGCAATCATTTAGATGATTGTAACATGACTATGTTTATGAATAATATTATGATTATTGGTCCAATGAATGTATATCATTGTATTGATCAACAAGTATGTGACTTGCTTATGAAGCTCTTTACTTAATGATGTAATTCGATAAATATCTCCGATCGGATTTCATCGTATAGGACAACGATAAATAGATCAAGCACATGTAGTGATCGATGATCATGCTTCATAGATCATGGGATATGGAGATATCATCTATACATTGTGGACGCATGTTGAAGAACATGGGTTAGATAGACCCGCAATGGGACATCTGCGAGAATGTTTCATTCTTATGTGTCATCGATGTATCTCATACCTAGTAGATGTATGATCCTTAGACTTGAGATTGTCATATTCCCTACATGTGTAATAGTTTTCCTTGGGGCTATCAAACACTACTTCCTAACCGGATAGTTATAAAGGTAGCTTTCATGTTTACTATGAAACGTGCAGAGGGAAGTGAGCAATAAGATGGAATTTGCCACTCCAATGAAACGGAGATATATGACAAAGCCACTCGTGTGATATGATTAAGGAAGTGCATGGCCATGCCGTGATTGAGGAGTCAATCACAACTTATTAATATATCACGGATACGAGAGATGGATTGAATCATCAAAGGATGACATGCTTCGCCTTGAGATCAATCTTCATATACTTGGCAAAGGTATTATTGCATGAGTACTTTTGATAGGTTCTCATCCGATTTGATCATAGTATGTTTGGGAGTTGGCATACTTTGCAAGAAGCCGCTACCAACTATTGGATTAAAAAGGAGTTTTCCAATCCATGTCCAAACGTCGTGAACCCGCAGGTCACACACTTAATGGGTGGGACGCATTAATTTGGATTGATCCGTAATTAATGAACCTCGTGGGCTTAGCACGATGGGCCCTAGTTTAGGTTTCATCTTGTGGCTATATAAGGAGGGGAGGAGGAGGGCGCGGTGTGCTTTCCCACGGTTTAGGAGTGATTCACTCGAAACCCTAGCCTACTCCTCTCGCTGCCTCGCCGAGCGACAGTGTGCTTGCACACACGCACGGCGCTCCATCTCTAGGTGTGTGGACTATCATGGTGACGCTGCCATCGCGGTGTGGGAGGACGATCCACTACATCGACGCAACGATCATGGGCGAGGACGATCCACTACATCGACGCTGAAGGATTCCATGAATCGCGCCTAGTGGTAATCTTATCTATGATCCCCTTCTTGCGAGTAGCTTTCTGGTTACGCGGTAGATTTTTTTTTGTGCTAGCGTAGCATACCGCGTTCCCCATCATCGGCCTCCCTGCCTCTCTTTCAAACTCTCCTCTCCTGACCCTGGCTCTCTCTCCTTCTGTCTTTCTCTGTGGCTCGCTACCTCGCTCTCCCTCCCTCTCTCTCTGTCTCTTTCTCTCCCCGGCTGGCCGTCGGCCTCCCAACCCCTAATCCCTCTCGCGAGCAGCCTTCCCCTCTCCCACTCTCCCAGATCTAAGCGGCTGCGGCTGTAGCTGCAAGGTGGACAGTGGTGGCTAGCGATGTTGTCAACAGCAACGAACTCCATGGCGATTGCGACCAATCTTCCCCTATCCTACTATCCCAAATCTGAGCAGCGGCATTCGCGAGGTCGACAGTGGTGGCTGATGATGTCATCCATGACAAAGGACTCCATAGTGGCCGCGACCGACCTTCCCCCCTTCTAGCTCTGAGCAGAGCCGAATCCAGGGGGACTTGGGGCGACAAATCGGCATGGCTAGTCAGCGATGGCCTCCACGGCTGGTCGATGGCAAGCCACGATAGCGGATGACCACAGCTCCTCGATGGCCACGACGATGACGACCACGACTATATTGGCAACGTGAGTACCAATTGCCGCTGTGTTGCATCAGGCTTTTCGAGCCATGCAGGCTCGAGCACAATCCGTTGGGTTGGGTCATGCCATGCCGTCTAATGTGCCTGATTCTTAGGCATAGCCCTACCCATCCATTCGTGTCGTGTCGGCCCGCCACATGTCATACCAGGTCATGTTGGCCCATAAAAGCATGGCCCAACTCCTAGGACTAGTCATGTCCTTCACCTACTCTGGCATTGGGCTTGGCCTCGGCATCGCCAAGACCTAACAAACTTTGGATTCCGAGGCACCCTTACTAGCATCGCCGTCGGTGCGGCTATTGTTACTATGATGCGGAAGGTCCGCACACCGTAGGCGTTGGGCAATATTTCTTCGCTACTCCTCCAACGTGCTCATCGAGATCGAGGATACGATCAAGGCGCCACCACTGTTGGAGGTGATGGAGATGAAGAAGGCCACAGCATTCACTGTGCCGACGATGATGGCATTCTACATACTGTGCGGGTGCGTGGATGTACCTCCTCACCAGATTTGGCTTCTAGGAGTCCTTTTGGTTGGTGGACGCTTTAATGCCGCCATCGTCAGACATCTCGTCGGCATGTACCAGTCTTCTACCAGCTCATCTTCATCTTTGTTGAGCACTGGGCCACCGCCACCTGGTCGGAGAACGGCTTTGTCTCCTGGGAGCTCCAAGCATGTTGCTGTCGTCCTTTAGGGCCATCGGCGCATTCTCGTTCTAGCCGCTGACCGTCTACTTCGCGGTGGAGATGTACATCGCGCAAGACGGCGTGGCGCCGCGACCGCACAAAGTGGGTCTACCTCAGCGCCTACCGCCGTTTGCCTCCTCGTGTTGGTTGCAACTTTGTTGGATCCATCGTCGGCTTCTTCGGCGCTCAATATATTCCGCCTTTTAGTGGCAGCTAGACACTCTTAGCTTAAATTGCTTGAAGCTTGTATTGGCATGTTTGTGTATTGATGGTAGTGGTGGAAAATTGAGACCGATTATTTCATTCTTTGTAATTGAAGGACCGAAATGACGATCGAGGAGGGTGAATGATCACAAATTAAATTTTAGCTCCAAAGAAACCAAACCAAAGCCCCAAGATATCAAATGGAGGCGAAAAAGTAGGCATATGAATAGCAATTTCAGCACTAGCTCAAATAAAAATTGATGTAACTTTTGATTGAATGATCCAAAACTCATGAAACTTTGTATGCACCTTCCTAAGGATGTCAGAAACCTATTCCAACCTTCAGTCACAAGGATTGATATCAAGGTTCTGACCTTTTCAAAAATACCGAAGGTTGCACCAAAACCGGATCAAAACCCAAAATTCACCCCGAACTTGTTCGTAGGATTTAATGATCAAGATGATCTTAGATGATCTTCCATATGTCACAGCAAGTAAGAACTCCAAAGAGCTTGCCCGAAAAGTGCAAGATCAAGATCTACCTCAAATCCTTCATTCTCAAGAAAACCGGGTTTCTTGAGAAATCTCTGATGATCATAAGAGCTCGCCTAGATGATTGGGTGATGATCTCTAGAGGATACATCTATCAATCACTTATCCTTAGCAACACAAGATCAAGAGAAAAGAAAACCAACAAGAAAGACCAAGAATCAATGAGTAAGGTCAAGAACAAGAGCCAAATCTTGAGCACGAAATTGATCTTTATTTCAAAGTATGAGGATGGATTACAAAACTTCTCACCTGAGGATAAAGCTCCCAAAGAGCACTCACACACCCACAAAAAAACACCAAATTCTTGTGGGAAACCTAAACCTTTATAGTGACTATGTCTAAGGTCTTAAGTATCACCTTCCACTACATCTCCTTATATAGTGGAGTCAAACCTAACCCTGAAACTGGACAATACAAGTGGATACCATTCATATTTATATGGGCTAATTCAAAACCCAACACTCTTAACGGGTTTTTCACTCACACAAGCACGCTCAAAGCGACCATTACATTGACGCCAAATCCGCTCCACGAGCCTGAATTTGCGTCAAAACCCACTTTGGCGTGATCTAAACCACTTAGGCCACCGCCGCGGTTTTCCAAACCGCTTCGACTGCTAGTATTGGATAAATTACCAATTTGCCCAATGACCGGTCTTCCTTCTTCTCGAAGCATCGTCCATACTTCATCACTTTTCACGTGGCCCCAATGACTTACCGCCAAGCCTCTCACACGTCCGAACTCCCCCGAACCATCCTCGCTTGCAAGCGGGCCCAATTCCCTTGGTGCGCCACATGTCATTGACCGCTCTACCATAGCGGCACCGGCTTTCTTGACCGTTCTGGACGTCAACTCCTTCCTGAGCCTAGTCCCGGTCCATGCCAATGGCCGCCATGTTCATCACCAGTGCTTGACACCCCGATTCCTTGTCTTCCCGGCTTACAACCACTTCTCGGCCTCAGTCATCTTCCAGCGTCTCTCGACCGTTTTGGACCTTAGCTCTCCTAGCCTAGTCCCTGTCTCGTCTTCACCTCACCATGACCTAGCCAGTCCTGCAACCAACACAAACATGAAATATATCACGTAGCATTGTTTACAATAATATGCATTAACCAACAATTGATGCAAACATTAAGCTTAAGTCATAGTAAAGTCGGCACTACCACCACCCAGGGCCGGTAGTACCGCACCCTTGGCACTATCGCTCCTGGTTGGCCAGTAGTGGAGCTCACACTGATCAGCCTTGAGAGACATCTCTCTGAAAAATAACTATTGCCACTGGAGGCCGGTAGTACCGCACTCAGATGGCCGATAGTGCTGCCTGTGTCTATCCTCGGAGAAAATACCTCTCTGTAAAAATACTACCACTCTCATGGCCGGTAGCTCCGCAGGACCGACACTACTACCAACCTAGGCCGGTAGTGCCACCTGGCCGGCACTACCACTCCTACATGGCTGGTAGTGCCGTTGCGTCAAATTCATCACCAACAAGGATAGATCTCCACATGGTCTTTCAGTAATTAACCTAAATCATGTGAAATTTATGTAACTTGATACTCCATCCAGCCATGAAAGGAAGTCTTCCTAAAACACATGCAGTCAAATTGTATCAATTTTGATCAAAGATATGTTTCTGAAAAATAGAGGGGGTGCTACGTATGTAGGCGAGCTAAGCATGGCGGAATGACTTTTGCATTGAATTGATGTATATTTCTGAAAAGTTCTATAGTATTTACAAATTTGCGTAGACTAAAGGCAAGGATATGTTTGGAGTGTTTCATTTATTGATGTGACAAATAAAAAACCATAAAAAATACATGTAAAATTGTATTTCTGCATCCTCGCAACAAATAATTTGTGTTTTTACTGGGACAATGTTGCTTATCTAACTTATCTTTCTTTAATACGAATAATTTACTAATCATTACAATGCATGTATCGTTTTCATAATTTACTAATCAACTAGTAATTTAAATTTTATGGTGACATTTTGACGTGAATTTATCGTGATTTTTTTGTTAAATTTGTGTCTTTGAACATTTCGAATCTAATCAATTTAGCACCAACAATTAAAATAAAAACAAAATTGCTTACCTTATCCACTAGCAAGTGGCGACGCCTCCTCCGGCTCCACACGCCCATGGCTCAATCCTCGCATCAGCCCTCGGTCTCCTCCGATCCGATCCTCCCACCGGCGATGGTTCCTCCAGACTCCTCTCACCGCCCCTAGCCGGTCGACCCTCCTTCACCCGGGCGGTCGCGATCACGCCCCTCACTCCTTCACCCCGGCGTGGCGCTTTGAGCCCATTCACCCGGCGCCGCTGCCCTTCTCCTTCCCCCACCGCCGGGCGGCCCCTCTGCCTTGACCCTCCTTCACCCAGCGGGCGTGGCCGCACGATGCGGCCCCCGAGGCCCCGACTCCTTCACCCGGCATGGTGCGGTGGCTCGGCGAGCCCGTGCAGCGGTGCCCTCCTTCGCCGTGGCCGCCGCGCCCTCCTTCACCCAACCAACAGCATGTTGGTGAGTCCTCCATCTCTAGATTAGGGAGTTGAGGATTTGGGAATTGGGGTTTGAGTTTGCTAGTTTGGTTCAAGTTAGATTTGTCTAGTGAGCTCTGAGCTGGTCTAGTACAACCGTTAACCATGCAACCACACTCAGGCATGGTCCCTTCTGGCCTTCTCTTCTTCAACCTGCCTTCTCTTAGTTCTCTGGCTCGGTCTCGGTGCCTCTGCCTCTTGCTCGATGCTCGATGGCGATGCCTGCCTCTTCCTGCCTGGTGATCGTGGGCCGTGGCTCTGCGAGCCAGCGGGTGGCAGCCGGTGCTCCCCCACCTCATGGCAACAAAATACCATCTAAATCCTATGGTGTTTGGGGGTGCGACAGGCCAAGGGGATGCGTTAGCCCTCTCGCGCACCGTGTGTCCACCACTGAATTAAACTAGCTACAAAGCAAAATGAAAAGAACATGGACCGCCCATAGGAATAATAATTTGGTGGGATTCATGCTATGTATGTAGAGCAAAACTGTGGCAAATAAGCAAAGCTGTAACAAACACATATAGTGATACAGAAGAACAGAACCAAAGGGAAGTGCAAACTCTGGAGCAAGTTAAGGACCACGCAATAACCTGATTAATTGGCCAGAATCTCCGCAAATGCGCGTGGAGGTGGTGGCGGAGTTAGCGGGACAACGCACGAAGGCGCGCCGACGGCGGGGCGAAGAGCGGCGGCGCACCGTGACGGTGAGCGTGAGTTGGCTGGAGGAAGTGGCGTGGCCGCGTCGCGTGGGTTGGTTGAGCGGTCGCGGTGGCCTTTTGACATTATGGGGCCCTAACCTGAGAGCTGACACGTCCAACGTAAACAAACCCTACTACTCTTCCACAGAGATCCGTCGTGTTGAATGCTGATCGATCTGATTCTGACTAGTTCTTCTACCACCGGCTCTAACCAGACTGGCCCAGATACTGCATTGTTTCCATTTTCTAGTGGCCCATCTGGTGCAGGATTTGCAGCTTGGTAAAGGTCAGTTGGTGCTAGGCTGCTAGCTGCCTAGCTCCATTATATTGTTAATGAAAGAAATTAAGAAAGACACACACTGTGTGTTTTATGATTTTTTTTTTCTGTCCATGGGCCGAAACACAGCGTAGGCCTTGCACCGTTGCATGCCACCACGGCGGTGCCACCTCTCGAGTCCGGAATTCCAGGACGACGTTATCTACATCAGCAACGACAAGAAAACCGAAACCGACAAGCTAGTAAGCACTGCATTGGAAAGGTAGATTTGCTCCCTTGTGTTCGTAGCCTTGCGAGAAGAGTAAACAAACGGCAGAAACATAGGAAGACAATGAACGGTGGGTGTCCTCTGATCCGGCCAAATCGCTCCCGACAAGCTGTTCTTGATCTGCACGACAGTTTCAGTTTCACGCACCCGTGCCGTGTCGCGTGATTCTGGGCGGGCACTCAGGTAGAAGAAGGTAATGGACTTGTTGGGAAACCACGTGGTCCAATGGAAAGCCTACGATGATCCCTTAGCCGAAACCCTAGGCGACTACTATATAAGGAGGAGGGGATCCCTCCTATGTACAAGCAATCAGAAATCAATAAAGAATTCTGTCATCGTCTACCTAAATCTGTGTCTCTCTTTCTCTCTCTGTTCTCCAATTCAGATCTATTTGGGAACCCCGGACTATTCGATAGCGAGGTTACTTAACACGTTATCAGCACGAAGCTCTACCGGCGAACGGATTGAAAAGGTGAGAAAAAGGTAGGATTCAACGATTAAATCTAATCGCACTTGATTCTATGCATGCATCTATCCTACGTGGCACGAAGCTACATGACGAACGCCGGCTACTCAAGACAAAGACGGCTACAATACTATTCACCCAGAAAAAAAAGTATACATCGGCTTGCGCGCCGCCGGCTTGAAGCTTTGCTGTGCGCATTGCCGCGGGCATCGTCGTCGACTCGATCGGTGCCGCGCACGAAGCGCCCTCGCATCCGCTGCCATGCGCGACTTCGGCCGTGCCGTAGCCACCGCGAAGACGCGCCTCGGCGGTCGCGCCGCGACATCGCCGCCGGCTGCCGGCTCGTCCGCCACCAGCGCCAGAAGCGCCCGGCCATCGCGCCCGACATCAGGTTTTCGCGCCCGCATTGCCGCACTGCCTTCCGGCTCACCGCGCCTCGATCGGCGTACCCGCGAGCCGCCTGCGTCGCGCGCCTCGGCCGCTCGGCTCTGCCGCCGCCGCCCTCGGCTCGCGGCCGTCCGCCGCCTCGCAGCCAAGGCCGGCCAGCTTTTCTCAGCCTACGCGGCCTCGGCCAAACCTCCGCGCGCCTTCGCTTGCGATGCGTCGCGACCCGCGTCGCACCGGCCCGACCAACTTCGGCCTCGGCGCCTCGCCGCGCCGCCACCGTCGCCTCGGCGCTCGCCCGGCACTGCCGCTCGCGGTAAACAGCGCCTCGATCCGCGCTTAGAAGCGGCCGACGCGCTCAGCGCGGCCAACGCCGCCACACCAGATCGCTAACGCCAGAAGCGCTGCCGGCGTCGCGATCGCGACTTGAAGCAGTCGCGGTCGAGCGGCGTGCTCGTGGCGATGAACCCGGCCGTCGCGACGGTGCGCACACCGTAAAGTCAAGACGCGATTTTGGGGGCATCACAGCATATGGCGGCTAGGGCTTGGGAACCCAGCCGGCCTCTTTGTTTCACCGATTTTTGGGCCGGTAGGCCAGTGGGCCAGCGGCCAGACTTCCAAAGTGGGCGAGAAAGCGCGCGGCGCGACGGCCCAAATGGTGTTCTACTGAGAAAGAAAAGAAAAAGGAAGAGAAAAGAAAGAAAAAGAGAGAAAAAAAATAGCAGAAAATTTTAAAAAATTGCCAGAAAATTCAGAAAAAATTATCTGGCTCTATTTTTAATTTTTCTAGCTTTATGCTCTATTTTTATGTATATTCTTTATGAATTTTGAATTCATTGCTTTATCTTGAATATTGCAATGCATGGCTATTTATTTTTCTGCTCTTTATGCTTTTTGCAACCATTTTCTATTAGATTAGACGCGGTAATCTAATGTCGGAATTTTGAAATCATGCAGATGTCCGGCATCGTGAATCGTGAGTTTGAAGAACTGCCCCACGGTCGTAACTACCTCACTTGGGCATCGGACGTGAAGATCGTTCTTGGGGCAAGAAGCTCGCAATGATTGGTCTAGGGTCCTCGCAGGACGCGAAACCTACCGCCGAATAGAACGATCAAGCCCTGCACTTCCTTAGGCACCACCTCTCAGCCACTCTGAAGAATGAATACATGGCTGAGGAGAGTGCACTTGAGCTTTGAACTGCACTTCAGAAGCGGTTCGAGAAGCTCAAGTACACCATCTTACCCCAAGCACAATAAGATTGGGTCCGCTGAGGTTTGCGACTTCAAAATAAGGGCGAGTACAGTGCATTGCACGAATTTGTACTAATCTCTCTATGTGGCGAGAAGATCAACGATGAAGAGAAGATTGAGAAAACTCTCTACCTTCCACCCAAATGCTATCCAGAGTGCACGTAGCTATCGTCAGGACGCATACAAGGAGTATAGCGAACTGATTGATGTAATGCAAGTTGCGGAATCGTAAGACGATGTTCTACGCAAGAACTATATCTCGCACCACGGAAGGGCACTCGCACGTGTCAATGCCAATAGCAATAAGGTGAGAAAGCCCATTCATAGAAAGAAGGGCAAACAGGGTGGAAAAGAGAGGAGTCAGGCCAAAGGAAAGTCCAAAGCCCTAGTGAAGAAGGATGACAAAGAAAAGGCGACGCCAAGCCGTATGGACAAGCAGAACCAAACGTGCTTCAAGTGTGGCACTTGGGGACACCGGTCAAGATATGTCGGGAATCCAAAGAAGTGATCAACGATATCGTGCTAAGAGAAAGGCAAAGGAAAACGCCTCACAGAGACGCGCCGCCAAGATTGGTGATGATGATGCCATGGATGAAGATACCCTACTTGTCTCATCCTCACACACTAGCTCGACATCAATGCTGCACCAATATTATGGCAAATGAAGAGAAACTTCATTGATGACATAGAAGCGAAATTAATGCATATTTTACTGATTCTGCTTAATGCATAAATTTTTTAGATTATGGTTGTTAGCATTTTCTTTTGAATAATGAATTGTAAGCTCTAGAAGAGCATACTTCTCCGTGAATAAATATGCAATTTATTCTTTATTCCAAGATTCTTCAAATTTGCAAGCAATATTTGGATTATTTTGCCTCTATCTGATTAGAATTATATTTTCTTTTATCTAGAAATCGTGTAGCGCCCAAATGGAAGAGATATGCATTGTTGATAGTGGCACAACAAATACCATCTTAAGAGAATCTAAATACTTCCAATGATCACAAAGAATGAAAGATTACAACGATCGCAGGAAGCGATTCATATGTAATAGGCTCAGGAAGAGCCACTATTATATTACCTATGGGTACAACTTTGGTAATTGAAGAAGCCCTTTTGTACCCTGAATCAACACGCACTCTCTTAAGCTTTAAAGACATCCGCGCCAATGGTTTTCATGTATAAACTAATGGAGAAAATGGCAAAGAATGCTTGTGCATTGTGAAGCATGCGGTATGTGGAAAAATAGTATTAGAAAAATGTCCCTCATATGAATCTGGGTTGTACTACACGAATATACATGCACCCGAAGTGTATACTTCCTTGAAGACTGTTTTTAGAAGCTTTGAGTTATTTTCTTTATGGCATGATAGATTAGGTCATCCTGGTCTTGGAATGATGAGAAATATAGTGAACAACACACAAGGTCATGGCATTAATGTTAAAAATTTCCTGAATCATGAAGATTTTGTGTGCCCTGCATGTGCCACCGAAAAATTAATAACTAGACCCTCTGTTATGAAAGTGCAAAGTGAAATCCCAGCATTCCTGGAACGCATCCAGGGGGATATTTGCGGCTCGATTCATCCCTTGTCAGGGCCGTTTCGGTACTTTATGGTGCTCATCGATACTTCCTCGAAATGGTCGCATGTATGCTTATTGCAACAAGAAACCATGCTTTTGCAAAGCTGATCTCGCAGATCATAAGAATTAAGAATGCTCTCCCTGATCATCGCGTGAAGTCCATCAGAATGGACAATGCCGGAGAATTTACTTCAAAGGTATTTGATGATTATTGCACGGCAACAGGGATAACAGTTGAGCACTCCGTACCGCACGTCCATACGCAGAATGGACTAGCTGAAGCACTAATAAAGAGTATTAAGTTCATTGCCAGACCGCTTTTGCAGAGTTGTAACTTGCCCAACACTTGTTGGGGACACGCATCTCGCACGCAGCAGCTCTCATCAATTTGCACCTTGCCTACAACATCCATTCCCTATGCAGCTTGTGCACGGATCATCCCAAGATCTCCCATCTCGTAAAATTTGGGTGTATGGTATATGTACCTATACCACCCTCTCGGATCGCAATGGGCCCTCTCCGCAAGTCTGGATATACGTTATTACGAGTGCATCCATAATCAGATATTTGGAACCCATGACTGGAGACTTGCATACAGCCCGATTCGCTGATTGCATTTTTGACGAGGATCGTTTCCCGTCATTAGGGGGAGGAAATCAACATTTGGATGAAAAATGGCGGGAAATCATATGGCATTCCACTAGAATCCCCGCGCATGACCCACGCCTAATGAAACAAATCAAGAAGTCCAGAAGATAATTGATTTGCAGAATTTAGCAAATGAACTGCCTGATCATTTTTGTGATTTGAAGGGCGTGGTTAAGTCGCATGTACCCGCAAGAAATGCACCAGAGAGGGTAGAAATCCAAAGAAAATAGAAGGTATCCCTCATCCTGTTCAGAGGCCTCAAAGAAAAAGAACAGGAAATCTGGCTCCTCAAATCTAAAGTACCCGGATACGTCTGGAGAAAACTAGGCGAGAGGACTTACCACAACCAATCACGAAAATACCCCAAGGAAAAGGGGAGCCAGTTGAGACCTGGCACTGGAAAGAAGCCAACGGAAAAGGCAATTCCAGACTTGAATCTTCCACGGCAGGAAGCCGCCGGAAATAATGTGTGAGCACACATAGGCGATGAAAAGCTAAAGGAACTTGCTCCTGCGATAGGGAATAGCAGAGAAGAGCAAGGAAAAGTGCATGAAGCACCCCATGAAGAAATGGCCATAAACTTTGTAATAACAGGAGAATCCCTGAATAGAGCAACAGCCAACGTTGATGCATACTTCGCAAAGAAGATTGCCTCGATCATTGATCATGATCCCGAGCCTGCATCTCTAGCAGAGTGCAAGAAAAGGCTAGATTGGGAAGAATGAAAGAAGGCAATCATGCAGAGTTAGTCTCTCCAACAAGAGAGAGGTGTTTGAGCCCAGATACCACACACCTCCCATATAAACCCTCAGAGGTCACAAATGGGTCTTTGTTCGGAAGAGGAATGAAAACAACGGTTGTAAGGTACAAGGCAAGGCTCGTAGCTCAAGGTTTCACTCAATGTCCTGGAGTTGATTATGAAAAACCTATTCTCCGGTCATAGGAGGAATTACCTTTAGATATTTGATCTCAATGGCGTCAACTTGAAGTTGAGAATGAAGCTAATGGATGTTGTCACAAAGATATTTATATGGAAACTTGGATTCGGAGATATACATGAAAGTACCGGAAGGAATTCCTATCCCAACCAAGGCGGAGCAAATAGAAACACATGCAGTGTGAAATTGGAGAAATCACTGTATGGGCTAAAGCATCAGAAGAATGTGGTACAATCGCTGAGCGACTTTCTCTGCAAGAAAGGCTACACAAACAAAGATTATCCATGTGTATTTATACAGCGATCCCCGAATGGATTCTGTATAATCTCCGTCTATGTGGATGACTTGAACATCATTGGGACGGATGAAGAAATTGAAGAAGCATGCTCATACTTGAAGTCTGAGTTTGGAATGAAGGATTCGGGTAAAACCAAGTTTTTTTTAGGCTTACAGCTTGAGCATGTCCAAGGAGGAATCTTGGTACATCAATCAACCTACACGCAGAAAGTGATGGAAAGGTTTGGTTTTGAAAAGGCATATCCTGAAAAGACTCCAATGGTCGGAAGGTCACTCTAAGCAGACCTAGACCCATACAGACCTAGAGAAGAGGGGGAGGAAGTCCTGGGAGCAGAATTCCCATATCTGAGTGCAGTTAGAGCGCTCATGTATCTTGCAAATAGCACTAGGCCGGACATTGCGTTCGCCGTGAATTTGCTAGCTCGGTACAGTGCAGAACCCACCAAAAGGCATTGGAAAGGGATCAAGGACATCTTCCGTTACCTTCAAGGAAGCAAAGATCTTGGTTTGTTCTTTAGAAGAAACAATAAACTGAATTTGGTTGGCTACGCCGATGCTAGGTACATATCAGACCCGCATACTGGCAAGTCCCAAACTGGCTATGTTTTCCTATGTGGAGGAACAACAGTTTCTTGGAAGTCGTCTAAGCAGACTCTTGTCTCAACGTCGACAAACTACTCGAAAATCATTGCTTTGTATGAAGCATCTCGTGAATGTGCATGGCTCCGAAGAATGGTTCACCACATCCAGAAGTCATGTGACTTGAACATTGAGCAAACTCCTACGATCATCTATGAAGATAATGCAGCTTGTGTTGCCCAAGCACAGATGGGCTATGTGAAGAGCAATCTTACGAAGCATATCAACCCCAAGTTCTTCTATGCTCATGAAATGCATAAGATGAACGAGATTAAGATATTGCATACTAAGTCATGTGAAAATTTCGCAGATTTGTTTACTAAATCACTCCCAGCATCTACTTTTGAAAGGTGCGTAAAAGAGATTGGGATGATGAGACTTAGAGAAATGCAGATTTCAGGAGGAGATATTTCACATACTCCCACATGAATCTTGAACATGAAGTTTAAGTACCCAACATGAATCTCGAAGATTAGCAATTGAAGTTTGGGCGAATTGTACTATTTTCCTTAGCAAGTTTTTTCATGAAGTTTTCTTGCATAAGGTTTTTGACGAGGCAATTCGTGCAACACAGTAAGCGTATGCTATGTACTCTTTCTCCAAGTATTTTCCCACCAGGGTTTTTCCGGAGTTTTAATGAGGCATATGCATCTCGCGGCAAAGGGCCCAAGGGGGAGTGTTGGGAAACCACGTGGCCCAATAGAAAGCCCACAATGATCCCTTAGCCGAAACCCTAGGCGACTACTATATAAGGAGGAGAGGGGGTCCTCTTATGTACAAGCAATCAGAAATCAATAAAGAATTCTGTCGTCGTCTACCCAAATCTGTGTCTCTCTTTCTCTCTCTGTTCTTCAATTCAGATCCGTTCGGGAACCCCGGACTATTCGATAGCGAGATTCCTTAACCGGACTAATGGTAATCAAGGCCTCTGAGGTGACTTTGCCCGGCTCCGGTACGATCAGTTTCGAAACTTCATCAGGTAGTAGTAACAGTAATACTGGTGCTAGCTACCCGTATCCGTGTATCACGCAGTAATTACAGTCTGCACGCACCGAGCTTTGATGAATCAAGTGATTGACGTTGGCGTATGCATCAGAGCTGAGCGAAGCTCCGCTGTCCTCCCCGTGGTCCCACCTGTCGGTGACCTCTGCTCCAGTCCAGCCGGCCGGCCATCTAGGAGCGGAGGAGCGCTCACGTACGTAACTTCGCCAAACCACTCACCGGCACGCATTCCCTCCACCGCCATGCCGACGGATGTCATTCGGAGACCCCAAGAAATGGAAAAAAATATCACTAGTGCTTTTAAGTATTAACTCTTAACTAGCAGACTTACCCGCACAATTGCGTGTCTAGATATTATTATTTAATTGTCTTTAATATATAACTCTACTTCCAAGGATTGAAATACAATTGTATTTGTTATATAACTCTGTTTATATATGATTAATCTGCATCTAGTTATATATGATTAATCTGCACGGTTATAATTTGGCTCCATTAAAATAAGTGGTAGAGATCCTTTCTTGATATACAACTCTACTTCTAATGATTGAAATATAATTGTATTTATTATATATAATTAATCTGCACCATTATAATCTGACCCTATTAAAATAAGTGATGGAGATCCTTCTCTTTTTCTTCCGATTAATGTGAGAATTTTTAGAATTTAAGTTATTGTGGGATTTTCTTGTCCTTAAAACGAAGGTGCCTTGAATATCACCTGTTGTTTTTATATATATAGATATAAGTCATACTCATCTTAAAACAAACGAAGAGGTAAGTAATCATCATCTACCTTTTTATTTATGCTTTAATATTTATACACTTTTCAAATAGGAATGCATATGATCACCTCCCAAAATTATCAGAGGAGGTGCTAAACCCCTCCTTTAAAGGCCCTATATTGGATTATGCCATGTGGCAGTTGCACAAATCGTAAAGCAACACCAATAATTCCTTCCCTTTCTTCCCCAACTCACTCCTTCATCCGACTCCTGTACTTTGAACTCCCACCGCGTCTCGCTGTCGAGGAGGCAGTAGATGCATCATGGAGGAGTGCAGCGATATCTAAATTCTAGGGTCCCTTAATCGAGTTTATAAAAATATGATTGTGGACTCCTAATAAACAAGATGAGAAAAACGATACATAGGGATTATTTCTTTATTTGCCAAGCGGCTCTACAGAGTATGCAGATTACAGAATGATTACAATTATCTTAGATTGCTTATTGCTAATTGTCAATATCCTCAACATTATGAATTGGCCTCGTATTTATTGTTAGTGTTATGCCCTTGAGGCAATCATTTAGATGATTGTAACATGATTATGTTTATGAATAATATTATGATTATTGGTCCAATGAATGTATATCATTGTATTGATCAACAAGTATGTGACTTGCTTATGAAGCTCTTTACTTAATGATGTAATTCGATAAATATCTCGATCGGATTTCATCAGATAGGACAACGATGAATAGATCGGCACATGTAGTGAGCGATGATCATGCTTCATAGATCATGGGATATGGAGATATCATCTATACATTGTGGGCGCATGTTGAAGAACATGGGTTAGATAGACCATAATGGGACACTGCGAGAATGTTTCATTCTTATGTGTCATCGTGTATCTCATACCTAGTAGATGTATGATCCTTAGACTTGAGATTGTCATATTCCCTACATGTGTAATAGTTTTCCTTGAGGCTATCAAACACTACTTCCTAACCGGATAGTTATAAATGTAGCTTTCATGTTTACTATGAAACGTGCAAGAGGAAGTGAGCGATCAAGATGGAATTTGCCACTCCAATGAAACGGAGATATATGACAAGGCCACTCGTGTGATATGATTAAGGAAGTGCATGGCCATGCCGTGATTGAGAGTCAATCACAACTTATTAATATATCACGAATCGAGAGATGGATTGAATCATCAAAGGATGACATGCTTCGCCTTGAGATCAATCTTCATATATTTGGCAAAAGGATTATTGCATGAGTACTTTTGATAGGATCATCCGATTTGATCATAGTATGTTTGGGAGTTGGCATACTTTGCAAGAAGCCGCTACCAACTATTGGATTGAAAAGGAGTTTTCGAATCCATGTCCAAGCGTCGTGAACTGCAGGTCACACACTTAATGGTGGGACGCATTAATTTGGATTGCATCCGTAATTAATGAACCTCGTGGGCTTAGCATCGATGGGCCCTAGTTTAGGGTTTCATCTTGTGGCTATATAAGGAGGAGGAGGAGGAGGCGCAGGTGTGCTTTCCCACGGTTTAGGAGTGATTCACTCAAACCACGCCTACTCCTCTCGCTGCCTCGCCGAAGCGACCAGTGCAGCGACACACGGCGCCGCAGCGTTCCATCTGCGGGCGTGTGGACTCTGCGGTGGCGCTGCTGCGGCTGGGCGTGGGAGGGCGATCCACGGCGAGGTGAGGACGATCCACTACATCGACGTAACGGCTGGCGGGGGCGATCCACTACATTGACGCGCGAAGGATTCCGCAACTGCGCGTCTAGTGGTAATCTTATCTATGATCCCCTTCTTGCGAGTAGCTTTCTGGTTACGCGGTAGATTTTTGTTTGTGCTAGCGTAGCATACCGCGTTCCTCTTCAGTTATATCGGTTGAAGAGGCGATAGTTGATCTCAAAAAGTGTCGTGGAACCGAGGGGTGTCTTTCCGCCAAACGGTGTCTTCTCGCCAAGGGGTGCCTTTTCCAAAGATAAATGTTAGGTAGTTGTGCGCATCTGTTAGACAACTGTCCGTATATGGACATGTGTGGGTACCACCACTTATCTCCGGCCAGTTCTCTGGTTGGGATGATTATTTTACTGGTCGGGGACGACCAGTGTGAAGCACTGCTATTGAGCTGCTTTGACTGAACTAGTCAGAGGCTTGACTGTCCAAATAAGCGCAAGCTTCATTCTAAATTATGGGTTTTTGTGGGCCCATTAATAGAGTATGGTTTTTATCCATTGAAGGCCCAAATGGAAGATAGGCTTTTTAATCCTCGTCAGAGCCGATGGCTGTGTGGAGACCAGCAGCGGCGACCCGGTCAAGGATAGCGATGGCGAGGTTAGGTCGTGAGGATCGAGGCGCTATGCGAGGCAAGCTCGATCCGACGGCAATGAGATCGATCGGTGGTCGCAGCGAGCACGAACGACGATGGCACGGGTAGTGGTGTGACTCACACCTGCCAAGAACGGAGGTGACAAGGTCAGATCTGGCGGCCACAACTCGAGTGGACGATAGCGGCATGGGTGGTGTCACGGCTCGACGAAAGTTGCAGAAAGAGGGGAGGACTTTAGTTGCAACAATGGCTATTTGTGCACATAGGTGGAGGAAGGAATTATTGGGGCCGCTTCAAAATTAGTGCAGCTGCTACATGCCATAATCCAATGTATGATCTCTAAAGGAGGGTTTAGGTCCTGTATGATGTGGCTATAGTTTTTCTGAAAAGTAACTTTCGGTTAGACTGTATGGTTGAACGGTTGCACGGCTGAACAGCTGGGCTGAAGAGGTTTGGTGTTTGGCAGTCTTGCTTTTAGATGTGAAGGGTGTGGGTCGAGAACGAGGATGAGAGAGGTGGAATTTGAGATTTATAATTGTTAGAAGGGATAATTTTCTTCAACTCTAATGGCAAAGCCAGATCCCCAACCCATCGAAACCGTATGAAGCTACTCAGGCCAGCTTTTAGCTTTCAATTCTTCCTAATACAAATGAGCTGCTAGCTTTTTGCTTCCGGTTGCGAAGAAACCAGCCGTTTTGAACAGTTTCCGACTTACCGCGGGAAAAAGCTGGAGCTAAAGATGTTCCAAACATGGCCTTAGGGCACTCTCAATGTAATGATGTAAACCGTTTCCATAGAATGCGAAGTATGGTAAAATCTAATGTAGAAGATAGTTAAGGAAGAAAGAGAGTATAGTAATTTCTCACGTGAAACGAAGTTAGAGAAAGTGATTGGTAGAAAGGGTATTGATGAGATGAGGTCGGAGCGAAGAAATTATTTAAATGAGGTATTTGCTAGATAATATATATATTATGAAAGTTCTATGTAGAGTTATTTTTATATAATACGGTATATTTCTTCGTAGAATCCCCACCCACCCAGATGTACCGCCTGCGATTCTTGCTCGTGCGACTAAGAAAAGAATAGGCAAGAATAGAATAGCTCGATACCTCGCTTCACTCAGATCGATCGATGGTGAGGCGACATGGCGTCAACGCCGCCCCGCTACCGGCGAGGCCGCCGACGCAGGTGGTCCACGAGTTCGATCCGCTCCTCGCGTCTACAAAAGCGGCGCGTCGGCGGCCCCTCGTGCCCGCCCGTCGCGCCGGCCGACGCCGCCACCGGCGTCGACTCCAGGGCGTCCACCTCGGCGCCTACTCGCTCGCCTCTACGCCCCGGCGCATTGCGGCCCGGCGCTCAAGCTCCACGTCGTCGTTTACGTCCATGGCGGCGGCCGTGGCGAGTCCGCGCGTCCCCAACTACCACCGCTTCCTCAACAGCCTCGCCGCCGCCGCCTGCCCGTCTGCGTCTCGTCGAGTACCGCCTCGCCGGAGCACCGCTCCCGGCTGCCTCGACGATTGCCTCGCCTCCTCGGTGGGTGCTCTCGGCCGACCCTGGTCGCGCGCGCCGCAGCGACCTCGCCCGCGTCTTCGTGGCGGGGACAATGGCGCCAACATCTCGCCACCACTCGCCATCCAACCGGACGCCCATGCTCAAGGGCGCCGTCTTGATCCACCCACAGTTCGGGGCACCGAGGCTGGGCGAGGAGACGCGACCCAGCGGCGCGGCCTTGGGCGCGGTGTGGTTCTTCGCGTGCCGAGCACCGGCATGGGGCGACCCGCGGATGAACCCATGGCGCCCGGCGCCGGCCGGCCGAGACTCAGGCGTCGGCGGGTGATGGTGTGCGCCGCGGAGGAGACTTCCTCGGTGGCGCGCGGCACGACGCTGGAGGCGGTGATCATGGCGAGGGCCGCGAGCACGGGTGGAGCCTGCTGGACACGGAGGAGGAGGGGCACGTCTTCTACCTCTTCAAGCCCGATCGCGACAAGGCCAAGGAGATGCTCGACAGGATGGTCGCTTTCGTTAACGCCGCTGATCGCGCCAAGCAGCGTGCGTGGCGTGTCGGACCACCACTGTTTGTGTGTGGTGTTGCAACTCGCAACTCGGTGAATTTTGTTAAGGAACCTCGCTATCGAATAGTCCGGGTTCCCAGCAGATCTGAAGTGGAGAACAGAAGAGAGAGAGACACGTGTTTAGGGAGAGCGAAGCGGAAATTCTTTATTGCTAATGAATTACGTGTACATGGGGACCCCCTCCTCCTTTTATAGCGCTCTCTAGGGTTTGGCATTAGGGACCACATGGGCCTTCGGTGGGCTTGGGGTTTCTCAACACTCCCCTTGGACCCTTTGCGAGATGCATATGCCTCATTAAAACTCGGAAAAACCCAGTGGGAAAAATACTTAGAGAAAGAGTACATAGCATCGCTTTACAATGTTGCACGAATTGCCTCGTTAAAACCTTATGCAAGAAAACTTCATGAAAAACTTGCTAAGGAAAAGAGTACAATTCTCCCAACTTCAATTGCTAATCTTGAGATTCATGTTGGGTATTCATAATTCATCTTGAGATTTATGTGGGAGTATGTGAAATATCTCCCCGAAATCTGCACTTCTCTAAGTCTCATCATCCCAATTCCTTTCACGCACCTTTCAAAGGTAGATGCTGGGAGTGATTTAGTGAACAAATCTGCAAGATTTTCACATGACTTAGTATGCAATATCTTGATCTCGTTCATCTTATGCAATTCGTGAGCATAGAAGAACTTGGGGTTGATATGCTTCGTGAGATTGCTCTTCACATAACCCATCTGTGCTTGGGCAACACAAGCTGCATTATCTTCATAAATTATCGTGGGAGTTTGCTCAATGTTCAAACCACATGACTTCTGGATGTGGTGAACCATTCTTCTGAGCCATGCACATTCACGAGATGCTTCATACAAAGCGATGATTTCCGAGTGGTTTGTCGACGTCGAGACAAGAGTGCCTTAGACGACTTCCAAGAAATTGCTGTTCCTCCACATAGGAAAACATAGCGGTTTGGGACTTGCCGATATCTGGTGCGATAAATACCGACATCGGCATAGCCAACCAAATTCAATTCATTATTTCTTCTAAAGAATGGACCGAGGTCTTTGCTTCCTTGGAGGTAACGGAAGATGTCCTTGATCCTTTCCAATGCCTTTTGGTGGGTTACGCCTTTGCATCGAGCTAGCAAATTCACAAATGACGCAATGTCCGGTCTAGTGCTATTCAGCAAGGTACATGAGTGCTCCAATTGCACTCAAATATGGGAATTCTGCTCCCGTGACTTCCTCCCCTCTTCTCTGGTGCGTATGGGTCTAGATGCGCTTGGAGTGACCTTGACCATTGGAGTCTTTGCGGGATATGATTTTCAAAGCTAAATCTTTCCAACACTTTCTGCGTGTAGGTTGATTGGTGTACCAAGATTCCTCCTTGGACATGTTCAAGTCGCAAGCCTTAACAAAACTTGGTTTTACCCAAATCTTTCATTTCAAACTCGGACTTCAAGTATGAGCATGCCTCTTCAATTTCTTCATCAGTCCCAATGATGTTCAAGTCATCTACATAGACGGAGATTATCTGAGAATCCATTCGTGGATCATTGTATAAACACACATGGACAATCTTATTTGTTTGTGTAGCCTTTCTTGCAGAGAAAGTCACTCAAGCGATTGTACCACATTCTTCTGATCGCTTGAATTTATACGGTGATTTCTCAATTTCACACTCGACAGTTTCTATTTGCTCCATCTTGGTTCGGGATAGGAATTCCTTCCGTACTTTCATGTATATCTCCAATCCAAGTTTCCATCTGAGTATCTTGTGACAACATCCATTAGCTTCATTCTCAACTTCAAGTTGATGCCATTGAGATCAAATATCTAAAGGTAATTCCTCCCATGGCCGGAGAATAGGTTTCTTCATAATCAACTCCGGGACGTTGAGTAAAACCTTGAGCTACAAGCCTTGCTTTGTACCTTACAACCGTTGTTTTCATTTCTCTTCCTAACAAAGACCCATTTGTGACCTCACGGGGTTTACATGGGGAGGTGTGCGGCATCTGAGCAAACACCTCTCTCTTGTTCGAGAGACTAACTCTGCGATGATTGCCTTTTCCATTCTTCCCAATCTAGCCTTTTCTTGCACTCTGCGAGAGATGCGTGCTCGGGATCATGATCAATGATCGAGGCAATCTTCTTTGCAAAGTATGCATCAACGTTGGTCGTTGCTCTATTCGAGATTCTCCGTTATTACAAAGTTTATGGCCATTTCTTCATGGGGTGCTTCATGCACTTCTACTTGCTCTTCTCTGCTTTTCCCTATCGCGAAGCAAGTTCCTTTAGCTTTCATCGCCTATGTGTGCGCACACATTATTTCCGTGCTTCTGCGATGGAAGATTCAAGTGCAGAATTGCCTTTCTGTTGGCTTCTTTCCAGTGCAGTCTCAAGCGCTCCCTTCTTTCCTTGGGGCATTTTCGTGATTGGTTGTGGTAAGTCCTCTGCCAGATTTTCTCGAGGCGTCTCCGGGTACTTTGGGTTTGAGGAGCCGTTACTGCTCTTTTCCTTTGAGGCCTCTGAGCAGGTTGAGGATACCTTCTATTTTCTTTGGTATTTCCACCCTCTCGGTGCATTCCTTGCGGGTACATACGACTTAACCACGCCCTTGGATCACAAAATGATCAGCGATTCATTTGCTAAATTCGCAAATCAATTATCTTCTAGACTTCTTGATTTGCTTCATTAGTGCGGGGTCATGTGCGGGGATCGGTGGAATGCCATATGATTTCCGGCATTTTTCATCCAAAGGTTGATTTCCTCCCCTAATGACGGAAGCGATCCTCGTCAAAGATGCAATCAATGAACCGGCAGTATGCAAATCTCGATCATGGGTTCCAAATACGATTATGGATGCACTTTCATAACCAACGATATCCCGGACTTGCGGAGAGGGCCCATTGCGATCACCGAGGGGGTGGTATAGGTACATATACCATACACCCAAATTTTCTAAGATGGGAGATCTTGGGATGATCCGTGCACAAGTTGCATAGGAGAATGGATGTTGTAGGCCGACGGTCTAAAATTGATAAGAGCTGCTGCGTGCGGGCTGCGTGTCCCCAACAAGTGTTGGGCAAGTTACAACTCTGCAAAAGTGGTGCGGCAATGAACTTAATCCTCTTTATTAGTGCTACGCTAGTCCATTACTGCGTATGGACGTGCGGTCTGAGTGCTCAAGCGCTATCCTGTTGCTGTGCAATAATCATCAAATACCTTTGAAGTAAATTCTCGGCATTGTCCATTCTAATGGACTTCACGCGATGATCGTGGAAAGCATTCTTAATTCTTATGATCTGCGAGATCGACTTTGCAAAAGCATGGTTTCTTGTTGACAACAAGCATACATGCGACCATTTCGAGGAAGCATCGATGAGCACCATAAAGTATCGAAGCGGCCTCAGGGCTGAATCGGACCGCAAATATCCCCTGGATGCGTTCGAGAATGCGGGATTTCACTTTACACTTTCATGACAGAGGGTCTAGTTATTAATTTCCGGTGGCACATGCAGGCACACAAAATCTTCATGATTCGGAAATTCTTAACGTTAATGCCATGACCTTGTGAGTTGTTCACTATATTTCTCATCATTCTAAGACCGGGATGACCTAATCTACCATGCCATAAAGAAAATAATTGAGCTTCTAAAAGCAGTCTTCAAGGAAGTATACACTTGGTGCATGAATATTCGTGTAGTACAACCCGATTCATATGAGGACATTTTTCTAATACCATTTTTCCACATACCGCGTGCTTCACAATGCACAAATATTCTTTCCATTTTCTTCATTGGTTTCTCGTGAAAACCATTGGCGCGGATGTCTTTAAAGCTTAAGAGAGTGCGAGTTGATTCGAGGTACAAAAGGGCTTCTTCAATTACCAAAGTTGTACCCATAGGCAATATAATAGTGGCTCTTCCTGAGCCGATTACATATGAGTCGCTTCCTGCGATCGTAGTAATCTTTCCAGCGTTTTTCGTGATCGACTGGAAATACTTAGACTCTCTTAAGATGGTATTTGTTGTGCCACTATCAACAATGCATATCTCTTCCATTTGGGCGCTACACGATTTCTAGATAAAAGAAATAATATAATTCTAATCAGACAGAGGCAAAACAATCCAAATATTACTTGCAAAATTGAAGAATACTGGAATAAAGAATAAATTGCGTATTTATTCATGAAAGAAGTATGCTCTTCTAGAGCTTACAAGCCTTTATTCAAAGAAAATGCTAACAACCAAAAACTAAAAGAAATGCATTAAGCGAATCATAAAATATGCATTAATTTACCTTCTATATCATCTGCAGAAGTTTTCTCTTCATTTGCCATAATCATGGCTGCAGCATCGATGTCCAGGCTATTCTGTGAGGATGAGGCAAGTGGGGTGTCTACATCCATGACATCATCTTCACCGATGTTGGCGAAGTGCGCCTCTGCGGGGGCGTTTTCCTTTGCCTTCTTCTTAGCTTGATATGCGTTGATCGCTTCTTTGGATTCTCGACATATCTTCGACCAATGTCCCCAAGTGCCACACTTGAAGCACGTCTGGTTCTGCTGTCCATACGGCTTGGCGTGCGTCTTTTCTTTGTCAACCCTCTTCACAGGGGCTTTGGACTTTCCTTTGGCCTGGGGTCTCTCTTTTCCACCCTGTTTGCCCTTCTTTCTATGAGTGGGCTTTCTCACCTTGTAGCTGTTGGCATTGACTTCAGTGCCAGTGCCTCGTCCAAGGTGGCTGCGAGACATAGTTCTTGCGTAGAACATCGTCTTGCGATTCCGCAACTTGCATTACATCAATCGATTCGCTATACTCCTTGTATGCGTCTGACGATAATTGCGTGCACTTTGGATAGCATTAGGGTGGAAGGTGGAGAGAGTTTTCTCAATCTTCTCTTCATCAGTGATCTTCTTGCCACATAGAGAAAGATTGGTACAAATTACGTGCAAAGCGGTGTACTCGCCACGATACGAAGTCCGCAAACCTCGGCGTACCCAATCTTGCGTGCTTGGGGCAAGATGGTGTACTTGAGCTTTCGAACCGCTCAAGTGCGGTCAAAGCTCAAGTGCACTCTCCTCGACCATATATTCATTCTTTAGAGTGGTGAGAGGTGGTGCTGAGAAAATCACGAGCTTGATCGTTCTGCTCAGCGCGGTATGTTTTGCGTCCTGCGAGGACCCTAGACCAATCGCTGAGCGGAGCTTCTTGCCCCCAAGAACAATCTTTACGTCCGATGCCCAAGTGAGGTAGTTCTGACCGTGCGGGGCCAGTTCTTCAAACTCACGGTTCACAATGCCAGACATCTGCATGATTTCAAAATTACAGTTTAGATTATCTGCGTGTGTCGATAGAAAATGGTTGCGAAAAGCATAAATTTCAGAAAATTAAATACATGTGCATTGCATTATATAAAATAAAGCAAAAGATTCAAAAAAAACATAAAGAAAAAAAACAGAGAAATAAAGCAAGAAAATTTGAAAAACAGAGCCAAATAAATCTTCTTGATTTTCTGGCAATTTTTTCAATTTTTCTGCAATTTTTCTTTTTTTTCTTTTCTTTTTCTTCTTTCTTTTCCTTTTCTTTTTTTTTTCTTTCTTCTCCTCCCGGCCGAGAGGCCTGCACTTGGCCCACTTGGCCTGTTTGGCCCAGCACAGCGTGCGGCTAGGGTTTCCCCCTAGCCGCCGCCACTGTTTCCCTTTTTTTTTTTTTGCGCCCCTTTTCTTTCCTGGCATTCGCGTTTTTCTTTCCTTTTACTTGCACACAGCAGCAAGCAAGAGCAAGCCGGGCAGGCGGCCTTGCGCTGGCGTGGTCGTGAGGAAACCCGGCGGGCGGCGGCGCGGCGGCGCTTCTTAGCGCCTGCGGCGGCGTAAGTCGGCGCTTGCGCGCATATAGCGGAGCTCGCCGGCGGCCTCCTCCTGCGCAGCGCGGCGCGGCGGTGGTGCGACGGTCGGAGCGGCGGCGTCAGCGGCCGGGCGGGCGAGTGCGGCTGCTCGGCGCGGAGTAGTTTCGGTCAAAGGTCCGCGTGGCTTGGGCGACGCGGGCGGCGCGAGCTCGGTGGTCGACCGCGAAGCCGGGCCGGGCGGCGTTCACGGGCGAGGCGGCGGCGGTCACAGCGAGGCCGACGAGGCTTCTTTGCCGGCGCAATCCGAGGTAACGGCGTGCCCTTCGCGGCGCCGAAGGCCGACAACAGACGGAGGCGGCGCGGCGCGGCTGCGTCACCGGCCACGAATCTGATGGCGGCGGCTGCGTCTTGCGCGTCCACGGCGTCTTGGAAGGTCGGCAACGACGTCGAAGCCGGGCTGCGAGCGAGCTGGGCGAGGCCGGAGGCTGCGCCGGGCGCGGCCGAAGCGCGACGGGCGGCCGCCTCAGTGCGGTCGGAGCGGTGGCGCGCCGGCTATAGGCGCGGCGCGCTCGGCGTCGCGTGTCGGCCGGTGTCGGTCTTTGCGGCGGCGAGCGCCGTGCTCAACCAGCGGGTCTTGGCGCTTCGTGCGCGGTGGATGCGCTTCGTGCGCGGTGGATGCGGAAGCCGGTCGTGGTGCTGCGAGGTCGAGCTTCGTGCTCGGCGGGTCTTGGCCGGTGGTGGCGCAGCGGCGGCACGCTGTAGGCGCGCAAACCGAGAAGATGTATTCCCTTTTTTTCTGTGTGCTGTGGCTTCTTGCCACGTAGCTTCATACGGTTGCCGTGTAGCTTCGTGCCACATGACGAAAAAAAAGATGCGTAGGGTAGAAGCATAAAACGACAAGCGTTTAGATTCAATTGTCAAATTTCCCACCTTTCTCACCTTTCAATCTGAACTCCGGTAGAGCTTCGTGCTGATAACGTGTTAAGGAACCTCGCTATCGAATAGTCCGGGGTTCCCGAACAGATCTGAAGTGGAGAACAGAAAGAGAGAGAGACACGTGTTTAGGGAGAGCGAAAGCGGAAATTCTTTATTGCTAATGAATTCTGTGTACATGGGGGGACCCTCCCTCCTCCTTTTATAGCGCTCTCTATGGTTTCGGCATTAGGGACCACATGGGCCTTCGGTGGGCTTCAGGTTTCTCAACAAATTTTATCTCCGGCGAACCAAGTGTGATTCTGCGCCATTCTCGATGAAATAAATGGATGGTGATCTTGCTAGCTGCAAATGCTAAATTCCCTCCCGATTCATGCGTCCCAAAATATCCGATTTATTACTTCTGCATTTGAGAAATTTGAGTTCAAAACACGGCAAACCCGATAAGTGGTTGGATATGTTAAACGCATGGTCATCTTTGGCTTAACTTGCTTCTAATCATCACTCTAATTTGTTTTAATAAAGTTGATTTTTTTTCAGTTTTAAATAAATTTAGGTTAATTTTTAAATTTGGCATTTTATATCTTTTCTAGTTTTACGGTTTTGTGATTGATTTTAGCAAACAGTTTAGGATTCATAGCTTCTCTCACCGTATACTTTATTTACGTAACTAATTACTCTAGTCAAGTTAGGTACTCCCTGTTTCGAGAAATACAAGATATATAGTTTGACTTGTTGAGAAATATAATACTATCTTTATGATGTTTTTTTTCTACTATAGCATTATTTATTATCTCTCAATCATATGTATTTATTCGTTACTATTCACATAAATTATTTTTGTATGTTTCTAAGATAATTACGAGGGGTATCTAAATCATTTTCTCTCGTACATTTTTTTAATTTTACTACTATCTTAATCCTTGTATAGAGTCAAAACACACCTTATATTTTTAACGAAGTGAATTGCAAACATCTACCTGTTTATACTTGTACCTATCGCTTTTGTCCTTCGAAACCATCAAGGAAAGCGCTCCGAATCTCCGATCGGCTTTGGAAAATTCCAACAACATTGGACGTCCTTGTCACCTTTACACAAAATTTCAACCTAGGGCTAGGATGTTTAGGCCCCGCTTGGTTCTTCATGGATTTTTTATTGGTTTCTTAGAATTCAAAAGTAGTTGTTGAATTCATGCAATCCATCTAAGCAACAACACTAATTCCCTCTGCTCCAGAGCAATAGCAAAAAAAGGAAGTGGAATTGAGTAGACTTTTCAAAAACAATTCTGAGACACTAGAGATTCTATTGTTGCGCGTGTCGTCTGTGTGTGTTTCCAATATATGTGTAATCTGCCGTGTAATTTGTCTAAAAACAACATTGATTCTGCGTAGTAGAGTAGACCTCTTCCTCTTTTGGTTATCTTGCTGCCCAATTTGATTCCTAATCCGAGTTCTACTTCATTTCTAGAATGGAAACGGTGAGGGCATTTCAATACTCGCAAACGTTGCTACCCAATTTCTCTCTCTCTCTCTCGAGAAGTCGTCAATACTAGCTGCTGCAAACAACTTTGATTGGCTTACTCATATCTAGCCTTTTAGTATTTAGAAATATGTGCTAAAATATGTGCTACCTAATAGGATTAGGATTTCTAATCATAATAGGAGTATGATTCCTATTTGCTTTCGAGTAGAACTAGGAAAGCTATATAAATCTAAGGGTGGTCATGAAGAACCCAAGAAGCCACGAGTCAACTCATCCAAAGTAAGAGGTGCACGGGATGATTAAAGGCCAAGTTATTATTTAACATTATATTCTTGTATAGGACAAGGATCCAAATGTCCTAAAAGTATTGAAAGGTTGTGAGAGAGAAACAATCTCTTGTACTTTTTTCAGGTTGTGCTTAAAAGATTTGAGGTTGGCTTCGCTATTGTGCTTAAAAACTTTACGGTCGGCTTCGCCAAGTCTTCTCTCTCTCGTCGTGGCTGCTTTAACATCATTATTTTGGTTCTCTCGACAAGATTCAACTGGTTTGTTCTTGAGACCGTGCACGCTCGTTCCTTATCTCACAAACTCTGATATGATCGGAGGGCTGCTACGCATAAGAAGTGGATATGATCCGAGGGCTGCTACGCATAAGAAGTGGTGTGAGAGTGTAACAAGTGGTATAAGAGCAAAGGCCGGATTAATCATATTTGTGAGAAGGTCGGTAAAGCGTTAGATGGCACAAAATCAAGATCGATGTCGACAATGTGGAATCAAGTGGAGAAATCTGATGGCGGATGAAATTTCAGTGTGTGGCAATGTATGGTGAAGGATGCCCTTGCCCATCAAGAGTTAATCACTGCTCTTGAAGAGGAGAAACCGAAAAGACGTCCGCTGAAAACTAGAAGGTGTGGAGCGGAAGGCAGTTAGTACAATCTGCCTATATCTCTCTAATGTGGTAAAGTACTCGGTGATCAAGGAGAATTCACCGAAGAAATTATGAAAGGACTTAGAAAAATTGTATATGGTAAAGTCGCTGACAAACCGATAGGTATTGAAGTGACAATTATACACGTTGCCCATGGAGGAAGGTACACGGTTCATTGACCATCTCAATATCTTCAACAAGCTTATTTCAGTTGATTAGTGTGAATGAGAAAATTGAGGAGAACGATACAGTACTCTCAACTTGGAAGCAATTGGTGATGAATATTCTTGTCGAAAAAAGTACTCTCAACTTGAACGAGGCAGTTGCAAATCTATTGGAGGCAGAGTCCTTGAAAAAGCCATTAGAATATTCTTTTTCAGGTGATCAAGCATTGGTTGCAGTAGTTGTTGCAAACAAAAGCAAGAGTTACATGAAAAAGAAGGGCAAGAGCAAAAGCACATGTGTATGATATCTATGTGACAAGGAAGGACATATGATAAAGAATTATCCGAGTTTGAAGCAAATGAATGGTGCTTGCTTAATGGTGGTAGCAAAAGATGATTAATATGTACTTGTCGTTAGTCAATCATGTACTTCTTGTGGATATATATTAGATTCAGGTTGTTGCTTTCACATATATTCAGAGAGAGAGAGATATTTGACAAAGGATCTCTATGCTCAGTACATGAAACTGTTCATTTGGCTGATTGCAAGGAGTATGCAATTATTAAGGTGGTAATAGTTACATTGAAGATGTATGATGGAGCATATCGCACATTGACAGGAGTTCGGTATATTCCTAGCTTAAATAAAAATCTAATATATGTGGGGTCGCTTGAACTCAAATGTTGTGAGGTATCAATTTGAGGTGTAGTCATGCGAGTTACTTGCAAAGGGCATGTGATCATGAGTAGTATCTAGAGCAATGGAGGATACCGATTGAAGGTTAAACCTTTAGGGAAATCAATAGGAGGACTGATAAAAATCCTGATTAGGAGAAGAAAGCCGTGTCATCAAAGGTAGGTAATCAGATCTCAACTGCAGTTATATGTGAAGCTGCAAAGACGGTTATAAAATCTAGCAGATGCAAAGGTGAAGGTGCTAGATATTGTAAGAAGGAAGATGTGATAGGACTAACCAAGAAATATCATTGAGCAAGTGGAGCTCGGAGATGGTACAAACCATTTGAGTTCAATATGCTCTAATATATTTTACATAATTTTTTGGGATTTTTTTAATTTATAATTTTTTGGGATTTTTTAATTTAATCGCTATATATTTGAAGCTATTTGCATTTCTATATTTTCTAAAGATAAAAATTATTTGAAAAATTCGGGAAAAGGCTTTGGGCCAAAACACATACGGCCTGGCCAAGGTTTTCATGCCTTCACCCAAGCTGCTCGGCCCAGCTCTCTTGCGCCACGCTAGCCTAGTTCTCCAGGCTCGGTCTGCCTGTTCATGGGACGCTAACAAGTGGGACCCACTATCAGTCGCATTCTCTGTGTCTGAGCCGACCTTTGTGCACTGTCTGTGTCCTTCGTAGGCACCGCCTCTGTCTCGTGTTCAACAAGGACGTCAAGGGCTTTAAAAGGAGTGCCTCGTGACCGCAAGATGTCTCCAATCAAACTCTAGATCAATTCCAAGGATTTCACTACCGTTTCCCCATCCAATCAATTCCAAGGATTTTGCCACCTTGTTCGCCTCATCACCAGCTTGCCATGGATGCCACCCGGGATCGCTGAGAGGACTCGCTAATGGCCATTGGACCATGAGCGCCGTCGAGCCGACATCGCCAGCTTTGGGTCTTATAGCGTCTCTAGTGAAATTAGCTTGACGTCAGCATGAGAATGACACGTGGGGCTCAAAATAATTTAATATTGTTATTTTTGTATTTTGTGAATTCTATGGAATTTATTTCACATTTTTGAATTAGTCTTAATATGAATATTATTTAAGTATATGGAAAGTTTGAATAAACCTTTGATAAAAATATTTTATTTGAATTCTAAATGTATCAAATTATTTTTAATTTTTTTGCTATTTTATTTTTTTGTTTATATTTTGGAATTATTTTTAATCAAAAAATGCTTGAAAATCCATTAAACAATGTTCGGGCCGAAACCCTAATGGGCTCAACCCAATTTCTCATGTCGGCCCGGTCCACCTTATCTCTAGCTCAGCTTGTCTATGAACCCGCGACTCGAGCCATTGGATCTTGATCGGGCGGGTGAGGATGGATCAAAAACCTTAAGGGTTAGTAACCGTCGATCTGGGACACGTGGACGGTTGGTTGTCATCGTCTTCGCGGGGTCGTCCAAGACTCAGTTTCCACTACTGTCTCGGTGTGGAACTCCTCCACCGTTTGGTGCATGGACGTCGAGGCTTTATAAGCCGCTCGGATCCCTGTCCGTGATTCCCCAAGTCACGTTGCCCGTTTTCCCTTTGTCACTAGAGCTCAAGCCATTGCCGAAGTGCCATAATCTCTCACTGGAGTAGTTGAGGTCGCCGCCGCCCTATTTCTCACCAAATCTCATCGTTCGCTACCTCTCCACCGGAGTTGAGGTGGTCACCGAGTTGCCCGTGTCGCATTCCCTTAGATCCACCGGATCGCGTCACCAAATCGTCATCGAAGCGCCAAATCGGGGGTCATCTTCTCGGTCTCTGGTGAGCGTGCTCCGTCGAGAGCTCATCGGTCGAAAACCTAGTGCTCTGGGCTGATGTGGCCGCCATGTCGTCGCCACGTGGGTACCACGTCAGATCTGGTGCTTGCGTGTGCGCCCCATCGGCAGCCGAGTTGTTTGCCACATCAGCGCTTGCTTGGGCCCATGTGTGAGTCGTTCTAGTCCGGTGCACTGTGTTCACTGTGGACCGACGATGTCTCATGGACCTGGTCCCAGGCCCACATGTCATCAACTGATGTCATTAATCAGAATTTTTCGAAGAAAAATAATTCAAAAAATTTGGTTTTATTCTTTTTCTGAATTTTCTTTTTATTTGAATATTTTGTGGGCCCGTTCCTCTTCATACAATCTCTAAGTGAGGCAGTTCATGTTTCTAATTTTTTTTTTAAATTAAGATCTATTTAATGGTGAATTTTATTTGATTTTTGGAGTTTGTTTTCTCTCTATTTTTGGTATTTATTCGCTATTTTTCTCAATTCGCGTAGATGTCAAAGTGCCCGGATCATTCAAGGAAGAAGCGTTGATTCAAGAGCATGCTCTAGATCAAGATCAAGACATTTTCCAAGGCAAGTTGTGCTTTGATCTATTGAACCTAGTTTTACAAATGCTTTGTTGTTTTAAGTTACTATTTGATATTTTATGCTGAGAACTGTTTTCAATTAATTTGGGATCTAGTTATTAAACCCAATTGGATTATACCTACCTTGTCATTTGTATGCCATAATTATTTGTCACCCTAGGGTGGTTCATTATCAGTTGGTTGCTAATAGATGGCAACGAGGGTTGGCTAGATCGTGAATAGTGTGCTTAGCTATGCAACGGGTTATTGATATCATTTTTTAAAGTTCAAATCAATCTTGACTAATGGAATATGAAACATATTTATGAAAGGGTGTGTCATGTGTTGTCACACAATGATGTTGAGTTGTTGATGGCATGTGTTGCACGATAATCAACTGGGGTGGTAAATGATTTAGACTAGGGCATGTGGCAAGAGGCTGTGAGCCGTGGTGGGTCTGCATGGTATTAGGTTGACATGTTATTTTATGAGTGAATGTGAGGTGGTTCTGTGAGTGTTTTGTTGGATGTCTTGCCTCGATCAATTAAGGACTTAACCTTACAAGGTGTTGAACTGGGCTAATCATGCAACTACATGTCTGGAATGGGACGGACCTAACTAAGTTACTGAGTCTTAACATTTGATGCCTAACTGAGTGTGCGGTTATGGAGAATTTGTGTGTGCTATGCAGTGGCCTCACATCTGTCCAACGATACGTCCCTCATGTTCTCCTGCTCTGTGTGAGGGAAGGGATAGCGAGTTCAGACTTATCGGGAGGGTCGGTGTTATGACAGAGTTTTTGAAAGGTTTTCTTATGATCTACTAGTCGCACGTCGATGGGTACGTGTTATGGCTGACAGTATAGTTTGGTCATACCATGTGGGTAAAATGCGTAACCTCTGTATAGTATAAATCTATTTGGATAGCTGTGTCCTCGATATTGGACAATACTCAGGAATTTCAGTCAAGGGTTAGATCTTGTGAAATAAAACTTGGGAAGGGAGGCTATGTGCCATTGAAAACATTGAAATTGTTTAGAACTGTGTGCCAAGTTTATTCTTGAGATATATTTGGAAATTACTTATTATTGTTATTTGTTTTACTGTCATTTCATCTATTTATTGTATTCACTTGTAAATGCTGCTTTATTGCAAAGTAACCATATCAGCCATCTATTAGAATAAGCCTTGCGTATAGTTATATTTGACTTGCATTCTGTGCACAACTTGTTGAGTGTTTTTTGTACTCACCGTTGCTGCAACAAAATCATCAGTTGAAGAAGAATATACACCATCTTTGGAGAAGTACCAGGAAGAGGCGAATGTCTACAGAGTGAGCCTTGTCAGTTGCCTATGGCATGCTGAGGGGTTATTTACGTTTTCTTCCTCTGTAGTTTTACTTTAATATTTATAGTTTGGCCCTACGTGGCATGGTCATGTAAAGTCGATTATAAGGTCAGTCAACAGGTGTATATTTAATAAATGAAGTCTTTTATTATGTTTTCGCTATGTATGATTGTGATATATGTTGACCCTATGTGCACTAGCGTGATTTTGGACTAGTGCGATATAGACAGAGGGTCCGGATTTGCATATTTGGGTTCCGACAGCTTTCAAAAGGTTTTTTTATGTCTTCTTAGTCGCATATCGATGTGTATGTGTTTTGGTCAACATTATAATATTGATCATATCTTGTAAGTGAAGTGTGTAACCTCTGTAGAGTGTCAATCTATTCGAATAGTTGTATCCCTAGTTGTGGATAATGCTTGGGAATTTCAATGAAGGGTTAGATTTTATAAAATAAACTTGGGAAGGAGGTCGTGCCAATGGAAGTAATGGAATTTGGTTTAAGCTGTGTGCCAATTTAACTTGAGAAATACTTGAAAGCTTTATTATTATTATTATTTGTACTATTATTTGTTTTGCTGTCATTTTAATCTATTTATTATATTCAATTTAAAATGCCACTTTACTGCAAAATAGCCATATTAGCCATTTCTTTGAAATAAGCCTTCCATATAGTTGTAATAGGCCTTTATTATGTGCACAACTTGTCGAGTGCTTTATGTACTCAGCCTTGCCAAAAACCATCGCTTGATGAGAGTCTACACTTGCTTTGGAGGAGTTTCACGAAGAGCGAGAGTTACTAGAAGGTGAAACTTGTCGATTGCTTGTGGCATATTAATGTGTCATTTACGAAGTTTTCCATTCCAATGCTATTATTTTTTTAGAGTCTAAGCCCTGTGTGGCCTAATAATGTAAAGTCAATCTTAAGGTCATTCAATTATCTTTTGTTTAATAAATATAGTCTTTTATTATGTTCTCGACAAATATCATTACTTGAAAACCAAGTGTGCCCATTTCTGATGCAAAAAACTATTACGGCCTGAAATTTTCAAGTTGTTCAATTAGCATGTATATTGTTATGGAACAAAACTAGATTATGAAAACTATGCGAAAAATATCTACATTACTAAAAATATTTCTAAAAAACATCTACATCCCTAACAATATATATATGTGCACTTCTATATGTAAAAAAACATATCGATCTACATGCATTTCTACAAATCGACTAAAAATATAACTAGATTTAACTACATTTTGTTGCTAAGCACTGCCATGATTTCTTGCTACACACTAAACAAATCGGACGCTGCTACAGCCGCTATAGGATTACAACCCTAAATACAAAACAAAATAAACACTACATTTAACTAGATCTAACCCTAAACACTAAACAAAATAAACCATGAAAATAACTAAATCTAACCCTAACCCTAAACACTAAACAAAATAAACCGTGAAAATAACTATATCTAACACTAACCCTAAACACTAAACAAAATAAACCACGAAAATAACTATATCTAACCCTAACCCTAAACACTAAACAAAATAAATCGTGAAAATAACTATATCAAACCCTAACCCTAACCCTAAACACTAAACAAAATCAACCACGAAAATAATTAGATCTAACCTTAACCCTAACCCTAAACCCTAAACACTAAATAAAATTAACAGTGAAAAAATTACCTGCGAGCAGCCGCTGCTCTTCTTTTCCTCCCTTCTCTTTTCTCTCTTCTTCCTCCCTCTTCTCTTTTCTTCTCCATCCCTTTGTTCTTCTCTCGGCCGAACTCGTTCTTCTGCGCCGTAGCGGCTGAATAAATCGTTGCCAAGTCGCCTGGTTGGGCGGCGGGGGCAGCAGCGCTGTCGCCCTACCGATTACTGCGATTTTTGGGTTGTCGCCCTCCCAAAGGGCGACACAGGCAACGGCTGCGTGAGGTGGCACATGTCGCCCAACCATTGGGCGACATCTTCTTGAGTCGCCGAACCAGAGGGCGACACGTTTCAGTCGCCCAGCCAACGGGCGATAGGAGTACATTTTTGAAAAAAAAAATCCGTGATATATTTTTGCAATTTCAATTAAAAAATGAATTATTTAAAAAAATCCCTATTAGTCATGATTGAGTTTGATGTTTCCAAAAGATATGAGGTATACATGGCACAACTAAGCAAACTAAACACGGTCTACCAACCCGTGTTGATTGCTAATATTAACCAACTAATAATGAACCATCCTAGGTTGACAAATAAATCATGGCGTACAAATGACAAGGTAGGGTATAATTCAATTAGGTAGATTAACTAATTCCCAATTTAATTTGAAATAGTTATACGCATAAAATAACATGCAATAATGTAACACAACATAGCAATTTTGTAAACTGGGTTCAACATGGTCAAAGCACAACTTGCCTTAGTAAAGCCCTTATTATTGCACTGAACCTTGGTCTTGGTTCAACGATTCCTCCTCGGATGCTCCGAACACTTCAACGTCTACGCGTATCGTGAGAGTGTACCAAATAAATTCAAAAATAGAGAGCAAATAAACTCTAAAAAACAAATAAAATTCACCATTAATACTCTTAATTTTAATTTTTTTAGAAATTTGAATCAACTCAATCGGAGCTCGTATGAGGGAGAACAGGCTCACGGAATATTCAAAAATCATAAAAACCTGAAAATTAGAAAAATACCAAATTAATTGATTTATTTTTATACTGGGAAATAGATTAATGACGCAATGCTGACATCACCTTTAAATTTTCACCGAATAAAACAAATATGAAAATCTCTTCTCTGGCTGACATGTGGGCCTCAAGGTCTGTAGACTCGGTCCACGGACCAACCTAGTCTACCATGGACTTGGTCCACACGGAACTTGGCTGGTGTAGGAGCTGATGTAGAATCGACACGCAGACCAATCATGGCACAAAACGTGGCACACATCCACGAGTCTTGGCGGATCGGATGACTGGGAAATGAGCGAGCCCCGGCGATGAACTCAGCGACGGTGCAACACCGGTCTTGAGGAAGACAACCACGATCAAAGGAAAAGATGACGGATTCGCCTCGGGTTTTGCTGGATCTAGAAGATCTTGGTCTGATGAACTCGATGGTGCCTTGGCTTCAGCGAAGGTGAGTTTACAGCGAAGTTCTCTGCAAAAGAACAACGATGGAAGACCACGAAGTCCGACGAGCTCCTGCGAATCAACCATAGCGCCTTGCCGAATACTGCTTGGGCAAAAAGGTGCGCATGCGTCAAGACAACCTCGGAAGACGTCTCGTTGCTTAAATACCATCGGTTCGAGCCATGCACGAAGTTCTATCCCGTTGCGGCGGCGGAGCGTATCGGACCAGGAGTCTAACAGCTGCTCGGAGAAGATATAATTGCGTCCGTCCACGTGTCTCCAAACCATCCACGCGAATTCGATCCAAGGCCCAGATGCATTAGGGTTTCAACTGTCCTAATCAATCTTAGCCGCACACCGAAATCTTACGACCAAAAGCCTTTAGGGTTCCTAGACCATCTCAACCATACGATTTATGATCAACGATCACAATCCCCCAAATGAAGTGGACCAGGCTGCTCAGACGATTGGGCTGGGCCAGCGAGTACCTGGTGATGGCGCATGCTGGTGGGCTAATCTTGCCCAGATGGTAAACTTGATGGCCCTTCAACCAACACTGCTCAATGATTTCCTAGAGATTTTCCAATTAAATTAATTATAAAAAATAAGCAATGCCAAATAAAATAGCAAAAACAACAGAAAATTTCCAAAAAATATTTTGAGACATTTAGAACCCAAATAAAATATTTTTGATAAAACTTCATTTAAAATTTTCATAGATTTAAAATAATATCCGAAAAAGGCATAATTCAAAAATAGAAAATAAATTCCAAAAAATTCTGAAAATTTCAAAAAATTCACAAAATGCATAAATAACATCATAACTTTATTTTGAGCCAAAATTTTGGGATGTTACACGTCCACCATGCCAAACCTCTTGAGTAGATTCTTCACGTACTTGATTTGGCTCTCGAACGTTCCATTCTTGAGTTGTTTGATTTGAAGTCCAATGAAGAAGCTCAACTGCCCGATCATAGGCATCATAAATTCCCTAGACATCATATCACCAAATTCTTTGCAAAATTCTTCATTAGTAGAGCCAAAGATAATATCATCAACATAAATTTGGCATACAAAGAATTCTCCATCTATTATTTTGATGAAGAGTGTAGTATCAACCTTCCCAATTTTGAATCCTTTTGAAAGTAGAAAGTCTCTCGCTCATACCATGCTCTAGGAGCTTGTTTGAGACCATATAGTACCTTAGAGAGCTTATAAACATGATTTAGATTTTTAGGATTCTCAAGCCAGGAGGTTGTTCAACAAATACCAACTCGAATATTTGTCCATTTAAAAATGCACTCTTCACATCCATTTGTAAGTTCAAGCTCCATTGGTTTTGGTGATTGGTTTAATATTAATGTTTAATCATTGTTTAATGACAAATCTAATCATTATGGGACTAAGATGTTCTATTGAGCCTTATTCTTATTAGTCTCATACTTGGATGGAAAATGGAAAACCTAAGGTATGCACTCATATTCATTCTATTATCTAAACGCATACTTAGATTTCAAGTTAAAGTATGAACTCTTCCGTTGCTTTAGTCCAAATATGTGCATTATGTTCCTAATTCATATATTACATGAATGCACACATCTAGGGGGAGTTTATAATTTAACTTGTTGTTTCAAAAGTATTGATCTATGTCTTATTGCTAAATAACATATAAAGGATCAAGACTTTGAAACAATCATTTGAGTATATGAAACTTGTGTAGTTATATATATACTCATATCAATTTAAATGAAATTTAAATTGAGTTCGATTGTCGTTCAATCAATAAAAGGACATTTCATCATGTGTTGATGGTGTTCCTTGTTGATTAAAGACAAGCGAAAAGTTCTTCAGTATAATGAAGCATTAGTTGCATCAAAGTACTCAAGACAACAATTAATCATTCAAATTGATTTGGGTTGTGCACAATCGATCTTGGAGGCATCCATTATGTGTTAATGGAGTGCGGTGATGATTGAGACAACCGTATTTGTTGGACTAACAATCTTCTACGAGTTGTGAAGTAGGTTGAGTCCAAGATAATGAAGATTCAAGAAGAAGAAGAAGTCATCATGTGTTGATGAGCTTCAAGAGGTGATCTCGAAGTAAAGAGAAGAGCTAGAAGGTTCATCATGTGTTGATGACCAAGAAGAAGAAGAGGTGATCCTGGAGAGAAGATGATTGGAAATCATAAAAGCTCCAAGTGGATCTCTAGAGGCAAAGGTATAACTAGCTAGGGCTAAGGATGTGTTCCTAGTCTTTTACCGGTCTCGGTGTTTGGATGGGAGACCGGGTTGCTAGTTAGGTTGCCGTACTATTAAGAGGGGTTGAGTCTTTTAGCTTGAGCTTCATCATGTGTTGATGAACTCGATCCGGTTCACTCTAGCTCACTCTCTTGGTTTAGTTTTTGCATTGAGCTAACCATTTGGCATGTGTTGCAAATGGGTGAAGCTCGTGCGTTGGATTTTGCATGAGCTAAGTATTTGCATGTGTCGCAAATAAGGGAGCTCATGCTTGCTTCTTGAGTGAATCTTATTTGGTTTGGTTTTTGCATGAAGCTATGGATTTGCATGTGTTGCAAAATGGGAAATAGCTTATGTAATATTGTTTATGTGGTTATTGCTTGGAGCTAAGTTTTGCATGTATTGCAAAAAGGAGAGAGCTCAAGAAATTTGGTTTAAAGTGGTTGCATGGAGCTAGAGATTTGCATGTGTTGCAAATAGAGAGCTCATGCACTTGAGTTTGATTGGCTGTTTGCATGTTGCTAGAGATTTGATGTGTTGCAAATAGGGAGCTCATGCTTTGGTGTTTTAGCTTGTGATTGGGTCATGTGTTGATCATCACAAGGCTAAGCTTGGTTTAGTTGCAAAATATGTTTTTGCAAAGTTTGATTTGTTATTTGCAAATGTGTTTTGCAAATAAATTTGGAAGATTATGAGGTTCGATCCTAGAGCATGTGTTGGCATTTGCAAATGTGTTTTGCAAAGTGTCGGGATTATGTGTTGATCCTTACATGGCTAAGAGGATTGATCTTATAGGTTCGTGGTTTATTTGCGAATGTGTTTTGCAAATAAGTTGGAGTTTTTATTTGCAAATGTGTTTTGCAAATGAATTTGAGATTATGGGTTTCGATCCTAGAGCATGTGAATAGGGTTTGCAAATGTGTTTTGCAAATTGACTTGATCATGTGTTGATCCTCACATGGCTAAGAGGATTGATCTCATAAGTTCTTGGTTTATTGGCAAATGTGTTTTGCAAATAAGTTGTGCTTAATGAGATTCTATGGAGTATGTGATTAACATGTTCAAATGTGTTTTGCATAATATTGTGATCATGTGTTGATCCTCACATAGCTCAAAGAATAAATCTTTAATGGTTTGGAAAAAAGTTTTTGTGAAAAACCGTGTTTTCTCCTTATGGCCGGTCGTACCGCTCATGTAGGGCCGGTAGCACCGTCTGGCTAGTAGTACCCTTCAAAAGTCTCACTCTCAGAGAAGTGCTTTCGGGGTATTGCTCTGAATTTGGAATCCAAAAATGTTGGGATTGTATTAATGGGCGATGGGTTGATGATACAAGAGGGAAGTTTTGTAAAAGCAACAGGAAGAATTGCTCAGATACCCGTGAGCGAGGCTTACTTGGGTCGGTTTAATGCAAAAACACGTCCTGCCTAACAGCCAGCCCATCAGGTTCACTTTGCATGCCTTACAGTTTCGAGGCTCTGGAATTGAAGCACCTCTTTCCCAACCACTACTGATTGGCAGTCGAAGGTCATTCAAAGTTCCCTTACCACATATTTACTAACTTCTCTTCGTTCGCATGAGAAAAAGTTAGAAAGACAATTTCGAATAGTTTTTCTAGTCATGTTAGCACCCGCTTCGCTTCCGATATCGGTATTATGGCTTTGCGCGGTGACCACTACATTATAACATCGGCGACTCAATGTGAGTGTGTCGGTCACCTTGTCGAGGGCATACTTTCTAATCACTTTTCCTTCGGCCATTCATCGTGAGTCCTCTTGCTGCGTATTTGGATCCGATTAAATGCGTCTTTTCTTACCATACCGATTTGAAAAGGTGCTGACCTTCAACTTCAAGGAAAGAACGGTCCATAAAACCCCCTTTTTACCGACCGTAACAATTTGGAATCGCGGGAACAACAGGCCCCACTTCCACCGATTTCTTTCGGGAAGGTTCTATAAGGAATAAGAATCAGTTTGTGACCAAAATCGAGTTGGACCTGGAAATGCAAGGAATGCAAGAGATGAATCTAGTAGAAGAAACTCCCTAAGAAGTGAATGAATTAGAGGGGGGACAGGAACCCCCGCAAGAATCAAACTCAAACCCACAGTGGGCAGACCTAACAAGAGGACTAAGCGCTTGCCATTTAGCTAATAAGCCCGTGGATATTGAAGTTCCCCAAGCTGTGCTTCCCGATACTGTATTTGGAGCTCACGAGGCTCATAACCTTGAGGTCACGGGTTCGATTCCCGTCTCCGCACCTATAGAGCTTATTTTTGCTCGCAACAAAAAAAAGGAGAAGAAAAGCAAAGCCTATTCTTCCCATTCGCTGGAATGAAATGACTCTATAACAAAGATAAGTGAAAGGAGAGCAAGACTTCCTTTTCTAAAAGAAGAAAGAACTAGACTTCTATAAGAAGATTTTGATAATCGTAGATCGTGGAATATTCATCTATCTTATTAGGTAACTACTTTAGCTGCTCTCGGCCGAACCATCGTGAATAGAACTAGCGCTTCATTGGATTCCCGGAATTACTTCGTTAGGGCTCATGAGCTGCTCTTTCTATTATGATTTACGTCTGTGAAAGCTCCTTTGACTCCGACCCATAAGCTATTCTTTCACCAAAGACTTTGCACCTCTGAGGCGACTATTGGCGAATTCCTTTGCACATGATCCCTCGTCTTAATTATGCTCTGGTGATTATTAAATCGCAATGCTTTCTTTGTAGTGCGAGGCTTGCAGACCTAGAGTTTATAACTTATTACCATTACCTTAGCAGATCAACCTCACTGTCAAGGTTTTCAGCCAAGGGCTCCATACCCTCCCCCGTTGCTCGAGGTTTCCTATCCTTTCTTTCCTAGTCCTGAGTCAAAGTATGTACTCAGCTATCTTATTCTGACGGGTTTCACAGCACTTAGTAAGCATACGTTTGAAGACCGAGTTGGTTGATTTGCCAAAGCAAGCACGTTCCTCGGCCTCGGCATCTAAATCAGCATCATCTAAATCGGCATCTTCCATTCCACGAACAGCATCAAGGAAACCCTGGTTGAGAGGATGAATCCGAATTTTAAGACCCCGTTAGTAGCGGCGAGCGAGAGCGGAACAAGGGTTTAAAAAAAAAAGAAATCCGAAGCGGTTTCATTCGATTTGTTGTGGATTGGATGATGGCTAGCCAGGTCAATAGTTCAAGTATCAATGAAAGTCTCTATTTCAGTAAAGTAGAAATGACAGCTGTTTAGGTGCTACTAGTTCAATGGGTATTTGTCGTTGATCTACATTGGTATTGGATGTATCGTTAGGTTGTCTTAGGAGTCTATGCTCCTGTTCTCCTCTCTGAATAAAGATCACTTCCCTTTACCCACCACGAATACGAAGTGTGGTAGTTTGCCAATGTTTAGTAGTAGGCCCGGTTCACGGGTTCTACCAGCTATTCGCCCAATCATAGTCAAAATCTGAGTTTGATCCACGGCTCGGAAGGAGCAGCGAATGGTGTTGGTCCTACGGATGGTGAGCGGATCGCCTCGGCCTCTGGGCGCGTCGTAACCGCATGAGTTCACCGGGGTGGAGCACGGTCCGCCTCGCTCACTCTCTTTAGAGTAAATGGTTGACTCTAACACTCTAAATAAAAGAAGAGGAGAGCAGGGAATTTCTTGCTAATCAGGCGTAGGCGAGAATGTCGATATCGGTCAAATCCGGACTGATCGTCCTTGAAATTACAGTCCTCGCAAGCTCCACCCAGGAATGACCCCCCTGGAAGTGATTCAATGGCTTGTTGATCAAAAATGGTGCTATTGCGGCTACACCTCCCGTAGATAACACGTATTCGTATTCCCAGTATTTCTTTCCTTGAGCTCAGCTCCGAACCTAACAATTGCTTATCCCTTCCTTTCTGCTGACTGAGGGAGTTGCGTCTACTATTTCTAGTGAGTGAGAGCTCCCTCGATAGGGAGGACGAGCGGAGGGAAGGAAAGGATCAGTACATGGAAAGGAAGAAACCCACAAGCAAGTGGGTGCTTCGCTAACCAGAGTATACCACTATTTCTAACCTTTTTCAGAGACAAACCCATAGGAGACAAGGAATGAATGGCCTCGTCCCATGTACGGTTCGGAGGCCGAGCCCCACCCCAGCAATAATGGTGCGGCTTAGGTCAACGACGCTGAACTCCGGGTGAATGAAATTATCAGTGACAAAAGACTTGCATGAAATATTTGCGTGCCCGAGACTCCTGGTTCATTGGTTGAAATACCGTCTTCTAAACCGAAGAGAGTTATGTATCGGATTTCAAATGGTGCGTTTGCTGGCTGTGGCTATGAGTGAATCTTATCATCACTGGCGAGTGGTATCGTATCACCGTCTTCAAAGAGTAGAAGGAGTCCGTAATAAATCTCATTGCAGGATGAGACTTTGTAAGAGTGAATTATTTGCATGGGCGAACTACGTGATCCAACAACAAGAAAAAGAGGAGCCAGGAGAAGGTTCAGCTTGCGGCTTAAGATGCATTAAAGTGGCAAAAAAGGCTGGTTATAAACCCACCGTAAAAAGAAATAATAAGAATATTAGTCACTGGAGCAAGATGCAGATTGGGAAACATGAAATCGAATCAAAAGCTAAAATGGGCCAGCGGTGTAGTATCAGATCCCAAAGATAGTAAGTTCTTTTTTCTTTCTTATTGGAAAAAGTCTTTTTCAAGGCTTTATCTGATTTTGAGGCTTCGTCGTCCGGCTCCTCAAAAATTCATTAGGATCGGTGGCTCATCCTCATCATCAGAAAAGAAAGCAGAGACAAAAGCAGATTTGTTTCAATGACATATCTAATCGGTGAAATTGATGTCGAAGGAATCCGGACTCCGCAGATTCGATCTTGATTTCGACCTTCATCGATCGGGAAAAGAAGAAGGACCCACTTATTCCACTCGGAGAGACCGAACGGGCAACAAAAGGTGAAGGAAGTTCTCTTTCCATTCCAACTAAACTAAGCCGAGTGGTTCAAGGCGTAGCATTGGAAGCGCTATGTAGGCTTTTGTTTACGAGGTTGAATCCCTCTCTTTCCGTTTCTATTAATTCACCAGCGTTACCGACCACAATGTATCAAATCAAATAGATTTCAGCAATAAGACCTTTATTTGATAGAAATTCATTATTCAAAATTAATTACTTTAGTACGTAAAATACAAATGAGCAAAAAGCTTAGCTAGATCGGGCTAACACGTTCCTCGGGCCTTATACGGTAATTTATTCAATTACTTGAAGCTGTTTTTCTTTCTTTGTTGAATTATTTATTTCTCTTTTGGTATGTTGGTTATCTAAAAGCATCATGACTTGTTTTAGTACTTTCGTCACAACTATGACATTGGCATGGGCCTTTGCTCAACTAGACTATCGAGCTCGATCATGGCAAGCGGCAATGGACCATAGGGGTGAGAGCGAAGAAGACATAAAAATCAGGTTAGGGGATAAAGAAAACCTCCGGTACAATCAACATATTGAATCTCGCTTGCTCGGCTCGGTCTTGAATGAACTCCTTCATTGATTCCGGTTGCTCGTGAGGGGCTTGTGAAAGCAAGCGTAGGAGATCAAAATGTCGTCCACTGCTGCTAACCAAGCTAAAGTCATTGCCCTTGCCAGGATTCAAGTAAGATAAGAGCGAAGGTCATACTACTTGCTCTCTCCCACCACCGATTTACAAATTTTATTAACCACAGAATTTAGTGAGCGGCGCCAAATCCTTCTATGGATTGCTTTTTTCGCCTCTTTTGCCGTCAACATCTCATGACACGAGCTGATGACTAGCATTTTGTCATAGAAGTTCGTGAAAGAATGTTCTTGTTTTTCGTTGGAAAAACCAACTACTTACTAAACAGGCTCTACTTTAGGGGTCGGGTCTCGATCCGAGTTGTCCTTCTCAACAGAATGAGGCATAACAGTCTTAGTCTGTTTGTGTGTGGGTATGTCGGTTGGAATCATCAAGTGACGCAGATGGTATTTTCCTTTTTTCAAGTGCTATTGCCTGGATGGTGTTCTCGGTATCGTTTTCCCTCCGGCAGACTTTAGGCCTCGCTCGGCTCGTTCTTCGCTTCAGATCTACCCTTCGGATAAAGCTACTTTACCGAAAACTCTCGCTTTATGCCAAGGCTTTCCCTCGTGGCGATCAAGTCCTCCTTTTTCATTAAAGAAGCAAATAAATGACTTCAGGGCGGCGTGGTTGTGTGTTGATTTTCTTTTGAACACATACTTGATTTGCTCCTTGCTACCTAATAAGAGTTCAGGAATGAAACTACTTCAATGACCCGAGGTTCCTTTAGTCAGCTCGGGAACTCGATCTAGATTCATACCATGATTAGACCCTTGTTCTCACTCCTCTCCAACAATAATATGCAATTGGTATTATTGCCCTGTTGTGTAGCCAACTTATATAAGTTTGTGGTTAACAACAACAATTTACAAAGAAAGAGGGAAAATACTCCATGTGTCTTGTTTACTCATGACATGCATCTCTGTCAAAGCTAGCGTAGCGCCAGCCGTCGAAGTGAATGAATTCGAAAGAACGAAGAAGTAAGGAAATGAGACGACTCTTTCTTGAACAATTTCATAAGCAGATCTTCCCCTCCACACCAATCACGAGTTTTTTTTATTCCTCTCGTATATCGTCGTCACGCCATCCCTTTTATTGGAGTTTTATTGCAGCTAGCGCTTAGTCCCTTGCTTGTTGGCTTCGTCGACCAATTCCTTGTGTCGGCTCCGATCCAACTAGTAAGAGGAAAGATAGATAGAAAGAATTGGGTGGCGAGTTGGCTTGCTTCCAAGAGAATAAACACTGGCGACTAAAAACATGATGCGCTAGGTTTCGATCGATTAATCGAGATAAGTGTACTTTTCATTCTATTTGGTTACCACGTGCTTTTCACTTCATGATCATGGCTCATTTCCCTCGACAAAAATTTTATCCCTTTTTGGAACCGCATAAATCGAAGGATAGAAATCGATTGTTGGGGTTCGACCTCGAGACGATAGGGATGGAAGCTAGACCGGGTGGGTAAGCGGAGTTTGTATGAGCCGCACAAAATGATATGTTGGAGAATGAATGGTGACCACCTTATGGGCCCGCTTAGAGCTAGAGGGCGATCACTGTCTGGGTCGGCCGGGATCCGCCTCGAGAGTTGGCAAAAGTACCTCAACTCATCGGAGGAAAATGCGCGTCAGAACCATCCACAAGCCACACCTCCGAACCACGAACTGAACTTGGGAGGAAGTCTTAAGTGAGCCCGATTTCTCAAGCGGATCTATGGAATGAACTTTCCCGTCGGCTCCAACCCGAAGTCGGGATAATCAAAGCGCCCTAGTCGTCGAGCAAGCAAGGGCTTCTCCGCTCCACGGGAGAGAGTGCGATGATGGGCGAGAGAGAAAAAACCGGGATGGATCGGGAAAAGTGACCTCGGCTCAGATACGACTTCCTTCCCCGCGCATAGCTCGGTGACTCCTTCCCTTTTTCCCGAATGAATTCGCGATGAAACACGATGAATCTGCCCTCATCTTTCTTTCTCATTGAATGAACCACTTGGCGTCATCCCCACCTTCCTCGATTATCTCCTTGGCGGTCCCTGTGAGTCGGCCGCTTTCTTTTCTTTGTTTGGAGCGGGCGCGTACTATTACCACTCGTACCACACCACGGGTGGTTGGCCTTCATGCACGAGTCTTCCTCCGCCGCCAACTTCGGCGTCGTCATAACCAAGCCTAACCAAACCTCCATGCTCCTTTGGTACTTTAGCGTCACCGGGGATATCATTGCTAAATTGCCACACTTTAGCATATTGTCTAACGTGTGTGACTCTACTACAATTGTCATTTCAAACGGACTTAGTTAATTTCCTGCTGGCTGGCGGCTGCTTCTATGAGGTCATTTCCTTTCACATTGGGAGATACCACCTACGGCATGTTCTAATAGTAGTATGTAGGGTAGGAATGTCCTACTAATAGTAGTAGTGTAGGGCTTGTCAGTGAATGGACTCCTTTCAATGGCAGTCTTTGGAGCAAATTGGTTCGAGGATTCTAAGGTTAGAAAAGAGTTACCACTCAAGGGAGGAGCAGGATATGTGGAAGGCTATCACGGTGGCTCAAGGCCGGCCGGTATACTGGACCGATCTATATTGAGCCATATTCGTCAATTCGTCGACAATTTGGCCTCACACAATGTATCCTGTTCCACGGGCGGCTTAATCAACCTGGAACACAAGAGAACCCTTCTTATCGAAGAGAATTGCGTATTAAAGAGAGACTTGAATCATAGAAATGAATGATCGGGCATAGGTGGCACGAGTTGGCGATGCTTATTCCTCGAATCTGTCATTGTTTCTTCTCAGAAAGAAGTTGACAACCGTAGGCCTTCCACCTCCGCGATTGGAATGCCTTGCTCGCTAATCGTGAATACTATATGCCTCATCCATGCTAGCGATCTCTACCGTCTTATTGATCGAAAGCTATGGATACTTATTTCTTTTCTTGATGATTGATAAGCTAGTTTGAATTAGTTGATCGGTAGATCACAGGTGTATGCCCCATTTCACGGGCCATGGCGTGTGACCGTGGTAAGGCGGGGGCAAGTGTTCTTGAATGGCGGGCCTTCTTTACAACTATATGAACTCCACTCACTCTCTGCATCAAAATTCCATCTTTATCCTCTCTCTTTCTTTATGGAATTAGACTCTTTAGTTGGTAAGCCCTACAAACAAAGATAGATGAAAGAATGCGAAAGACAACTATCGACTTGAGGATCGCGGGGAGGGGAATGAGTGGTGATTCCACTCCACATTAGGAGCGTAGGCTTTGCTTTGGGAGGGATGGATGTTCGTGCGGAATTGAACCCGTGTCTTGACATGAAAAGGCGATGTCCTAACCCTTTGGGCGCCACTTGCGTGATTATAGAGAAGAAGGCGGTGTCCGACCACAAGAGCGGTTTAATTACTTGCACTCATCATTGAGAAGAGATGTTTTGGTGTCCCGTTTTCCTATTCTCGGGACATGCCCTATTTCTAGTGGAAGTCAAGTACATTGCACTTGCTGTGTGTTATCAAAACTTTATTTGAGCGGAACCACTAGCTCGTGATAGTACACCTCTTAGTAGAGGCAAGCCGGTAGTAACCTAACCTTTTAGAGTCGGAAGTCGGTAGGAGATCGCATTTAATACAGGTGAATTGATAGCCTCAATTCAACAAAGTCTCATTGTCTAGAAACCAAGCGGATAGTAGTTTAAGGCATGGGAACTCCGAATAGCCGCCCTATCTTTGAAGCATTTTCTTCCCAATTATTACGTAACTTCAATGGCAAGTTTCCCATTAAGTAAGCTCCCAAACCTACCAATCCTACACTACCAACGAACTTATTGGCGATTAAGCTTGCCCAATAGGATGCATCGGCGAAACAAGTGGGACAACCGCTAGGATCTTACTCTTCTTGGCCCTTATTAGCCCTCTCCCACCATATTTTATTGTGGAGTTACGCTGCGGCGAGTTTACCTGTAGATATTCAAAATCCTCTGTTTATCTTGGGCGATGATGTGGTCATTCTTGACCACTCGTCGCGACCGAGTACAAGCGGCGCTTAGATGGTCTAGGTGTGACTCTTTCTTCATATCATTCAGAATGGGACTTTGGCATTTTACTAACTTATTGGGAAAGAAGGATATAGCGATGAATATGAAAGAAAGCGAAGAAAAGCAGCAGGCCCGGCCTTTTGGTCTGCATTCCACGGACTTGTGCATAGATCCTTCATCCTTTGCGACTGCTTCTCGTGCATGCCGGCCACCTTCCCACTCCTCAGCAACGAAACTGATCTAAAATATTACTTCCCTCCTACCAAGAACTAGCCGAGCTCTCTATGCGAGGAACAGGATACAGATAGGCGGATTGCCGAACAACGAGTACTGCATCCGATAAGAGTGTTCGCTCGGCTCAAGCGCCACCTGGGCTGGGGCATAGAATTTATCCGATAGCTCTTCCGTCCTGCGAAAGTGACCGACGCGACGCTATACCGGAGGGACCCCTTCGGGGGGAACGAGGGTATAGATCAGATTTGTCTGTCCGAAAAAACGCTATATGACTAGCTCTTATACGAGTTCCTGGTAAACCACTACTTGCGTAAAGTACTCCGCTCGCTCCCCTGCTCGTTCAAAGTATTCCACTCGCTAGGATCTTAGTAAATAAGCTTGCTCGACCTTACCTTTCCTTCCCGGAATTCTTCCACTCTTGATTAAGCTGGATCAAGGCTTGGTCTTCCCTTCTCGCCCAACGGCGTATTAGCTATGCGTGATAATTTTGAGAAATTCAATCACATTCAAGAGCATTTCGATAGGTCTCAACAAAGCTGCTGATCCCAGCGTAGCATTCAAGACAATTGTTCCAGCTTCGGTCTCCCTCCACCGTTCTGTCAGACCATAATGAAAACGCAATTTCCGTTTTTCTTCTAGACGAATACGATATTGCGATCTTTTCCCAGAGCGGGAAGGCGTATCATACGACCTACAAGCCATATTGATAAAAAGGTTGGCAAGAGCCTCTATCTACACAGTTAGCAGCCCTCCTTAAGGAAGATGTTGGAATGCCTCTTATGCTAGATTTCGGGGCTGTGCTCTTGGAGTTCTCCTATGATTGTGAAATAGACTTCCTCTAGTAATAGGATCAAACCCGAAAGGGTTTAGGAAGAAAAAGCCAAAGCGGGGTGGGCGTGCATGTTCAAGTCTTTATCGATCGGGTAGATCCATATGTTACGGGAGACGAGGTGTAGCGCATCTGTCGGCACCCTAGTGGACTTGGCGGTGCTCCTTTCTCAAACCGAACAACTCACGAGCGTTAGGAAAATAAGGAAGACCACCTGAGCGAACCGAGAAGGACTTTACTTATCCGAACCCCAAAGCCCGCCGTTCTCTCGCTCTCCTCAAGCGCGCTCCTTGCTCATGAGCGGCATACAAAAAAAGACGCTCGAGATGTGGAAGAGCGCTACTAAGGACCTAACGGTTCGCCTACTTGATGAATGAAAGAACATGAGAAAGGGTTATAAAAGAAAAGGCGATTTAAAGTCTACTACAAGATGCAGTCAAAGTCGGTGGTGAGTTTATTCTAGCCTCGCCTACTATTTTTTTAGTAGGCGGCCCGAGTTATGAAGAGCTTAGGGATAAAGAGTGTCGGTGCGTGCGTAGCCTTCATTCTACTACGCTACACAAAGTCACTTAGCTCGACGTTAATTAAGAGAGTAAGGAGGAATACCCTACATAGAAGAACCGCAGTTAAACACAAAGGTATAACCTTTAACTCCCTGGCTCTTATCCTTCAAAGCGGAAGATGTCACAGTCAAAGATGAAAAGAAGGAGAAGAAAGAATGAGAAGAGAGAGGTGAAAATGCTCTTCTCAAATCATATCTCTCGGTTTGATCGACCCGGACACTCGAATAGTTTATGGCGATAAGAAGGCCTCGAAAAAATTACCTTTCCTTCCTAGCTTGAGAGCAATACTACCTGTAATAACTCAATGAACTTATCCTACTTAGGGAACAGTGGCATAAAGGCATTCCACCATGGGACGAAGAAGATGATGAAGATTTTCATTCATATCCGAGGAACATTTTCACACCCATCCTTTACGGCATGCGATCTAGGGTTTTCTAGCTAAAGGATGAAGTGCCCACTAGGGATGAATGACTAGCGCTCAAGAACAAGCAAGGGATGAGCGCGGGAGGCGGCGTTGCTTGTTGTTTTATTATCACATTAGAGAAGCGGAACCTCCAAGCTCGGACATCTCGAACTCGAAACTACCCTTCTATCCCACCCTGCTCCTCGGCATCGGGCGAACTACGACGAAGGAGGGATCTAAAGTCCAGTCTTCAAGTAAAGAACCCACCACATCCCCAGCTATCTTTGACTTGCTACATTGTTCAAAAGCCGAAACGTTTTGATCGATTCCGTGTATTTAACATATTTCAGAGTGGTTAGGAGAGAGAATCAATGACCAATAAAAGACCAACGAAACGACGAGTGAGAAGAATAAGGAGGAGTAGTAGGAGGAGCTTTCATTGAAGTAGAGGTTTGATCGAGTGATGACGGGAGATAGAATGAGCTTAAGAACGAAGGCCGCCATCCTTCTTATTCAGGAACCCTTTGTTTGAGGGATCAACCTTACATGCCATACGTGACTGCTTTCATGCGTTATAGGTTTGGAAGTTAGAACTCGGAAAGGTTGTCCTGTGACTACCTTTGAAGTCTTTGGGTAGGAGATCAGGCTAAGGTCTTATGATGAGCCACGCGCATATGAGGTTTACTGCAGCCCTAAAGCTCTGTCCCCTATCCTACCACTAGATCTCCTCTAATCCGTTCGATCACAGTGAGGGGCCCGCCCGTAATCTTCTCACCTGGTTTTCCTATTGTTTTCCTTCCGTTGCGTGACTCTATGTATTCAGTTGGCAAGGAATAGGGTCTGTTGCAAAACAATGGCTTTGACAACAAATTCGCTTTCTATAGAACCCCTAAGTAGGGAAGGTACTAAAAAGAAACTCAAAACTAGCACTACTAACACAGGCTGAAGAGGATGACCTCGAAAAAGAATACAATTAAAGATGTGGCCTTCCCTCCAAGCACATATATGGATATGGAGCACTCTTTTCCACCCTAAAAAAGAATAGCCAGAGATGGCTTAGGGGAAAGCGTAGTCATATTGTGTTCATGGCAAACTTGAGGTGGGCTTCGACCAACCTGTATGATTTAATAGTAGTCTTGCGTGATGGGCCACAAACTGTCCCTCGGCGAGGTCATTCTAGCAATGTTTTTAGACGTCGGCTTGGAGCCAACCTGCTAGTGCTTATTATCAGGCAAGGACACCAGAATTTGGACTGTAAGTGGAAGAGTTACATACTCTCGCTTTGTCCCCGCCACTACAATCGAAACCGCCTCTGCTCTTTCCAAGTCAGCTCTAGTCTCTCGTTACTGGCTTGAAGTGCAGATTTGAAGTCCAATTAGTCTATTTCGTTTCGATCTGCCTGTTGCATGATTTTTGATCTTTTTTTCCAGTCCTTGGTACAATACAAATCTTGTTGCGAAGCACACTTCGCAGTCTAGCTACCTATCCGTCTCTACCTCTGGCAATAGATCTATCCCACTCTGTCCAAGCAGTCGAGTTTCGCTTCTTTCCAGTAAGTCACTTCTCCCGGTCGATCGACTCGACTCTTTTCCTGCCCCGGCCTCACTTCGCTTCGTTCTTCCTCTCACCCTCGCTGAATGAAGACACCCGATCGGCCCGACTTTCCCACGCTTCTTTGGTGGGAGGCAGATGAGCGGTAACGTCCACGTCTGCTCAGTGAGAAGGTGGACGAAATGGCCTTGTTGTACCTCACTCCGTCTTCAATGGGTCTGCTCTTTTTTTTTGGGAGAGCTACTTATTATCATCGTCTTGAAAGCTGGGCGCCTTTTGAATATGAGTGGGGCTCCTAGTCTAGCGCGCTTTGCAATTAAATCTTGCATGGCGATATTACTCTACCACTCTATAAATGGAGGCTCGATAAGTGTCTTCACTTCATCACAAAGAAATTGAGTACTAGCACGTATAGCTATGGATCTTCTTTGCTACAAAGCAGACTTCTGCAATTCTTTGCCGAAATGGGGCAACCGCAAAATGAAATTCAAAACACCGTAGAGCACCCATATTCGCTTTTCCTGCTCCTTCCACGGCAATTGATGGATTCACTATCACGGGTATATCTTCTCTTGAGACAAAAGCGGATTCAATAGCGCCTATTCATGCCATCAATCCTTACTTACCTTAGTGTCTTTTACCTAACCTACTCGCTCGCGAGCTTACGCGACAAACCGAGGCCTGCGTGCGCCGTCGTACCACCTACGAATAATAGGTAGCCCCACCCCAGCAGAGTTTGTGAGCCGTGTAATAGGCGTGACGGCGACAAGCATAGGCAATAGTTTTCGAGGGGTGGGGCGCAAGCAAGCGTTTCGAGGCTCAGCTAGCTAAGCGTACTCTTACGCTATCAATGAAACCAAAGAAAAACCAGTGCCCTTCAGATAGATCGAGGCGCACTTGCCTATCCAATTCTGTGAGAGCTCTTGGACATTAGACCGAGTAAAGGTATTTGTCCACCGCCCTTACGAGCGGTGGGTGAAAGTGCCCCTCAATTGCACAAGTCTCTCCAGTCCCAACCGTCATCCTTGCCCATTATTCATTCTGTCTTTATCTCATTCGTTGGGAGTTTGAGCTCCTTATGAGATGTTTGAGATGTGATCGCATGGATCTTCTTGCTTTGGATCAATTCCTTTGTGATGGTGGTTCACCACAGGAAGCCGAGCGAGACCAACCAACCCTTTTTGACCGGGGAACGGGAGAATTCCCACTACCGCGCCAAGCCACTATTTCGCTTTGATCGAACCCCGCTCTAGGCTTAGACCATCCTTCGTCAGTGCTTCCTGCGCTTCTGATTATGGAGCTGTACGACCTTCCGGGTCAACGAATGAAATGAAACAACTGCCTCTCCCTTTCCCGTCCATCAAAAAGTGTTATTTCATCCAGCTCCCGACTCCGCCTAACTGTCAGCTATAAATAAATGCTTTTGCTACTTCTTGTCTTTACTTCCTCTGATGTGAGATAGTGACGATTAATCGGGAGTGATCTGTGGTCGCACATTCATAATAGCGTTCGGACTCATGTGCCTTCACGAACCGGGGAGTTCCTTGCTCTGCTGCGTACAATTAGCCAGCCTTGCGGCGGCAAAAGGATTAGGGCGTCCCCATGCTAAGGTTCCTGCGGTCAGCCGCATTAGGTTAGGAGCTAAGCGATAATAGCTCCTCCAAGATCCCAAAGCGCGCCCTCCTAGGCGCGCAACACTAAGTAATCCAAGCTACTAATTGATCTATATTCTGATACCCTACTATATCATAGTCTCTACTACTAGTATTTATAATACCTCAGGAGCTCATGAGACTCTTTTAGTGAAATTTGCCTCATTCTCTCGAACGCTTTCCTCAGGTTCTGGAGATGTTGTTCCTCGGGCCGGTTAGCGATGGGAAGCGATTACCATGTGGATTTTTCTGCTGATTGAGCTCCGGTATACTATGGTGTGGACAAGTCCCGTCATGGGAGAGTTGGGAGATCTGATTAATCTCTTGATACCTTCAATGCCAGCGCGCTCCGATTACTAAGTGCGCGTCGGGCTCTACTTATTCTCATATACGGTGACCGAAAGAGGATAAGATAATTTTTAGGTTCTTCCAACATCGATAAGGTTCGAGAGTTGGCACCCGTCGGCTTACTAGATGTAAGAGAACTTGCGTGAAAAGGTACTCCCAATTCTTTATATGTAACTCGTTTCTCGTCTGATCAATGTTAAGCTTTCACTTTCACTCTTTCTGTACCATCAACGTGTTATCGACGGCTTCTGCTCCTGCTTTCAATTAATAAGAAAGATTAGCCTGTGCTTTTCCAACTGAAGCATTTTAGAATTTTATAATTCTTCTGTTTTACTGGACGGAATTTTAATGAATTAGGTTTCTACTAACTAAAACTACGAAGTCAACGCAAAATAATTTTGGCCGCAGCACAGATCCAGACGCTGATCTGCGGTAGTCTTTTTTTCTTATTGAGTGAGTTGGGAGTCGCATCTACACTTAGTCGAGTTCGCATACAACCTTTGCTACCATTCCACCATTGAGGTGGCTCCGTCACGAGCACTATCTGGTGAAGTCCGTCTGATCACTATACTACGTACGGGCGGAAGTGTAGTGGAAAGTGACTCTGCCTTTCTATTGGTTGTGTCTTCTTGCTTCCCTAGATGAGGGAAAAGGTGGATACCTGCTACTGTACTTACGTGAAGTAAGCTATTCCCGTCCGCTCAGCAAAGAAAAGTTAGCTATTAGATTAGTTAGGGTCCAGCTTTTCCCAATAGATTAGTTAGGGTATCTACCAAAACCATAGCTCGCTCCTCCTTTCTTGGGTTTCCTATGTTCCCTAACTGTCTGGTTACGGCCTAAATGCTGAACTATTGACCCGGAGATTGGGATCATCCTGTGGTTACCGGATGATGGGAATAACTAAGCAGAAATTTGGAAATGAGCACGAAATGTCTATAAATGAATTCGGCTCGGCATATGGAACCTCTCAACTGCTCCCTCGGGCACATTCCATAGCAATAAAAGTATTGCAACTTGCAGGTATGATGTAGCACTAGACATCAACACCGTGGGGCCATTCCGGATAATGAGTTTCGCGCAGCGGTTTCGAAGACTGAAGCTCTTCTTGCAACTCTTGCAAAAACCAGGATTTGAGTAGTAAGCGGCATCCCCTCTGAGTTGTGAGTAAGCGGAACCATTCTGTTTTTGTTCTTCTCCAGATTCTGACCGGTAGGAATTTGCCTATGATTTTTCCAAGCGATATGTCGATATAGAAAGATCTCCTTATTTCTTCACCGCGGTTCTCGCGTCATTTTCTTGAAAAGATATTAGATCACCGTGGGAAACTTTCAAATGAGTAATGGTTACCAGTCCATTATTCAAACAAACCCTTCGATGACTTATCGGTGCAAGTACCTCTGGTCCTAAGCACCCCCGAACGGCCTCGAAACTGAACCATCGTGAATAGAACTAGCGCTTAAGGAAGAGTCGGATCTGTTAGTAAGTCATATTCAATCACCCGGTCTTCTCCTTCCTAGCTTTTAGATAGCGCGTTACGCACCCGTTCGCCACTTTGTTCTCAACTATTCCGATTCCAGCAAACGGAGGCCGTTAGGTCAAGAATTTCATTATATCCCGCTTTCAGTAGTTTGATACTCGGGCTTCAGTAGCCGATAGGAGGTGGACCATAACTCGTTGACCATGCAAAAAGGGGCAAAGGCTCGGGCTCTGCCGTTGCTTGTTGGGAATGGGAGAGCCTCTTTTCTTTCCGCAATGGAATCGGCTTAAGCTCGACCGCCTCAGTCCACAGTTTGACCTATCTTTCTGGAGTCGGGGTGAACTCGTTCACCTTACGTCTTTGGTGGAATGGAATCCCCAGCTCTAGTCTCTCGTTACTGGTCCAGTATAAAGACCCTATCTCTTCTTTCTCGCGAACCTCAACACTTGCTTTCACTCTTCCCTTGGTTTCTACTGGCGTATTTCAACCATGATTCAAGGAAATAAGTGGATGCAATGCCATCTCGAGTCGAGTATGTTTCTTTTGATGCGCGAAACTCAAGTCAATCTAAGGACTGGGCAGTTCTAATCTCGGATTCCTATCTTTTGACTTTACCACAACATCTGCTAAACCTGATCCCGATTCGGATTCAGTTATTAAACCCGAGCCTTCTTTTTCTTTTCTATTGTGAAAGGAGTAATCGTGTAGCGTAAGGGGCGTAATGAATCAAGCGAGCGGTTAACGTCTATTCTCGAACCCTCTGTAGAGCTCTACCTGCCTCGCATTTATTTGGAAGGGCCAAAGAAATGTCTCCACTGCGCAGCAGTCTTTCTTGAATTCTCTTGAGCGGGTCGATCCTCCCCTCCGTTTGTTTTAGCAACTTATCCTAAGGTCTCTTCGCCAAGAACTCTCCTAAGCACGCGGAGGAACTAACTCGCTCTTTGTGGCGGGCGGCTTTTGAAACAATAAGGCGTTTACTTATTAACTTGTGTATTACTTTACTATGTTTTTACTTAACTCGCGTATTACTATGTGTCATGTTTACTTAACTCGTTACTATAGCGTCTTTTAGAAACCAAAGAAAGCGGTTCGACAGGAAAGACACCCTCGGGAGGAAAAGAAGTTGTTCTCGACAGGAACCAAAGAAAGTGGTCGACATTCGGGTAGAAGCAAGCAAGGGATGTGCAACAACACCATAGAACTATTGAAAGTTTGCTCGGCAGGAACTCAACTCAATAAAGCGGTTAGGCAAGTAACTAAAGAGAATTCAAGTACAACACGGAGGAACTAAAGAAAGAAGTTCGGCAATGAACGAAGAATGCAAGCGGGGTAAGGGCAATAGCAGCTGTCTTACGATGACCAGGCAGGGCGGGATGAAGCAAGCAGCAAGGGATTGGCTGAATAGATTCCTTGAATGACTGAATTACCTGGCTTGAGGATTCGACAAAAGTATTCTCGAAGCGGGCCGTGTCTCAGTCCCAGTGTGGCTGATCATCCGAAAAGACCAGCTAAGCATCATTGGTCGTGAGATCGGTTGGTCGAGGGCTCTTTCTTTTCAAGTAGTCTCAGTCGGCGAACTCGGCTCCACAGAAGAAGTCAGTAGTGCCTAATTAATTGTTCAGGTATAGAGATGAATGAGAGGATGGAGATAGCGCATTGAATGGTTTGAGGAAGTGTTTGTTTCGCTGAATTGAATTGCACTCATTAGAATATCGTAGTTCCTACAATAGCTACATTTTCTAGGCTTGGACTTGGGACAGTCGATTCGATACTTAACTAGTATTGAAAGACTCAACGATTCGCGATGGAAGCGGTTGGAAAAGCACGGGCTAATCACCAACACAGCTTTCCATTACCAAAGCAAAGCTTGACCGAACTCCCACGGAGGTATCTCATGATCCACTTCACCGCTTCCCAATGCGGTCTTCGAGTTTGACATGAACCTACTTCTTGTCTTGTTGCATGAGCAATATCGGTTAGCCACAAACTTTGCGTTTGTGGATGGAATCAGGTTAGGAATCATTCACCAAGAATTGCTTACAATAGAAGATAAGGGCTTTTATTCCATTTACTACTTGTATTCTAGGCATTCTCTTCGTTTTCCCCCTACACGAGCTTGTTGGAGTGCCATTGCCAACAAGATCGAGTGTATTTTTCTTCCTTTTCCTGGAAGCACTGCCAATCCCACTAGTGCTAGTATCAATAGTAACATCTTTATTGCTTAGGATATTTCTTCCCTTTTGTGTCAAACTATTTGGCATAAAGAGCCCTCAATAAGCGGCTTGTCACGACGCAATAACGAGGATAGAGGGAGTTCTTCACTCAACTCAATACCGGGCCTCGACAACCTCTCTAAAACGCATCTGAAAAAATTGCACTTCACTACGGCCAAAAAAGAAAGAGCTTAGCTCGGTTGGCCCTCTAGGCTTTTACAATTGACAGGGTGGGTAGCTCGGAGGTCGGATGAAGGGTCTTCCCCATAAAGATAGATTAATCTTTGGAAGGTTCGGATGAAGGAAGGGCTGAAACAAGGCAAAAACTTTTAAATGGGGTAAATAAATATGAGCAATCCGTGAGAATAGCAAACCCCTATCTCTTATAAAGAAGAAGATAGATGATGAAATCCATAGTAACACTTTGATGGTGCAGTGAGGGCGAGCAAAGGATCTAGCTCTCCTCACGGCTTCTTATGTTTGATTTTCTCCTGGCGACACACAAGGCAGGTTTGGACATAACTTTCGCGTCTTCTTTCATCGAGGAAAAAATAAATATACTTTAGTCCGTATCGTCGGTCTACTTACGACAAGCAAAAGGCCCATTAGCAACAAGAGCTGCTCTATCTATCGGCCCTTGATGAGTAAGCTTAGCTATACCGCTTAGGTTCCTACCTCGGCTAACTCAATCAATCTTAGAGGGGCCTCTGGATGCATCGGTCGAGCGGGAAAATTTGCTCTTAGGCGTACTCTTTCCGATCTAGGCAGATGGTTGAATCTCTGCAGTAGCACTAGGCCTAGAGCTGAATATTTTTAATAAGGGTTGCTTTCCTTCGCTCTCTGTGACTAAGAAAGAAAAAAAGAGGGAGAAGAGAAGCCTTTGTTTCTTATCGAAAGGTATTCCAAGGGCGTACTTGATTCAAAGAAATCCTACAATAACCAAAAACTTCCTAAGAAAGATAAAGATTAGCTTTTTTATTTTTTCCCCACCTAAAGAGATTTGCCCATTGGAAGAGCTTTCAAACTCTCTTCTCCACCTTCGATGGAAACTTGGCGGGAAACTTAAACCCCCTACAGGCGGTCCCCGTCGTCGTAAAGTAGTAAAGGTCCCCATGAAGCTTTCGGAAGAGGGTAGTCTTGTGCGTAAGCATAGCATTTCTGGTCGAACCACCGAACCACACATCTTTTTTTGGTGGGAGGGTACTCCGAGTAGTGGGTACCTCGTAGGACCTCGACCCAAGCCCAAATAAGGAGATTATTGATTGATCGATCATTCGTACAAGACGGCTTCCATTCAGATAACTTTGATTGACTGTCCATTTTGCAAGAATAAGCCATTTTCATGAGCAGACAAATCAAGAGATAGCGAAGAAAGAGGCCTTTGCATTGATTGACTAAAGCGGAAGACCTTACGATGAAACAACCGAACATTAGAATCGACTTTGAAAGTGGAAAATAGGTCTCTTCTTTAATGAAAGGCGGAACTATTCACTAAGCCAACAGGTTAGCGAAGGAACTTTTTCGGTCTTGCTTTAAAGCGAGCGGGGATAGAGTTAGGGCAAGATTGTTTGGCTCGCCATATAGCCACTTGGACCGTCAACTTGGAAGCTCGCTTCGTTCTTGGCGGCGGATAAGAGATCAAGATGTTAAAAACTTATGAAAAAGGAATTGATGTCTCTCAATGTAATGACATTACTAATATCCTCCCTCAACCAAAAGAATAAAATAAGTTATGGGGTGGGTTGAACATATTCTTTTTCTTTGTGGATAGCTTGTCCGGATCTTGCGGGCCAGAGAGTTGAAGAAGGAGCTAGCACTTGAATCGAGAGGAAGATCGGAATAGCGAGGCGAGTTGCGGCTTTTACTATTGTTCCACGGCTTGGATGCCTTTATGCCAATTTCCGTGTTTATGGAAAGCCCGTCTTTTTGGCGAGAATATACCCCACTAGGTTCTTTTGTTCTCGAATAAGCTCATCAAGCAAGAGAAAGGAGGCAAGCAGGTTGAAGGAATCCATGGTCGACCCTCTCACAAAGTTGATAATGATTCGGTGAGGTCGATGCGCTCGAAGAGCGGCCCTTACGACATAACTCGGGTTTTCGTCTCCTTCCTTGTTGATTAACAAGGATTTAGGTGCATAATATAGAAAGATTATGCAGAGCAGGAGTAACCTAGACTTTTCTAAGAAAATAAAAAGAGAATGATCATTGAGAACTTTTGTCGGCTGTAGGTGGCATATGAATAGAATCTTGGCTTTGAGAAAGATCTTAAGAAAAGCTAATCTCATCTTTACTAAAGTAAAGAAAAGATGGGTCGAATGAAATTCTAGAGAATCCTTGTTATTCGCGAAATAGGATCGGAACAAGAAGGCTTCGAGGTTGGGAAGAACACGAGTTTGCAAAGTGGTTGTGACTTTGGAGGAGTGCTCTATCAACTCGACAAGAGGACAAGTGGAAGATTTTCTTACAAGGCAAAGCAAAGATGCGAATTGTAATATGTGATTCTGAGACACATACCTATCGGAAGTGGATGAGGATCCTTCCTAATGACAATTGTATTTGCTGTACTATGTTAGTGAAAAGAAAGAAAGAAATGCATGACTCGGAACTACAGCATATGAACTCAAATACCCATTGAACTAGTAGCACCGTACAACAACCTTAACCCATTGAACTAGTAGCACCTGCCAACAAATTGGAACCATAATCCCCTCCATCAGCACTCGATCTTGATAGCTCGCCTTCACAAATAACGTCATGACTTGATCACTCGAGCTCAACAAGTCTTCGTCATTCAGAAGTCATGAGCAACACGCGCAGAATGTTTTAGCGGCAGAGAAAGCAGCCTTACTCGCGGTCAAAGAAGTAGGATCTGATAATCACCATTTCATGTACACCATCTTTGTCAATATCTGCAATTACACAGAGAAAGAATGTGAAAAACAACTCAAGGTCATTTACTGAGCAAACGACACCAAACCTGAGTTCATCTCGTGGCTCCTTTCCTCCCTATGCTCCCCGCGCGAGCCCACCACGCCGCCATGCGGCGTTTTTCGCGAACGGTCTTTGCGGTAGTGCCATCCTCCCGCAGGTATGCGTATGGGTGGGTTGTCCCTTCTTGCTACGTTCATTAGGCGCTATGAATTCTGAAATTAAGTGGTTGACTTGGACGGCGAGCGGGTTACACGTTCCATTTGTGCAGAGATGTGAGGTGCGGTGGTGATGATCACCGGGGTATCGCTAGCGCCCTTGTGGGCACTCCAGGACCCGCCACGCTCGTGAAAACCAGTCGGTCCTCCGACCGGATGTGTGAATAACGAGGCCACCTTCACAACTTTCTCCCTTCTATCTTTATCCAAAGTCGGTAGGGCGGTTCGCTTGAGTTGCTCAACCGTCCCTTTGCGGTGCTCATGGCGCAGCCACTCTGGAACCTCCACCGTCCTAAAGAACTAGCTTCTGGCGGACTTACTCACTCGATCACGGCTTTGGAGGATTCCCCACTTAAGAATAAAGGGGCATAGACTACGAAAGGGCGAAGAACATAAGCGGTTGTTTAAGCGTTGGCGGCGCATCGCCTCTATCCATCACGAGTCTTTCTAGGTTTGTTCAATATCATTTATATGTCATATGTCAAGGGCTAGATATCGGTGGTCGATTATATACTCAGCGTAGGCGAAGTTTGTCCTTGGTGGTAGTTATATAGGTATAGCCGAGCCCTAGGCAGTCTAGCCATATACCATATCATGGGTTGTGGGCTACTCTGAAAGGAGTGGTGACCAGTAGCGATAGGTTGCTTTTACTATTACAAGACTGCTTCTGGTCAAGTCGGCCTCCTTGAGTTTGTCTTACTGACCAGAGTGGGCTTTTCCCGGGGGTCTAGTTTTAAGGCAAGTAGGCCTATTGAGATGCACATAACTACCTTTTTCATCTTATCACCCCGCCTAGCGACTTTGCAAGCATTACAGGCTAGGCACCTAACAGCGGTTATTCCTCCAACAAGTTATTCTGGGTTACGGGGATCGGTTGAAGCTGCACTCTTGCTCTGCCTCGGTCTAGCCGCGTTTCGGCCCATTTTTACGAAAACAGGAGGAAGATTCGAGGAAGGATAGAATATGAGATAAATAGCTGCGGATAGCTTAACACGACTCTGTCTTGTCGAAGCAATCCTCTTTATTTTATCAATCCCATGGTTAGGTGATATGATTGTTGAGACAGATGCGTTGCTGAGGAGTGGGAAGGTGACGAGAGGAGAGTTTTGACTGCGAGGGAGGCAGGGGCGCGTCTGCAGGTATCGTATCTGCATTCGCATCTTCTTCGGCTTTTGCTACGGACTGTTCCTTCCTTCAAGATTTTTGCCTGCGGCGCTGTACATTCCCTGGCCTAGAAGAGTTATAGCCAAGCCGAGAGTGGAGTTACGTGAACAGCCGTCTGATGGAAAACAACTTTCACGATCCACCAGACTGTGTGGAAAAGAAACACGAAATCCAAGAGAAACCGAATCATGAGAAACTTATGGGAGCATGTACTGCAGGTCGATCCGGTGCTACCTCCCATGGTAGCCTGGTAGCACCGGAGGTCCGGTGCTATCGCCCCTCTGGCCGGTGTGGAAATTCCAAAGAGGGATGTTTTTGGGCGGATTGGCGGTCCGGTGCTACCACCCATGGTAGGCCGGTAGCACCGAGGTCGGTGCTCTGCTCCTCGGCCGTGTGAAAATTCGAGAGAGGTGTTTACGAGTTCGGCTTAGGTCCGTGCTAGGGGTGAAGGTGGTGCTACGCCCGAGCAGAGCACCGCTCCTAGTTGGCCGGTGCTCTGGATTTCCTGCAACGGCTAGTTTTGTAGCCGTTGGCGAGGAGGTCGGTGCTACCGGTCCCAGTAGGGGGGTAGCACCGGGTTTGCTGGACATTTTGCCCAATTCGTCCCCAACGGCTAGTTTTGGCTTGGAGGCTATAAAAGGAGGTCTTGGGGGACAAGGGCATAAGGTTGGCTGTGTGCTATAGCATTTGGGTGTTTGTAGGAGTTGTGTGCATGTGTTGCCCTCTTCCATTTGCTTCTTGAGCTAGTGTGAGCCTCTAATTGCATGTGTTGCAATTAGGAGAGTATTGAGAGCCTCTTGTGCATGTGTTGCACTTGAGGAGGATCCTAGTGCATGTGTTGCACTTAGGAGGTCACCGGAGTGCATGTGTTGCACTAGGTGAAGTTCAAGCGGAAGGCTTGGCTTGTTACTCTTGGTGTTTGCCGACACCTAGACGGCGTAGTGACGTCATGCACGGGAGCTCTCAACGGAGGTTGTGAGAAGCCCCGGCAAAGTTTGTGAAGGTTGGAGCTCGCCTACACGGGAGGGAAAAGGAGCTACCACTAGTGGATTCGAGGTGGGTGCTCAATTCGTGGAGCCGGTCCAATGTGTTTGGGCTAACCTCAACGTGGACTAGGGGAGACTGGCAAGTCTCCGAACACCACGGTAAAAAGTATTGTGTCTCTTGTGCTTGCTTGTGTTTGTTATTTATGTTCAAGCAATTTATATTTATAGAATTAAATTGATTGATTGCTTGTCTTTAGGATTGCATATTCTTGTTAGAGACATAATTAGTTAGTGCACATAGTGAGCCTAGAGAATTTAGGCCTTGATTGTCAAAACCTTAGTTTATCGCTTTCGCATTAATATTTGTTAAGGTTTTGGCATTAGGGAAACTAGGGGTGAATTGCTTTGTAGAAATTAGCGAGAGAAATTTTAAAAGCCGCCTATTCACCCCCCCTCTAGTCGGCATCCTCGACCTTAGACCATTTGAAACAATTTAATATCAAAGCAAGATGCAAATGGAAGTAAGATATGAATGGCTTCTAATCTAGCCATGGGTGCAAAGATTTCACCAAAACCTAAGCCTTCGATTTGTGTAAAACCTTGTGTTACCAATCTTGCCTTATTTCTTACCATAATACCGTTCTCATCTTGTTTTTTTCGAAATACCCATTTTGTGTCGATGACGTTGTGATCCTTGGGTCTTTTGACTAGTGTCCATACATCATTCCGGATGAAGTTGTTGAGTTCTTCATGCATGAAATTCACCCAATCTGGATCATTTAAAGTTTCATCTACATGAGATGGTTCAAAAGAAGACACAAAAAAGTAATGTTCACAAAAAGAGGCAACATGAGATCGAGTTTGAACGCCTTTACTAACGTCACCTAATATTTGATTTATTGGATGATCCTTTGGATTGCATGACAGATTCTTTGAGGTAGAGGTTGAAATTGTTGATCGTCCTCCTTTTCATCCACATTAATGGGTTGAGCTTTGTTTGGCGTTGCAGAAGTAGACGGTTCAACTTGGGTGGATGAAGGTTGATCTTCTTTATCCTCCTTTGGCTTGATGTCTCCGAGCGTTATGTTCTTCATTACTTGTCTCAAGCCTTCATCACCTACATCATCCAAATTCTCTTGCTCTTCTTGAGAGCCGTTAGTCTCATCAAACTCAACATCACATGTCTCTTCAACTAAACCTTTGGTTTGGTTGAAGACACGGTAAGTCTTATTATTTGAAGAATATCCAAGCAAGAAACCGATATCACAACGACTTTAAAATTTTGAAAGCCGAACACCCTTTTTCAAAATATAACACTTGCAACCAAAAACACGAAAATAAGAGATGTTCGGTCTTCTTCCAATGAGAAGCTCATAGGAAGTCCTTTTCAAAAGACGATGCAAATAAAGACGATTTGTTGCATGGCAAGCGGTATTGATAGCTTCGCCCAAAAGCTATCGGAAGTACCATATTCATCAAGCATCGTTCTTGCCATTTCAATCAATGTTCGATTTTTCCGTTCTACAACTCCATTTTGCTCTGGAGTGTAGGTAGCGGAAAGCTCGTGCTTTATTCCAAGTTCACAACAATAATCTTCGATTCATGTATTTTTGAACTCGGAACCATTATCATTACGGATTTTCTTTATTTTAAAATCAAATTCATTTTGAGCCTTTTTAGCAAAACTTTTGAAAATACCAAAGGCTTCGGATTTGTCATCTAAGAAGAAGACCCAAATATACCTTGAGTAATCATCTACAATGACTAAACAATAAGAATTGCCTCCGATGCTCTTATAAGTTGTTGGGCCAAACAAATCCATATGAAAGAGCTCTAATGGTCTAGATGTGGATAGGATACTCTTGGAAGGATGAGAACTAGCCACTTGCTTACCGGCTTGGCAAAGCACTACATAATTTATTTTTCTTAAACTTAGCCCACAACTAGATCATTTTTTAAAAGCTTTTTAAGTTGAATCATCCCTACATGAGCTAGTCTTCTATACCATAACCAACCCAAGGAGGTTTTCGCAATTAAATAAGTTTGAAGACAAAACTCATTGGAGGTGAAGTAAACTAAATATAAATTTCCAAATATAAAACCTTTAAATACCAAAGAATTATAATTTTCTTTATAAATCACAACACCATCTCTAGAAAATGTACAATTGGGACCAAGATCACAAATTTGAGCAACGGATAGTAAGTTAAAATTTAATATTTCAACTAATGAGACATTTGAAATGGAATGATCATTTGAGATATCGATTTTACCCAATCCTAATACCTTTCCCTTTCTATTGTCGCAAAAAATTATCTTGGCATTTTGACCACTCCCCCTTCGAATGTGGTGAACATCTTCCGGTCGCCGGTCATGTTTTGAGTGCTTCCACTATCCAACACCCAATATCGTCCACCGGTTTTGTAGTTCACCTACAAAAGAAAATCAAGCCTTTTAGGTACCCAAATTTGTTTGGGTCCTTGGAGGTTAGTAACCAAGGCTTTGGGCACCCAAATGGTATTCTTTCTACGACCGAGTATAGGAGTGCTAATAAATCTAGCAATAATCTTACCATTGCTATTTTTCCTAAGAACATAGCAAGAATCATAAATATTGTTCTTATGAGCCTTACCTAATGGGCAATCATTTGCTATATGCCCCACATCGTGTCACTGATAGCAAAGTTTCCCATTTGATTTTATAAACCTAGGAGTTTTGTTGCTTATTTTCTTACCCTTCTTGGGAACAAACCCAAGGTCTTCTTTGTTGTAGGAGCACCGTTGATTGTTTAAGATTTTATTAAGGGTCTCCTTACCCTTGAATACCTATTCAAGCTCTTAATTAGCTTGCTCACTTTCTCCTTAAGCTCATTATTCTCAATAATTAAATTTTCATGAATGGAAATTGAGCTAGAGCATAAACTAGAAGGCATATCAAAAAGATCATCACATGAAGTAGATACGCTAGATTTTGACATATAGCATGAATCATTTTCTAGTCTAGACATATCATCGATAATATTGCAAGTAATGCCTTCATCATTTTGAGACTTTGAATGATCCTTGCGAAAGAGAGTCTCATGAGCTTCCTTTAGCTCCTCATAATAGTCCTTGAGAGAGAAATACTCTTTTCTCAAGGCCTTATGCTTAGACTTCTCCTTGCCAAGAGAATCATTCAAATCCTCAAACATATCCATTAATTCATCATATGTTGGCTCATCATCATAATTAGGTTTTACCTTATGATCTCCTTTTGCCATGAGACAAAAAAGAGTGACGAATGGTGAGGAAGCCTCCTTGATGACAACATCGGCAAGACCCTTCTTCTTAGAAGGAGTATCATCTTCGGATGAGTCAGAGTCCAAATACTCTTCTTCGGAATCCCACTCTCCAATGTGGACATCTCCTTTGCCATCCTTGTGAAGCTTCTTCTTCCCTTGAAACTTATTCTTCTTCTTGGGCGACTTGGTCTTGTTGTCCTTCTTCTTGGGACATTGAGAGGCAATGTACCCTTTTCATCACACTCATAGCACTGAATGTTGGCGTAGCGGTTGGTGCTAAAGTGTTGTCCCTTCTTGAATTTATGAGGGGCGCTTGAGCTTGAGCGCCTCTTCATAAATCTCCTCATCCTTGTCACGAGGAGAGCCATCTCTTCCTTAGTATCATCTTCAAAGTCTTCAAGCGGCTCATCACTTGACTTCACCTTTGCCTTGAAGGCGATGTTCTTCTTCGAAGAGCTTTGCTCTAAAAGCTCTTCCTTGTCCTTCTTGTAAAGCTCAAGTCCCGTTGACGTCATTCCTGGCAACTCGGGTGAGTTGAGAAACAACGTCACTAAAGTTTCATATTTGTCCGAAAGAGCCCTAAGCATCTTACGAACAATATCAAGATCGGTTAGTGACGCCCCAAGGCTATTGAGATCATTCACTATGTTATTTAGCCTTGAGTACATCTCATTAATGTTCTCATGCGGTAACGTAATGAAGCTCTCATATTTGATCCTAAGCATATGCAATTTGGTCTACTTGACCGAGAATGTTCTCTCATGGATTTTCGAGAGGGTAGTCTAAATCTCATGAGCCGTGTCAAGATTGATGCACTCAATTGAACTCATCTACATTCAAGGATCCAAATAGAGCATTCATAGCTTGAGCATTGAGATGAGAATTTTGCTCTTCTTGATCAACCATGAGTGTGGGATTTAATCCGGTAGCGAAACTCTCATCTACATTTCTCCATATGCTTGGGCTCATGGCCTTGATAAACGGACATGCGTATTTTCCAATACGCATAATTCGTGCCATAAAAAAAGGTGCATTTCTTATGGATACCCAGTCGCTAGCCATCATTTACTCTCTAGGCGGTAAAGCCCCAAAAGAGAGTCCAAACTCTGATACCACTTGTAGGATCAAGGATAACCGACTAGAGGGGGTGAATAAGGGGTTTTTAAAAATTCTTTGGCTCTAATTGCAATAAATAAATAATCTAATCAAGAATTACAATTTTGACAATTAAAGTCTAAATTCTCTAGGTTTCACTAAGTGCACCGACAACCTAAGTCTAAGCAAGAATACAATCTTAAGCATGAGATCAACACACTAAATATGCTAGGAATGTAAATTGCACAAAAGATTCAGGAATTTAAACCACAAGAGAGAATAGACACGAAATTTATCCCGTGGTCTCAGAGACTTGCCGGTCTCCCCTAATCCACGTTGAGGTAGCTTGATCAACTTCAAGCCGACTCCTTTCCACAATTGAGCCTCCCTCGATCACTTGGTAGTTATTCCCCACTCTAGGTAGGTGAACTCCGGCTTTCACAAGCTTGCGGGGCTTCTCAAACCTCTGTTGAGAAGCTTACTGCGCACAATACCTCCAAGCTGTCTAGGAGGCGGCAATCTCCAAGAGTAAAAGTCTTGATGCTCGCTTGAGGTCGAATCAAGTGTCTAAAGGCTCAACACTAAATGTAATACTTCAATTGCTCCTAACTCTCTCAAAATGAGAATTTAATACACACAAGTGAGTTAGAGACTTGCTAGAGCTCAATTATGATCAATAAAGTCCAAGAGTTGCTCTAGTATGCAGGTGTGAGGGTATTTATAGCCCTCACCAACAAATTCAACCATTGGGGGGCAAAAATGCATAAAAAAATCAGCATTCCCGGTGCTACCGCCCATGTAGGGCTGATAGCACCGGGCCCAACCCTAATGATCGGCTCAGGGCAATTAATACCCTGTGAGAGCCGTTGCCACTAAGGGCCAGTGCTACTGCCCAACTGGGACCGGTAGCACTGGGCCTTTTTCAATTTAGCTCAGCTGAAAACACTCGCTCTGTAAAAAACATATTGGATTTTGGGCCGGTGCTACCGCTCGACCGGTAGCACCGGGCTACCATGGCCAGTAGCACCGGCCTGAAGAATCCAGCCAAGAAGCCTCTCTGTGATTTTCACACTAGCTCATGGGCCGGTGTTACTGTAGGTGCGGTAGCATCGCACCCACATGGGCAGTGCAACCGGCCTCTCTGACATTTTCTGGAACTTTTTAGATTAGCTCAAATGCAAAATCAAAATGAGTTCAAGTATGCACTATTTGAGCCATTAGACTTTGATTAACATCAAATGACTAGCCAAGATCCCTCTTGATAGTACGGCACCTATTCTAGCAACCTGATCTTTCTCCAAAACTCCGAGATCGACAAAAGCTATGAAAAGATCCTTAATTTTATACCTGGGCTATTTAGCTCGACACGTTGATCTTCTTTAGCTTCATTTTCATGCTTCATTGCGTGCCATATCAAGGACCAATCTATTTTCAGGGTGTGTTTGTTAGAGCTTCAGCTCCACCAGATCCGTGGATCTGGTGGAGCTGGGTATTTCTAACTCCACCAGATTTGTGGAGCTAGAGCTGTGAGTACATTAAGAGTGTTTAGATGGATCATCTTGTTTACATTTTAGACCAAAAATATAAATTTAATTCACTTTATTTTAGCCTACAAGTTTCAGATCTCAGATGAAGCTGGGATCTGGAGCTCTACCAAAAAGGCCCTCAATATTCTCAAAGAAAAATATTAGTCCTTTAACCACGATTGTCATTAATTACCAAAACCAAACAGAATTTGGAGCCTAGATGCTTTCAGAGTATTTTCCTCCGAGTGGATAGTAGCAGCACAAGGAAGAACATCTTCCTAGTGGGCAACTAGGCTTCAAAATTAAATGAACAAAAGAGGATTAGAAAGCGAAGGAGAAGAACTAAAGGTAAGTTTGCATACTTTTGTTACTTTATCTTCACTTTGAAGATAGGGGCCAATTTACCCACAACGCTCGAGCTGCACTTCTTCTCCTCCTCCTTCTTGGCTAACTTCATGAACTTGAGGCTTTTGGCCTCTGCGCGGCCTCCAGCTTCGACCATTGAAGTAGCTGAAACTGGTTGGAGCTAACTTCGACCACCTAGGGGCTCAGGCTGGTGATGACTATGGCTTCATCTGACGTCATCGTAGCCTTCATAAAAGAAACAAATTCTCTCTAGTACTCTGTGTGCACTTCTTAGTAAGAGCGATCGAAGGAGAGACCGAGAATGATTGGGTGTCTTAATAGAATGGTACCTTCGACTGTGGAGCCTTCCTGTTAGGCTCCACCATTTTCTTCCTCTTATCCTTTTGCTTTGCAACCGTTACTGCTTGGGAGCGAGTGGTCGAGGAAGTTGGTGGCAAGGGAGAACTTGAGCCTTCTAGTTTTTTTCTTTCTCTATTGCCTTTATGAAGCAGATACTTTTGCTCGGAGGATCCTCACTGTTCCCTAAGTCATCTTATATGGAGCCCAGGTCGATATCCACATAATCCAAGGACTCTGGTGCACCAACAAACTATAAAAAGCAAATTTAAGGGTAATTAATGGTCGAAATTCCGAGTATCAGTTACTCAAATTAACATTGGCAGGAAAATGTTTTCCTTTAAGTAGGCTTGTCTCATGTCGTTAGAGATGACAACCAAAATCTTGGGAGCTCCCTCTATGTTTGGAGGCTCCTTTTCGCATTTGTTCTTGACCAGTTCAATAATTTCTACCGAGGGCAAATATGCAAATGAAAGATAAACCTGAATTAAGTTTACTTCGAAAGAAAGCTACTCTTAGTAGAATTTTATTCATGATATAATTCCATCTTTAGAGTCCCTAGTCGGGTCATTGACCCTTCGAGTTCGCCAATATTAGGTGTGCTCGCTTCTTCATAGGGCTAATGCAGCGTGTGATGAAGTCATTCACCACATGCCACCCAGTTAACCCTCGCTCCCTTAGCTGGTTGATAGCCTGTATCCAGGGAGCGATTTGCAACAACCACTCAGGGCTGAATCCCATGACTTCTTCTCCGTGACGTTTCACGCGAAGAATAGCCGATCATCTCGGGTCACGACCATATAGAACCACCTCATCTTCCACTGCACCCAAGAAGATTTGGTGTCATGGGGATGTATTCCTGTGCCTTCTTGTTGTGAAGGGACATATAACAACTTCCTATGACTAAACCAACGTGCTTAGTCATGCGTAGTATTTTAAGAACTTCAAATCTTGGATATTCTCAAGTATGCTTTGTTGTGGTATACAAATACGGTTAACATTGTGATGGAGTCGGGAGCAAGGTTCACCAACTCCACCTCAAAGTGCTCGAGCACCTTAGCCAAAAATGGATGCACCAACAATTGAAGGCCGCACTCGCACTAGGCTTGGAAAACGACGATTTTACCATCTTCACCTAAAGGATGATGGTGGCTAGACACGCTATTCCATGTCACCAAGCTCTTGTTCGGCAACTTCCCCTTTGCCACCAACTCATTAATGTTCTTCCCTGTCATCGCAGATTCCACTCAATTGGATTGTGCTAATGCCATTTTTGCTTTGGATCTGAATTTGGTCTAGACCATTTTTTGTAGGAAGTTGAGATTTGGGAGGCAGCGGAGGAGACGAGAGCTCGAGGGAGATGAAGGGATTGGAGAAAAGTAAAAACATTAATCTTTACTCTTGGCTCCTATTTATCTCCACTCGCCCACAGGAAGAAATCACGGAAGGACCAACTATTGGTATTTTCTTTGGAACTGCTCCCAACAAGCAAAAGTGGGACAACCCTTTACCTTCTTTTTTCGTTCGCATCGTAATAACTCCAATAAATTTTACTACTCAAGCCAATATAGCTCCCTTGAATAAGTCTCACTTCGGTTAAAGAGATATACTAGTTGGAAGGTTTTTCTCCTATCAATATTTACGAGCCTTTCTCGAGTAAGCCATTTATACTAGAAGTTGGGGGACTAGATGACAAGGATTAAATAATACATAATAAATGACTTAATGTCCATAATAATTGTCGAATAGAGAATCATTCTAATGGATCCTACGAGTACCCCTAGTCGGGAATAATATGCTCAGGCTAAGCCGAGTATCAACCATCCCCTAGTTGGGAGGGTCTATAATCAGTCATGTGTCATCCGATCGGTATTACATCCACCGCAATCAATCACGTGCGGTAGTTAAAAGGGAACGTGCGCCCTTATCTCTTTGATATAACTACACGTGCCCAACCTCTGTCCTTGACAATAACTGCTCAACGATCGTGCATGGGTGGAAGTCTCGCTGATAATAATTGATGACCACATGCAGGATTCATGAACCGACAAGGTGCCTCCCTGCAGGTTGCAACTGCCTTCCCTTCAACCTTTATAAGGAGTGGGCGCCAAGAGATGGAAGAGACAGACACACAGAGTGTAAGATAGCCGCATACTCTTTATAGCCATAGCCTTATGCATCATATTGTAATCTCTAGCAATATAAGAACACATGAAGTAAGGTTATTACTCACTCTAGAGAAGGTTTGAACATGTCCAAAACCTCATGTCTCTTCCTGGGTGACCTCGAGTGTCGTATTCCTCATATTTACTTTGTAAAATCGATGATAACTCATCGACATGCAAGAAAAGCTTAGCCGAGCCGAACTCGAGCTTGTTCAAGCTTTGATCTAGTCGATCTGAGTACCAACATACCAAATTTAAAGGTAGTTCCAAGTATAGTAACCTCGTCACGGCATCAACCAAACACCTTTCTAGCTAGGAGTACCGTAGTTTGCCGATATAGCAAAATAACAGCCGCACATTCCCAACTATAGAAATCCCATGAAAGTAGCGGCAGCAGAGCACAACTCTCTTCCCTAAAAGCGCGAAACCCCACCGGGCCCACGCGTCAGATCTCTGCTCCAGTACATCAGACGGCCACAGCCACCGTGAAATCCTAGATCTGACGGCGCAGATCCGTTCCTAACGCCCTATATATTCGCAACCTCACCCCAACCACGAGCTCCTCTTTCCGCCTCCACTCCTCGAGGGCCTCCCCACAAGCGGCTTTCTCTTCTCCTCCTAGCGGCGGCGACGATGCAGATGGCGGCGGCAACCACCGAAGCCCCGGCGGCGGCAGCCCCGCACCCCCACGCCCACGGGCCGCCGGCGCCGCACGGGCACGGACATGCGCATCCACACCCGCACCACCAGCACATGCGGCAGCCGCGGTGGGTGGTCATCCCGTACCCCCCGCCGCAGCCCATGGTGGCCGCGCCGCCGCCTCCCCCGCCGCAGTTCATGAAGCACTTCGCGCCCCCGGCCTCGGTGACTCCGCCGCCACCAGCTGGTGGATCCGGCGGGAACGGGGGCGACGAGAACCGGACGATCTGGGTCGGCGATCTCCAGTACTGGATGGACGAGAACTACCTCCACAGCTGCTTTGGCCCCAGCGGCGAGGTTAGGTCTTCCCGAGCCCGCTCATCCGATCCAGCCTTGTCCGTACTGGATCTCTGGAATCCAGCTAGATTTGTCCTATCACTGCCCGTTGATTCGTGCATATTGTGTTGCAATTGAGATAGCAAGTTAATTTTGCGGTTAATTTTTGCTTGGTAATGATAAAGCTGTGGGTTCTTTGTAGGATTGGTTTGTTAGTTTCTAAAGGCGCCAACTTGGAGGCCATTTCATGCAGTGTATGGGTGAAATAGACTAGTTAGTTTTGTCACAGTTATAAACCTTGATTTATACATGTAGTCGGGCAACTGCTAAGATAGTCAGCTATTTTCCTGCTGAATTATTGCATTATGTGAAGTGAGGTGCGGCTTTCTGAGAGTTCATGTTGGTAAGATAGTAAAGGCGATAGCTTTTGAGTTATGACGTGTAGTTTGGATGAAATGGATTAGACGTTATAATTTATTAGGGGCTGTTGCATTCAGAAATATTATATGATGAGTGAATGAATACTTGGAGGACGAGACCAGAAACCATTGCGGCAGATTAGTCAATGTTGTGCTGTAGTTAACAGCTCTGCGCTTGCATTTGCCCGAATTATGGACTGTTAGTATTTGTAATTTTTAAGCTGCTTTGAATAACTAGCATGCTATTATGCAATCGTTTCATCATTGAAACAAACGGCAGTGGGTATGGTAATACTTACCTTTTTTGAGCAAAACAAGGCCCTGTTATTATATATATAATATATTAATAGAAAGTTCTAAAAGGTAAGCTGTATATTTTTTTCTTGAATTTACTAAGCGGAAAGAAAGTATTATGAAAGACTTTCATCTTCCTATCATTGCGTCTTCCATGTTTTACTAATTGTCATACTTTGCTACCTATATGTTTTGTAGGTGGTGACGATTAAAGTTATTCGCAATAGACATTCTGGAGTTTCCGAGGGTTATGGTTTTGTAGAGTTCTATTCTCACACATCAGCAGAAAAAGCACTTCAGAATTTTGCTGGTCATGTAATGCCTAATACTGACCGAGCTTTTAAGTTAAATTGGGCATCATATAGTATGGGAGAAAAACGCTCACTTGCTTCTGATCACTCAATATTTGTTGGTGATCTAGCTGTGGATGTTACTGACGACATGTTGATGGAACTTTTTGCTAGCAAGTATCGATCTGTGAAAGGAGCTAAAGTTATTATTGATGCAAACACGGGCCGTTCTAGGGGCTATGGATTTGTTAGGTTTGGAGATGATAATGAGAAAACTCATGCAATGACTGAAATGAATGGTGTATATTGCTCCACTCGGCCAATTCGCATAGGACCTGCAACTCCTAGAAGATCTTCAGGTGTTTCCAAAATTTCAAAGTTGCTTTTAAGCACTTGTGTTGTTTTATCCTTCTGCACATTTCCCAGAATTCCCAAAATGTTTTAATCTTTGGGGCATGCTTGGCCTAGCTTCAGCTCCAGCATATCTCCTTATAATCGAAAGCCAAGTTCAAACATGTGGGAGTTTTGTTGGTCGGTGGGACAGAGTAGTATTATAGTATTATACTGATTTTTTTTGGTGCAAAAGCATTCTAGCCTTCTAGGTTTGTCCATTACTTTCCCATCTGACATATTTTTAATCTCTATGATTATTGTACTTCAGGTGATTCTGGCTCCTCTCCACCAAGGCAGTTAGATGGTGACTCAACTAACAGGACAGTATGTGCTACTTGTTTCCCAGTGGCTTTTGTTAACTTTTGATCGTGAATTTTACTTAAAAAAACACAATATCATATATCTGTTATTGTTGTAGGTATATGTTGGCGGGCTTGATCCCAATGTTAGTGAAGATGAACTAAGGAAAGCATTTGCAAAGTATGGCGATGTTGCCTCTGTCAAAATTCCTGTTGGGAAACAATGTGGCTTTGTTCAGTTTGTCAATAGGTATATCTAAGATATTTTTATCTTAATCCTATACACCCTTATAATAAATTGTTGGATGCTTAACTGTTTATTGGTTTACCCTCTGCAAGATTTTAGATTCTGTGAAAATATGTGTCTTGTGTTGTAGAGCTGATGCGGAAGAAGCGCTACAAGGGTTGACTGGATCAACAATTGGGAAGCAGGCAGTTCGTCTTTCCTGGGGCCGCAGTCCAGCCAGCAAACAGGTTTTGAATTAGTTTAGACTTTTATTTTCCGTTTTGATTCATTTCTCACTAAGTTACTATATAATCAACTTGCTCTGATTGACTTGTTCAAAACTTGATGAATGCACAGCTGTAAACCTGCATTGACTATGGAAATCTATATTTATTACACAGTTGTGCACTACTCAGGATGTTATTCCAATCTGTAGTTTGCACTGCACCATAAAAATATCTCATACACACCATTTATTAGTGGTACATTTTGTGGACTTGCATTTACCTGGTCTTTAGTTTTACCTGAGTCTTTAGAGCTCGATTGAAAATTAGAATCAAAAGACTGATCAAGAGGCATTTATTTTGGGTGTTGTTTATCTCTTTTGCTTTTACTCATTGATTCTTTTTTTTAAGAAAAAATTATTGTGGACATGCAATCTCCCTCTATGCATGACACCACTCATGTATTTTGGATGTTGTTCCAACTCTTTTCCACTGCAGTGCCACTTTAATTGATATACTCAAGTAGTGCTGTTTGTTTGAGCATTCTTGAAAGGTTACTTTTCAAACTATGCATTGAAGTGCAGTCTTATCAGTAGCCATGGTGTGGTCCTTCGGTGCTTTTGCTTATTTCTTGACGCATGGCAATGGTTGGAGAATCTGTTTTCGTTGATGTTGAGCTCAAACTGATAGACCTGCAGCACTTTTGGGGTGTTTGGTTTGAGGAATGGGCATGGTCTGGTCCTTGCACCAAGTCATTCCTCAGTTTTTGTTTGGTTTGAAGAATGAAGTCCATCACCACCTCATCCCTCATAAACACAAGGCTAGTAGACAAAATGAGGAATGGGATCATCCACCAAACTTATGGATGATCCCGTGATGGACCAACCCATCTTAGAACAGGGTGGTTCCTTAAACCAAACACACCATTAATTGGTCCTATCTTAAGCTGGTAAATTGACCACCCTAAGTGAAATTTCCATAGCTTAGGATCCATAACTTAGGATGATCTTACTTACCTATGTAGTGTTGAAAATAATCTTGTTGTATTAGTGTTTGCATGTAGCTGCATGGTAGTAGCTAGGAGTGCACGTCATGCATGTGTTTTGAGTCTTAGGTACAGTAGATGTGTTACATGCACAAAGGACCAGTCAATGCATGCAATAGTTGATTTAGCATGTTATGTTAGGATCAAGTCAAGTGATGGACTGGATCCTATGGATCATGGCACGCATGTAGGAGGGTTAGTGGAGTTGTGCATGCATATAGTAGCGGTATCAAGGTTAGTGGCATGAAAATAGGAGTGGAGTTAGTGGCGTGAGTTAGCCCCTTGCCGCATTATTTAAGTACGTTGTAATCTGCAGTTTGCTTTAGAGCGTGGGTGAATAAAAGAAGAAAAAACTAGGAGGGCATAGTTGAGTTGCTGCGTCTCCACCAAGTTATGTGTGTTCTTTCGTCTCCCACACGTTGTCCTTGTGTTAAATGTGTCCACGAGAAAGCGTGTGTATCGATCCTATAAGTTGGGCCAACAATTGGTATCAGAGTGAGGTGCAAGAGTTGTAGCGGTGTCGTCGACTACACGGCGTGGTCAAGACCACCGGGCGTAGCAACAGTATGAGTGCATCAAGGTCTGCGAGGCCTATGCAGCTGTACGAGATGCCTCGTAACCTCAACTGCCTGATATGCGTGCAGCGCGCAACAACGACGATGGGAGCGAGACGGAAATTTGTGGCTGCTTAGTGCTCACTGAGGTGGTTGCTTGAGGCGCTGCGCCAACACATTGAGGTGGCATACAGGGTGCGTGCGGACGCAGTGGTGTTGCGGCAATCGGGCGCTGGCGGGTGCGTGGTCCAGCGGCGACAGGCCATTGCCAAGTTTGGCACAACGGAGCCAACGGCGAGCAGCACAAACTCATCGACCCAGGTGCATGTAGTTGAGTCAGTTTGTTGGGCTAGTGGTGTCAACGGTGTGCATGTACATGTTAGCACATTGGGATAGTTGCTTGCATGCATATTTGTTCATGTTTTTAGTAGTCATGCACGTAGGGTGAGTTCGTGCATGTAGAATGTGTGTGTTCGCATGATGTTGTGCACGTAGGAGGTGTGTTACATACGTGTGCACGTTGGTGTCATGGTCATATATGTAGTTGAGTCCATGCATGTACGAGCGTGTGCGTGAGTTCTTGTAAGTGTGTGTCCAAGTGCTCATATGTGTAAGTTCTGATGCGAGTCTGTGTTGCCGTCAAGTTTTGTTACCGGCGAAAAGACAATTGGAACTGAGGTAGAGGTCGGAGTCGCCGGCGAGGTGTGTCACCGACATTATGGTCAGCAGCAAGAAGACGGAGCTCCTTAGAGATGCATCAGGAGATCAGACTTCAACTTGTGAAGTGGTGACAACAAGATTAGGGGGGAGATTGTTGGAAATAATCTTGTTGTATTAGTGTTTGCATGTAGCTGCATGGTAGTAGCTAGGAGTGCACGTCATGCATGTGTTTTGAGTCCTAGGTGCAGTAGATGTGTTACATGCACAAAGGACTAGTCAATGCATGCAATAGTTGATTTAGCATGTTGTGTTAGGATCAAGTCAAGTGGTGGACCGGATCCTATGGATCATGGCACGTATGTAGGAGGGTTAGTGGAGTTGTGCATGCATATAGTAGTGGTGTCAAGGTTAGTGGCATGAAAATAGGAGTGGAGTTAGTGGCGTGAGTTAGCCCCCTGCCGCATTATTTAAGTACGTTGTAATTTGCAGTTTGCTTTAGAGCGTGGGTGAATAAAAGAAGAAAAAACTAGGAGAGCATAGTTGAGTTGCTTCGTCTCCACCAAGTTATGTGTGTTCTTTTGTGTTCTTCCACCTCCCACACGTTGTCCTTGTGTTAGATGTGTTCACGAGAAAGCGTGTATCGATCCTATAAGTTGGGCCAACATGTAGTTGATCACAACTTTGACTCCTGTTGCGCTTTAGTAAAAGGGATCTTTCTGTCAGTCATTTCCTTCAAGTCATCTAGTGTCAGGCTGCGTGATTGGACTACAGAAATTCACTTGACAACAGCTTGATGACATACACAATCAATAGTGAAATTTGTATCTCGAGACTGTAAGGACCTGTTTGGCCACACTTTAGCTAGCCAACTAGGTTAAACAAGTTGGATCTTCTTGGGCTTATCCTTTAAAGCCTAGCCCAGAGTCGTACTAGAGGCTTTAAATAAGATGAAGCCAGTAGATAGGGGAATTTGGGGCCCTATAATAAACTGAAGCCTACAATAAGTTGGCTTCTGGAGGAAGCTAATCCTGTTTGGGAGGGATTAGCTTCCTCTAGAAGCAATCTTTTTAGAACATCTGGTTTATAGGGGCTCTAATTTCTCAGCGAAAATGTGTTCAATCTTTCTTGAGAAGCCCCGAAGAAGCTGCACCTAAGCATAGTTAGTAGTTAATAGAAGTATAGCTTTAAGTGTTTTACAAGTTTTCCCCAGTTATCCTTGGAAGAAACAATTGATGTAGGCCTTCTGAGCGTGTATTCTGGATGACTTTGTATGGGCAAAACTCCCATCCTGAGTTTGTTGCAGTGTATATCATGCGAGATTGCCACTGTTTGCGATGTGACAAGAACAAAAGGTCATGTAGTATCTATACTAGGCAGCTTGATTACCCAACACACAAAAGGTCATGTAGTATCTATACTAGGCAGCTTGATTACCCAACACACTACTTTTGTGGTGCAATGCTTCCTCTACCATTTTCTGAACTATCATGAATAAATGGACTCTAGTCACTCATTGATTTGTGGCCAACTGCAGCCCGTGTGGAGTATTTAGCGTGGGCTCTTTCTGGTGCTGTGCATTGTCTAGCACCAAGTATCCCATCCCACACCATGTCTCATAGCTAGCCTTTCTGAAAGCTGTCCGAGCTTGAGCTGTATCCTTTTCTGGATGGTTCGAAGGAGAGTGCTCATCGAGAATCGAGATGCCACCTTGTTAAATTCTCAGCAAGTTTATTCTGACAGGCTTAACGAATAATGGCTGTGGTAGTAGTACAGCTTTTAAACTATGTTTCACCTGGGATTTCATTTTACTCTTGCATGGAGTTATTGCTTCGCAGTAAAACTTATGTGAGGCTTGCTCATATTTTCTCGTTGTCAGTTGAAATTTTTCTTGCACCTGTATGAATATTGTTAACATCTCTGCATGCCCAGCAATTGTTAAGTAAATAAAGGTTTGTTTTGTGCGAATTTTGTCGGCTCTATTTTTCTGTTAACTCATTTGAATGTTCTGTTTTTCAGTCTAGGGGCGATTCGGGCCACCGGCGGAATGGCATGTACTATGGAACACCTTTCTATGGTGGATATGGCTATGCGTCGCCGCTTCCCCACCCAAACATGTATGCTGCAGCATATGGAGCCTACCCTGTCTACGGTAACCAGCAACTGGTTAGCTGATGCGAGAGATTCTCTCTGTTTCCTCCAACGGAAAACAAGGTTTTGGTCCAGTAAGCATACTAGCGTATGATGACATACTATAGATGGCCATAAAAGTGGGTGAGACAGGTATATGAATGGTATCTGCAGATTTGTGTTGCGAGTAGAACCTAAAGCTTGTAGACAATAAGAGTTATTCTTATTCTTTCAAGAAATTTTGACTTGGTAATAAAACTAAGCCATTGGTTGTGCCTCTGTTTGCTTCCTGTTTGTTATGTTTAGCTTATAATTGCTATGGTCAATTCACTTGTATGGTCGGCTCACCATAGATTTCGGAAGTCTTTTTTTTTTCCATCCAATGCTAGGTTAGGTTACTAGTGATTACGCATTTGCTACCTAGGTTTGGCGATAATATGCAATCAACCTGTTATGGTAACACTGCTACGCGCTAATGTTTGTTATCCAATGAAAGGAGCATTCTAAAATTCTTATTTCATCACATGCTGACAAATCTGAGATTAGTGGAGCTGAGCCTCAAGCTCAATCTCCTCCAAACTTGGCCAATTTGATGTTGTTGTTTTGCCCAGTCGATCCGCAAAGGGAACGCTTTGGTGACACATGCCACTTCGCTATTGCCACAGCTGGGTAAAGGGAGCTCTGACGCAGACACAGTTGCCATTGAAGGACTACGCTAATGAAGGTCCTGCACCCTTGTGGCCAATCTACTCCACAGTTTTCAGTCTATATTGTTGCTCCAGTCCAGGCACACAGCTAGAGGGGCGTGCCGTTGCAATGGTACGCGCTAGATCTCCGGCTTGGGAACAGTTGCAGCTAGGGATGGCACCAGGGCGGAGCGCCCTCCCATCCCCGATCCCCGATAAGCAAAATTTCCCGCTCCGTTCCCGTCCCCGTACACGGGCTTAATTCTCTCCCGTCCCCGATCCCCGACGGGTTTGCGGGTCCCGACGGGGACTAATCCCCGAAAATGCTATATAAAATATCATATGCTACATGAATGAATTACTAAAGTAATGGTGCATGTGTGGTTGAAGTGTGTGTGAATCACTAAAGTAATTCATATTTAGCATATTTATTAATAATAAACTCACATATATATTTTTTCTTTTGAGAATGATCATTTACTTTCACCTGTTAGTGATAACACGGGGACGGGGATCGGGGACGGGGAACGGTAGAATATCCCCGTCCCCGCGATCTCCGACGGGGGCAATATTTTCCCCGATAAGCCCCCGTGAGGAGAGATTTTCCCCGTCTCCGTCCTCTAATAGAGGAATTTTCCACGGGGAAACGGGGATCGAGGCCATTGCCATCCCTAGTTGCAGCAATGTCCGGTCCACGTGAGAGACAGCTGCTTGGATCACGACGTGCGCTGCTTGCATTCTTACCCAAGCTGCGGCTCTTTCAGCTCGTCACTTCTTGCAGGGCCGTCTGAATATGAACATATCAGAGGGGAATCCGGCTTAGCATTGGGCATTTGGGCGGGCCAAGGTAAGGGGCCGAAAGGACAAGGAAATCCCTAGCCTGGATTGGATGTACGTGCGGGAATTTTTTTTTATTTAATATTTATTTTTATTCTTTTTTTCAAAACTATGCGTCCGAATGAAAAAATGACAAAATGCCCCGTCGCTCGTGTATGGGGCGATCGCCCATACACGAGCGATAGCCTTACCCACCGCTAACGCTTGTAGCTTAGCATGTAGCTTGTAGGGCCCCCATCGCCTCTGTAGAGGCGATCGCCCTCTGAGGCGGCAGGATCCACAGCAGTTTTTTTTTAGTTTTGTTTTGTAATTACTATATGCTTTTTAATATAAATCCCGTAACTTTTGTTAGGAGTGTCCAAATTAAATAAAACTTGTTTCTAAATTTAAATTTTGGAATGAAGAATTAGAGTGTAAAATAAAAATCCATGTGTTGTTTGCAGAATTTTTTTATTTGAGTTGAATGCTAGGCTCTAATCGTGGATTGTGAAGGAATTATAATGTGTGTTGATCCATAATTCATGAAATAAATAGAATAAGTTACTACAACCTTATGCACTTCATTTTTGCAAAAATATCTAAATATGATTGCATTTTGAATAAAAGATGGCTAGTTTAAACCCTTTATAACAATCATTGTTCAAGCGGTTAGAATAATATCTCAACGACCTCAAAACTTGATGTAACCAGTTTTGTTGCATTCTTGGGCTTGCATAGGTCACAATTATGTAAAAATATTTAGATGTCACTTTAGGTCGCACTATTTTATTGTTGTCAGAACATGCAATCGGTAAAACATGAAAATTGCCGTATCTTTCGCAAACGATGGTAAAACTCGATGAAATCGGATATGACGAACCAAAATGCTATAACCTATCTCGATGGAGAAAAATAACATCATTTGAGACACACAGGCGATAGGACACATACTAGCCCTCCTGACGGTGAGCATACTCTTGAAGGTTGGGCGCATTTTTTATTACGACTTAAAACTAAAAGGAGTACCACGAACAAGGAAAACCAAAGTTAACACGAGACGTCTATTGAGTGCTTCGAGGCCACTTCCCATTCGCCCATGCCTCGTGAAACTTCTCTCAACACGCCGCGCCTCTCTCGTTTCTCTCTCTCTCTCCTCCTTCTCCTCCGCTTCCTTCCTACATGCCTCCTCGCGTGCGGCATCGCGCTGTTCTTGAAACCGCCGTGAACTCATCTGCCGGTTGGCTTGGTCAAGAAGCCGTTGGTCCTCGGGGTTGATCTCCGTATCAAACCATCGCTCAAATTCACACAATGGCGGAGGTGACTGCATGAAACGTAAATTAGCAAAGTTTCATTCACAAATATTATGTAACCCGTCGATTGTTACCATGCGGCGATCCTTCAGCTCTTCTCCGGCGGATCGAAGGCGTGGTTCGGCACTTCCAATACCTCCTCTTCCAAGTTGAAATTTCCCAAGAGCGGACAAGCTCGCAAAGATCTCCGCACATACACATGGGCGCCTGACTCCACGGGTAGGAAGAGATCTTGATACGCTAAATTCAGCGGGCATGCACTCGCTTCTTCCTTTGCCTTCCCTTACCCTTTGCACTTGCACGCTCGGCATTTTCGATTGATGCTCACCCTCTATTCTTTCTCCCGCTGTTCTTTGCGAGACCGCTTGTGAGAACGAATGTTATAAAGGGCGATATCGCCGGGTATGGGGCGATCGCCTCATATTTGGCGATTGCCCCATGTAAGGGCGATCGCCTCACATTAGGCGATCGCCCTACTAGAGGCGATAGGTGCAATCAAACGTTGGTGTGTTGTCACGTCGTGTGGCATAGGCAAGCAATGCATAAATGATTTGAACAATTTATAGTGATAACGCTATCATGTTACTAACTCGGGAGTTATACAATGTCTTCTTGACGTAAAGCCATTAAAAAATACATCCGCATAACAAGTCAATCACGCCACGCTTCCTAATCGGCCCGTGGGGTAGGTGAGTGGCGACGGACGGACGTCCCTCCTAGGCCGCCGCGCGGCGCAGCGAGAGAAGTAGTCTTGCGGCGAGGCCAAGTCTGTGGCGGCGCACCCGAGAGCCGAGAGGGTCGAGGTAGTCGGTCGAAGGTACTCCTCGGTCGAACTCGTCGTCGAAGGCTCGTCGAAACCACCACAGGGTCCCGCTGGGCGCGGGACGAGGAGGGAGCCTCCGCGGCCGCCCCCCCCCCTGCTGCGTGGGAGCGTGGCGAGGAACCGGCGGGGTAGGGCGAGACGCGCGGAGCCTCCCACCATCGCCCCCACCTGCTGCTGCGTGGGGCGTAGCGAGGAACCGACGGGTAGGGCGAGACGCGGAAGGAGCCTCGTCGACCACCGTCCCCCTGCACCGCGTGGGGCGTGACGGGCACCGGGTGGGTAGGGGCGAGTCTTTGGGGCGACGTGGCGTGGTGTCTTCCGCGTCCGCCGGCGTCTCGCGCCCTCGGCGGTGCGCGAGCCAACCGCCTCACAGTGGCGAGGACCCGACCCCAAGCATCTCGGACTTCGGCGGTGGTCACCAGATGCCCCCTCTAGGCGCGTCAACATGGACACGACCTCCACCTCAATCTCCGCCAAGAGTGAGTCCGCATGTAACGTCGGGTTGGCATTACGTAAGTTACATGAAAAGACGTGCCCATGTAGGTTCGATTGTGACACTTACCGGCGTTGTCCCTCCGGGACATCTGTGAAGGGTACGCGTGTCCGCTACCGATGCTGCCGTGCGGCGTCGACGGTCTTGGTGTGTACCCCACCCCGAGGCGAGTCTTGCTGGGCGAACCACTCCATGTCTTGATCGTACATGTCATGGTCGACGGCCGGTCTCGGTGACCCTCTCGCCGAGTCGGCGTCCCACCGCAGGCCCATGGTCGCATACGGTCGCGAATCGAGAGCCCACCGCAAAGACCCATCCGGCCATCTGCAATGCAAAAGCGAGAAGTACGCAACACATTAATTTCGCAAAGATGCGGAGTAGTAGGATCGGGGCAAGTACACGTGAGCGCCACGTGCGACAACGTGACGAAGCGCAAAGGAAAGGATCGAACAGCCGAATCGCCGCAGAGACTCGGTCGCGGGAGTACTCCTCGACACAAAGGTCAAAGACGAGCACCTTACGGGTGAGCCAAAAGGCCTCATCTCGCGTGCAAAGCACGGAGACCCCGTGAGGTGCTCGGGCGTGGACGTCGTACGCGGTGTATGGCGTCCACCGCACGTCCTCGTCGTGGAGGCGGTCGAACTCCCGAACGAACTCCTGATAGGACCTCCTCACCTGTAGGTGCGCGAACCTCCGCTGCGAGGAAATAAGAAATGGCGAAGGTTATTCAAGTGCGTTAGTGGGGAAAAAGATACGAGGGCGTGCACGTCGTCGGACCCAGGAGTGGCCCATGGTGGGCCAGTCCACCGGTCGTCTCCGTAAAGCTCCTCAGGGTACGGTGTCGTGTCAACAACAGGCCTGCCGACGGAGAAGCGCTCCCAAGACCACAACTGGAGGAGTAGGACGCAACCTGACATCGTCGCGTCGTGCTCCGCCCGAGAGACGGCGTCGCACAGACCTCTGTACGTCGCCGCAAGCACAGCTGAGGCCCACGACCACTGCATCACCTGTTTACAAGGGGGGAGTTAGACGTGCTCCGTTGAGACGAGATTGGGCCGAGTGTGTTACCTCATCCACCGGGTGTCGGCGATGTCTTTGGGCGTACTCGATCGGTGGCGGTCCACCGTGTTCCCGTGGGAGGGCGGAACATCACCCAACCGAGCAACAACAGAGGTATGCCTCAAGTGGCGGGCCACGTCCGCCTCCTCCGCGTCGCGGTGGAGAAGGTCACTGCGGCGTTCGCAACAAACATTATCGGCAACTTGGCGCTTCTATTTTAATTCTCAAAGAAAGAGGTACTCACCGTGAATCGGCGACCACGCCTTCGCCGGTCCGTGGCGCTCGGCCTCCTAAAGGCCGGTAGGGGTCGCCGGGGTGCCGCCGCACCGACGCAACGCGCGACAACTCGGCGTGCACGTGGCGGAGGCGTCGTGCGGCACGGCTCGCCGGGCCCGCATAAGGGAGGCCTAAGAGGTACGACACGCCTGCGCAGCGTCGGAGCCATCTCTCCGCACGGAAGGTGGAACGTGTCGTCTCGGTCTCCACCGGTCCACGAGTGTGGCCAGCGAGGACCGGTCGTGCCCAACCGCGGCACCTCCTTGCCCTCTAACGGGCGATCACCACCCACCATCCTACAAAGAGGAAGTAAGCGGCCGCCGCAACCTGCATGTAGTTAGAATTGCATTCACGGTAAGTATGTATGCGTAAAGAGTGCAAGCGTTCGCGACTACCGTGGAACCCGGCGTGGTCGATGCGGCGGCTCCTGGCACTCGAGGTCGAAGTGGCCCTAGCACTCGGTTCTCCTCTGCGGAGTACCTAGACCGGTGGAGTCGCATCGGCGGTCACGTCCAGCACTTCGGGGCAAGGTCGCGCCATCGTGGCTGCTACAAAGCAAATACAACAGTTGTCAAGAATTACATGTGCACACAAAATGAAATGCGAAATAACGAATTGTACCATACTCAACAAACAATACAACCGAAGTGTGGAGAGCAAAAAAACTCGGATTGCAAACATACGAAAGACAAAGACATGTTCGACGAGGCACACAACGCGTCGAAATTACATTATCCTCGTAGGTACTAAGCGGGACATCGGAGAATAACATGATGCGAACAACAACTTACTAGTACATTGAAAATTACATCGAACATTACAACGTACATTACTGACTTACGGTCCATTGAATAATACAAGATGGGAACAACATGCAAAGTTACATTATCCGCGGTTGCGACGCGCCTCGGACTCGTCCATATCGTTCGAATGCGCCTTGTCCTTCGACGCCCGACCTTCATCTTCAACATTCGGATGTCCGTACCCATCGATGGTCCGGAGAGGGGTGTTGTGAACGATCCATCCACTCGGTACCGTACACCTCATGATGCCACGTGTTGAGAACGCTCGCTTGTAGTAGTGCGGGAGATGAGCGACGGCGTGATTGATGCGTCTCGTGGTGCGGCAATGACGTCACGAGCACGGCAAGTGCAAAGCAGCGTGGTTTCGGCGGAGCACTCGCAATCACCGCCTCGGGTATGCATGATGGGACCGCAGATGCACGTGGTATCTCCGTTCCACGCCACTCTCCGGTGTAACCCGATGTGTCTGCGCCTTTCTTGTTTTCTTGGACATGTAGGTAGACACAACAGTTGAGTAAGACAATCGATTGTCCGACATACATGCTGCGGAGGTCTTGTATCGCTCAATGAAATATCTCTGTGTCCCTAATAAGACACCTCAACTATACCCACGATGGAAGGCATCCGTGCCTTTCATTACCCAGATTGTAAATCTCCGCCAGTTCGTTGTCATGATCCCATAACGCGAGCCGCCTCGTCGTCTGAAGGACCATTTCTCCAAAGGCTCATGTCGTATCCAATCGGTGAAACTCTTTATCTTTGGTACCGGCCTCGCCGAGGTTTGGGGTCTGTCGGCAGCCGCATATAAGGTGTGGGGTCCTCTCCTTGCTCATGGTACACCATCGGGTTCCTTGATGAACTAGCGGTACCTCTGGGATCCATTGATTGCTTCTTCGTTAGTTCGTCCAACGTCTTCCAAAGCGCGTCGAACTTCCTCCGTTGGTTCTGTTTGCACAGGCGCTTGAACATGTTCATAAGCTCCTTATTCCTGAACTGACGGAAAAAATTGGCACCCATGTGCCTCATGCACCACCTGCTCCTCAGATCTGGCCACTTTGCTGCTCCCACGACGGCGGACCCTTGTTGCATATCCACGATCGCCCTTAGCACCCGCATGTCGGTCATGGATGACACAAACATCGAACTGCCGAGAACAATCGCCACTTCACTCTTTCAAGGAACCATTACCACTCTCGTGTTTTCCCCCTCCACGAATGCCAACGCAACCGGTAGAACCTGGTTGTTGGCATCCACCGCGATCGCAGATTAGAATCGCCCTTGTACTTCCCGTGAGAATGTGCCATCCATGCAAAGGACCGGCGGCGAGTCTTTAACGCATTTATGCATGCGCCAGGCGAAGAATGCACGCTGCAATACCCACTTCCCGGTGCACGCACCACCCGCAGGGAACTCCGCAAGGTCGATGGATGTACCGGGGTTCCTTTGTGCGATTGCCCTGAGCAAGTGGGGAATATTCTCGTCTGAAGCCTCGTGACGCCCCGAACCGTATTTCTAGAGCTGTCCTTTTTGCTCTCCATGCCTTTGCGTAGCTAATCTTGTATCAAACCTCTCCTCCACGGTGTGATAATAGATCGAGGTCTGCGGATGGGGATTGTCCACGATCGACCATAAAACACATTTGCCACCCAAGTGGATGACAGTTTATGTGTCCTGCTCCGCTTCTTCCAGCTCATGCAGCTATGCTCCATCACTATGGAGCATTTCGATGAGTCCGCCCACTTCCCCGTATGCATGCACCGCCATGGGCACGAATCAACTACGCACTTCACGTCGTAGTCCTTCTTGCCGGACTTCACAACCCCGAATTGCCGCCGGAGAGACATTGCCCAAGATTTCACCGCATCCATCACAGCCTCCTTGTCTTTATATACGGCCCTCGTCACCTCGTTCTCACGATACTCCCATGCATCAATGTTCCTTCATTCATTGTTAGGTCTTGAAATTGTAATTGGTCCACGCACGAGGATAGGCACCCTGGCGTTGTCCTCCTCGTCAGTGCTCACCATCGAGGACTTCCTCATCCGCACGGTCCTCCTCTTCCATCAAGTCAACAATGTCCTCCACCTCCTCCCCTCGTCGGCCACCCCTCGCGCCTCCACCATTGTCTCCTCCGCCCCGGTCCCTTCGTCACCGCCAGCCTGTGCTCCTCGTCTCGGGCTCCTCGCGCCTTCCTCTTCGCATCCTTCTACATTTGATGTCCCCTCGCCGTAATGTCCACCCCGACATCACGAACTTGCGACACCGATGGAGCTACCGGTAGCACTGTGCCAACAACATGAGCGCCAACCCCGCTCTACTGCAAAACCAACATAACTCCTCCATGTGGACGTCGAGTTAACGAGAATCAACTCTCGTAAAACGGTCTTGCGCTCGGCTCACTCTTTGCTCGACCCGAACCAACAATCTGGGCATCAAAATCAACATCCGAGACATCCACTCCAACAAACCCTCAGATGTCCTATCGCTCGATGCGCATATGCCCGTCGACTCTTGAAAATGATGATAGATCCACCCCATCCGCCCCATGCTATCTCCCCATCTCCATAAAATATTTGGAAATACAATTTCTCCGACATCTTTACAACGTCCGACGGAAAAATATTACTCTAAAATACAATCTGATCCTGAAATTTCTAAAACTAAATAGTACATTAAAGTTCTAAATATGAATCATGACATTAAATTTCTAAACAACACTATTCGACAAATTGTAAACGCTACACAATCCTAAATTTTCTAAACACTACAATAAATTTCTAAGACTAAAAATAAATTTGTAACGTACTTAATACTATACATTCCTGAAATTTCTAAAACTAAATAGTACATTAAAGTTCTAAATATGAATCATGACATTAAATTTCTAAACAACACTATCCGAGAAAATGTAAACGCTACACAATCCTAAATTTTCTAAACACTACAATAAATTTCTAATACTACACTAAATTTGTAACGTACTTAATACTATACAGTCTTCAAATTTCTAAAACTAAATACTACATTAAAGTTCTAAATATGAATCATGACATTAAATTTCTAAACAACACTATCCGAGAAAATGTAAACGCTACACAATCCTAAATTTTCTAAACACTACAATAAATTTCTAATACTACACTAAATTTGTAACGTACTTAATACTATACAGATCCTCAAATTTCTAAAACTAAATACTACATTAAAGTTCTAAACGCTACACAATCCTAAATTGATTGGATATTACATGCTACATTAGAATTCTAATGACAAAAGCAGTCCTCTGATTTTCTAAACACTACAAAATCGTAAAATTCCTAAATAATAGATTTATAAAATTTGTAAAAAATACCTTCGCAGAAACGACGAATCGACTTTTTTTTCCCTTTTTCTTCTTCTTTCTCTTCTTCTTCTTTTTCTTCTTCTTTTTCTTCTTCTTTCTTCTTCTTTCTCTTTCTCTTTTCTCTTCGTTTGCTTCGCCTCAATTGGTCGCTGCACTGAGCGAGCTGGAGCTTTAAAGTCGTTGTCGCCCTGTCTCGGCGATTGAGGGGCCCACACGGACGGGCGGCGACGACGAGGAATCCAGGCATATCGCCTGTGTATGGAAGCGATCGCCCCATACACGAGCGACGGGTGCTAGTTTTGTAATTTTTAAAATCGGACGCATAGTTTTGAAAAAAAGAATAAAAAAAAATATTAAATAAAAAAAAATTCGTACGTGCGGTGCTGAAGCCAAGATATGCGATGATTGCTCCCTTCACTGCAAGAAGGTGAAATTATCTCATTGGCCGGCCCAGTCATTTGGCAAGTTTGTGCTGACTTAAATTTGTAGAGGCTTGTGGGAGTCTTGATGTTTCACTACCCACACCTGAAAAGTAAACGGCGGAGAGAATCACGAATGGATCGTTGGAGTGAGCAGAAATAGTAACCTGCGTGACTTCATAGACGCCAGAGGAGCAGTGATACGTGTGTTTGGTAGGGGATCTGGTAGAGTTGGGTATTCTTAACTTTATCATACGGATCTAGATTTGTGAGTATATTAAAAATGTTTTGATGGATCATCTTTTCAAATTTTAGACCAAAATTATAAACTTAACTCACTTTATTTTAGCCTACAAATTTCAGATTACAAGTGAAACTGGAATCTAGAGCTCTACCAAACAGGCCTTAAATCAAGCAAATCTTCAGTCGCGACAGTAGCAGGCATGGGGGTAGAAGCGGAGATGGATGGAATCACAATTGTGATGGCTGGGGTTCGCTGTCACTTGCCCTGTGTACGGTTCAGACGGAGACATGCCAAAGCGGGAGTGAACCAGGCCAGGTTACAAGACAGGTTTGTACGGTACCTCACTGGTGTGGTGCTAATGTCGCGGGCAGATAAGGGCAAGAAGGAGCTGATGGGCATGCCATGTGGGGCACTCGTGTACACACCGCAATTGGGTAGGTCAGGTGCTCGGTCTTGCGACCGGACAGGCACAATGTACTGACCTTCAGCTAGGGGTGAAAATAGATCGGATAAGAGTGATATTACTCATCTAATATCCTAACTTATTTTCTTTTGTCTTCGGAGATATGGATACAAATTTAAAGTATGCAAGATACGAATATGGGACAGATACATAACGAATTCAGATAAAAACTGATAAAATATGCGTATAGTGCACGCATAAAGAAAAGAAAATAAGTTAAACACGTACCATCATCACTTACATAGTATAAATCCTACACGAATTAAATTTTCATGGGCTTGAACGAGAACAATATATATATATAAACTAGAAAGTTTAAGGTAGGAAGGAATGACAATAATTTTCTTAATTCTTTTTAAATAATAATCATTTCCATAATATTGTAAAGAAATAAGTGGTCAATTTGAATTTAGTGCATATGCTCTATGCTATCTTGAATTCATAGTTTCGTACATATTGCGAGCGCGCACACGTATCGTACTACCTTTAGATAGCAGCTCATCTCAAAATGGTCTTTCTTAGTTCAATCCAAAGCAGATATCCAAATAGAATTTGGCCCGATATCCGGATCCCAATCCCGATCTGGTAGATATCACATCCTCCGAATCCGATCCTCGAATCCATATCAACCTATCCGGATTCGGTCTTAGATCCAACCTGATACTAAAATATGTTTTCGAATCTGATCCCAACTAGATCCGACTTTAGCTCGGACGAGAAATATTCAACCCGTTTTCACCGTTACCTCCAGCCCTCCTTAACTTCTTGGAGCCATCGTGTCATTATCATCATGGACCAAGCACGTACTGATCGATCACAAGAGCTGCCCTAGACACATTCCCCGTCCTTGGAAAGAGAGAGGAAACAGGATGATCGGAATTCATAGCACAGTGCAACCACCTTGACAATTAGAACTTAAATTTTGAAGGTGCAGTAGACTAGTACTAGTTATTTCAATTTTCAAATGTGGTGAATGTATGTAGTGCAAACCATTATCTTTATATTCTATAATGAAAGTTCGTCTCTAAAATTAGGGATGACTAATTCGTCTGATAATGGGGCGCTAACATTGCTAGCGTCTGATGGGAATATGTACTGGTGATATTGAAGGTGTAGAAAATACCATAATAATCCTTAAATTAGAAAAAAAAAGGTAAAATTCCTAGAAATTCTAACATTAATCGAGAGAAAAAAAAGAATATCTACATCACTTATTTTGGTGGAGCCCGATTATAACGGTGCAAATTAATCGTATATAGATATTATATCTATTACAATTGTCTATAGCAAATACAATATGTTACAATACCCAGCTGTGCAATTTATATATCTATAAACAAATAGTGATATTCAAGGTATCTCTTTTATTTTGGAGGTCTAAAAAATCCCATAATAACCCTTAAATTAGAAAAGAAAACAAAATTCCTTGAATTTCTCTCATTAATGAGAAGAAAGAGGATCTACGCCACTTATTTTGATGGGGTCAGATTATAATAGTCAAATCAATCATGTGCATATATTATATCTATTACAAGTGTATAAGATATGTAAATACATTCTAGAAAGACAATAGAGTTATATAATACAAATACAATAAGTTGTAATATCTAGCCACGCAATTGCGTAGAAAATTCTGCTAGTTAGATACAGCAAATGTTGTTGGTCTTTAGAGAAGAAGAGTTTGCATGGATTTTGGTTTGAACCAGATACCGAAAAATAATCCTTCGTGACCAGGCCTCAATGCATGTGAGGTTGGACCTAACTCAGAGCATGACACGAGGTATAGTATTTAACTTGAAAAATGCCATAACTGCCTCATGAACCATTTATACCCGCTACCATGCTGTGAGTTGGGTCCAACCTTTTATACAATGAGACCTCTACAGTAGGATTATCAGGTACTACAAATGCGGAAAGAGATCTAATGCAGTCATGTTATGACTGCAATTTAAGCAGTTGTACGTAGACAGTTGGATTAAAAAACGATAGTCCAAATCTTTCGGAGTACTGTTTAGAAACATATTGTAGCAACAATGTAACTTAACACTGTTTGATAATTCAACCGTCTGCTGCATCGATCGAATGGTCCTAACGATCGGGAATACTTAATTCGCAGTTCCCATTATGACTACACAAGAACCCTTTCCTACAAATACAAACAAGCAAATCTTGAACTAACACGCAGTCAGTCCCCAACACAATTTCTCATATGAATCATGCAGGGCGGTCCTGTAGTTTGGGAGGCCTAGGGTGAATTTCTGGACAACGGACCTACACTCTATAGGCTATAGTGAAGTAATTCTCACTTATAAATATGCCACTTAAATCATTAAACCTTTTATAATGACAAAAAATAAACATTGATAGCATAAATTTTTTTATTAGTAAATAAGATCCAATACCACACACACACACACATATATATATGTATATATATATATATATGTATATATATATAGTACGAGTTTGAACAACATGCTCTTAAGAACCAAGAAAGACCAGAAAAGTAATACAAACACTAAAAGGAGCATGAAAAAAAATATAATAAAAGCCTCTTAAGTCTTCACTACGAAATAAGCTTTAAAAACAAGTGCACCAGCAGGGAAAATAAGAGTAGCCATCGTACCTTTCACTTGAATAACAAATCGGGAGCGACCACCAATGACATTTATAATCATAAAAACAATTCCTTCGATCATTTCTCAATGCAAAATCATTAAGGATAATATCAAGATCAACATTGTCTAACGTATTCTTCTCAATACATAACATGGTCAAACCATTCAATCTTTCTTGTGACATAGACGACCTCAAATATTTTTTAGTAATTTTAATCTAGAGAAACTTCTTTCGCTTGACACAACGGTCACAAGTATAGTTAAGAGGATCCGTAGGCAATTGAAACATTTGGATAGCAATATGTAGCTCTAACGAACTCAAGAATCTCAGTTGCTAACATCAACGATCCGCAAAGTCACTTGCAAAACTTTTAATTCGTAAAAAATCATCTAACTCAACATCAGATGAGTTATCATGAGAAATTTCTTTTGCAAAATTAGTGCAGCATGTTCTTAGATCATTATCATCTAAGAATTTCAATTTTTTTTGTGTTGAATAAGAAACCAAACTTGCTTTCAAATAACTTTAGTTGCTCAAATCTAACAATGTATACTAGTGAAGAAAATGATGCACAAGGTTTGGGCCCCTGTTTGCGTTGGGCCCTAGGCCGTCGCACTTCTCGCCTTGGCCCAGAGCCGGCCCTGGAGTCATGGCAAATGCAACATACTGGAAACAGATGATCATCTCAGACTCGGTCTACACTAGACTTGGGACAATGGGCCGTGCCTTTTTAGGATGGCCCTTGACATGGCCTAAAGCACGACACGGTTGTCTTCGGGCTAGACCGACACAACACGAATGATGGGCTGCGCTAAGCCTAGAAACTCAATACAATGGGCTGCCCGGCTCAGCACGTCACGAATGTGTTCATTTCGTAAAAAAAAGCATCCTATCTTTAGCATAATCCATCATCAATTACCTTACCCAACCAGCCCGGTCCATCATCAAATACTATTTTTACTCTTTGCATCCTCCTATGATCCATCCGATGTAGTCGTCGTCTCCCTGCACATCCATCGTCTCCTCTCTCTCTTTCTCTCTTCTCTCCCTCCTCCACCCTTGCTACCTCCCGGTGCCGCTACCTTGGTGCCAGATCCAGCGGCCTTCAGTCACGCCGCCGCTAGATATTAGGGGTGAAAATGGGTCAGATACGGGCGGATATTGCTCTTCCCGTATCCTAACCCATATTTTTCCGGATTCGAAACCGGATACGGGTTAACCGGATACGGATTTGGGTTATTCGGGATATGGATACGGGGCGGATATGTGACGGATTCGGGTAAGAAACGGGTAAAGATATACGGATAATGCACGCATATATAGAGTAATATATATTGAATTAAAACCATACGAGTACATGACTATAGTAACAAATTATATATCAATTAAATTCAACAAACATAGTAGAAAGAATATGCTATTTTAGGATCGAGAGAACCAACTAATTGTTAATATAAATGGGCCAAATGGAAAAAATGATGAAAATGGGTGGGCCTTGCGATATCCGAATAGGAAAATCCGAATATCCGATCCGAATATCCGATCCGATATCCGAATAGGAAAATCCGGATATCCGAATAGAAAAATCCAATATCCGGATCTGTCCCGTATTTACGGATATTGATGCTCGGATCCGATCCGAATCCGGATTCAAGTATTCGGATCCGTCCGGATCCGACCGGATAGTAAAATCCGGTCCCAGATCCGGTCCCGACGGATCCGGTCCCGGACGGGCGGAGATATCCAACCCGCTTTCATCCCTACTAGATATAGCCTTGAGGCTCTGTGCCACCAACTTTGTTGGCCGTCCCGAGGAAGAAGATGGCTACGACCAAAGAGGAAGAAAACGACGATGGCGAATCTCGATTATCCTCACAAACCTCTGCGGCCGCCAAATCCGCCTTCCCGCACCGCATCACCGCCGTCCCTAGCCACCATTCGTTCTTCTTCTTCGATACTAGCGTCTTTCTCACCTTCGGTCAAGCTACACTCCGTCCTCATGACCATGCCGATAGGTAGGGCCCTATTTCTTTTCCTCTCATCTGCAACAATTCAAATGGATTGAGTCTGGCCTAGTATGGCATGACGTGCCTATGGGCTGTGCCTAGACTGGCCGGAGTCAGCGGGGGCATAGCACGGTTAGTTGGCTGGGTTATGGAGGCACAGGATGGTCTAGGCCTACGGCTCATCGGCCCAGTGTTGTGCCAAGCATAGCCCAACGCTTGACCAGGCTTCAATGGATGTGAGGTTGGACCTAACTCAAAGCATGACACGCGGTATATATGGTACTGTACTTGAAGAATTCCATAACTGCCTCATGAACCATTTATACCACCTATCATCACTATTGCGGATCGGGCATGCACAAGCGGTTCGAAACCGCTTTCAGAAGCGGTTTTAGAACCGCTTGTAAGCAACCGGGAGTGATACCCCGTCGGGTATCACAAGCGGTTCCCCCCACAAGCGGTTGGTGTTACCAAACGCGGTTGGAGTTACCAAGCGCTTGTGAAGAGTCTGACAGCGTAGCGTTTTGATTATATTCAATATAGAATATATTTTCAGAGGGGTTTTTGATATAGATTTTGACAATTAAAATAAATAGAACTTCATGAGTTTTTTGACACACTTAAATATATATATATATATTAGTCATTAGTATTCATTCGAGATAATTACAGATCACTAAAATGAACAAGTTGATCGATGAACACATGAAATAATAAGCTAGCCACGTCTTTTACAACTTTCAAAGAATAAAAGGGCGAATGTTGAGCTCATTTCTTGCGTCGTCGCTCTTTGTGCCCTTGGTCGACGTTGATGTCAGCTTCACCTGTCCTTATTTCAGACAATCTCTCCAACCATTTGCGTGGAACTCGCTTTGGTGGATACAATCTAAATCGACAATAAAGCCGATGAGTTGTTCTTGGATTGTCGCAACCCGTGCGGCGGGATCACGTCTTGCACATCGATGTTGGGCTGACAAAGCGGGAGGTAAATAAATCTCTGGACATGTAATTATTAAAGTGTAAGTACTAAGAAATTGACATGTGCACACTACCTCGGCGTTGGTTGTCGGCACATCACCGTGGGTAATACTTTGCATATAGTGGCACACATAATAGCCACATAGGTTGTTTCCACCCGTCTGTTGTAGAACCTGCGATGAAATTTGAAAGGACCACGATTATTGGGATGAAAAACTGTTACGGCATATTAATATTCTTTAATACGTACTCGAGTGCTTAATTGTACATCAAATTCGTTCTCGAAATCTCCTTGTTGCTTCTTTCAAACCGTCATGAATGTCCCGTGTGATGCGTTAGTATGAATGGTAATTATCGAGTTGGAATAATTAGCAAGGTATTTCAATATATATAATAAGGAAAACCATCGTATATATATGTGCTATATACATTTTAGGGTGTCAATGATAAATTGAAATTTTTCACGGAGTCCTTTTGAGTCTTGAACAATGATTTGGTTGCTATCAAGCTTGATGACAAGCGTGATCCAAAGAAACCTATTCATGTATTGCAACATATATGTAACTAGTTAGCTAGTAGTATTATAAATGCCTTGGAAAATATAAGAACGAGAGGTTGTATATATACGCTCGAAGTTGAAGGGCGTAAGTATGTACGGTTTGTAGTGTTGTCCCAAGAATGCATCGAGAATGTAATCTTCAAGTTCCTTTCGGTTGTATCCAAAGACGAACTCGTTAACAATCTCCGGGTCGATGAAGCCCACGTTGAAGATATTCTCTTTTCTACATCGTTGTATCTCCATTCTACATAGAAAGGTATAAGTTTAATAGTTGCAATTTTATTGTACGAGGAAGCACACGTAAAGGTATGAGCTTGACACTTACAGCACCAAAGAGCTCATGAGAGACACGTTGATGGCATCGGCATGGTAAATATTGTATAAGTCGTCAAATTCGAGCCATATGGTGTTGTCCCCGCGATAAAAATCATCTTCTTTGATACGGAGGGGAATATCATTCTTCCTTGAGCGGACTCAGTCTTGTACTATTCGTGAAATTGCCGCATCTTGGTTGGGAGATCCTTTATCTCATTTGGGTCAATCAGCTCCCGGCCCAACTGAAATTGCCATCTGACCTTTGTTGCCATTGGGATATCATCTATTAATCCAAGAGCTGCAGCTGTGGAACTGAGTCCTGCCTCCTTCATAAACCTCTCGAGGTTCTCCTGATCTTGGTCTCTCTTCTTCTTCTTTGCCGCCGCCGCCTGACCACGTTTATTCTTCCGTAGCCTTAATTATTGTCCGTTCATAGTTGGACCAGACAGCAGCGACTTTGCGGCATGTCGCAAGTGTTCTGCCGCTTTTGGATCGGTTGGTACCTTTGGCTCTACCTTCTTTTTGCGAAGTGTGCAGCCATACGCTTTAGTGACCGCGTCACTCTCCTCCTTATTCATATCATATGCCCTCTTTGGAGGTTCCTTTACCTTGGTCGATCGGTGGACTCCGCCTTCTTGGGAGCAAAGGGAGCCTTCATTCTATTATCGAGCTTCTTCCTCGGAGGAGATGGTGGGCGTGGTTTTCCTAGGGGGTTCTTTTTGTTTGAGATCTTTGGTGGTGGAGTAGGGCTTCGCGTGGAGCGGGTGGAGACAGGAGCCGCTGGTGGTGGAGTAGGGCTTTGCTGCTTTTCTTGGCGAGGCATTGCGTGGCGGTGGCGTTGGAGGCGTGGGTTGCCGTGGTGGAGATGACGCGTCCATAGCAAACTGAAATATGATGTACCGCTTATGCCAAAGGATGATATTGTGGAGGGCTGTCCAAGCTTGGTCACGTCGTCGCCTCGAATATCGAGGTGAAGTTCTTCAAATCCAAGACCACCTCCACCGCGACCTTTGAGTAACCCGGGTATCTCGTTGCGATGGAACATCCGCCCACTCCACCGGATATGCCATGCCGTAAGCCACCTTGATGGAGAGGTTACGCGCATCAACATGCAACTCACATCGGCGGCGAACCCTTATGTCATCCACGGGATAACGGGATAGCAAGGTGTCCGCCTGGGCCCGGTGGGCGCGCACTACTTCGCCGCGCGGAGGGCTGATCACGTCGTCCACGATTGCTCGGACCTAGTCCTTGAAGCTTGCCGAGGGCAATTTGTACTTGTTGCGCAACTATGTCGCCGATGCTAGCCTCAGGTTGCTCGAGCTCTTGTTCCAATTGGTACACTTTACGTGATTCTCTTGATTTGCTTCTATGCCGGCTCCTCAGACGTATGTGCATCCTTCGCGAAACCATACTTCCACTGCGTCCACTTGCCCATACCTCGTGTCCGTCCCGGTGCTCGTGGTTTTCAAGGGCATGTGTTAGCTCGTCATTCTCCTGTCTCGCACCAATGTACACGCTCGAGATCGCTCAACAGCTTGTACAATCCTTTGGTCACCTCTTGTACTCTGGTGCCATCACCAAACCGCCGTCATCCGAAAGGCTCCCCATGACCCATGAACCAATTGCGCAGCGCTGTTCTACAGAGCGGTAGCGGTGTGACGCCCTTCGCCATTAATTCTTCTTCCGCTTCTCCCATTTTGGTACAACCTTGATGTAACCACCGGTGCCAAGATGGTGGTGGTATTTCTTCATCTGTGAATTGGCCTTGTTCTTCTGACTCGCGGCCTGGCCTTCAGCTGACAGCTTGAACTCCTCGAATGCTTCCCAGTGATCCGCCAACTTAGGAAATTGGTTGAAGTCGGGTCTTTCTCCCTTCTGCACGTACTTGCGGCTGAGAGACGTCTTCCAAGCCTGAAACATTGTTGCCATCTTCTTCAAAGTAAATTTCTTGGCCTTGTCTTCGGACCCTTGAGGAAATGTGAAATTTTCCTTAATATCTTGCCAGAGCAGGTCCTTGGTAGCTTGAGGAACTTCGGCCCATTTTCTGATGCTAATTGGGACGTGATCCCTCACGTGGTAACCGCAAGCGTTGTTGTACGGCCCAACTGCTAAAAGAGGGGCAACCGGCATCCCTTCGTTGTTAACGCTTGTAAACACGCGCTTCGTGGACGGCTTCTTGTTAGGTCCCCGATGCTTGGATTGGTTGCTCGATGCACGGGGCTTGAAATACATAAACATATGTACAAACGTGTCAGAGTGTATTATATTAATGAGTTGCGATTAATTAACATGTCTACGGGGATTATATTCTTCCGGTCGGACCTCATCCTGGCCGGAACCAGTGTTATCGGACTCAATGGCAAAGCGTTACTACCATCACCTTCGATGGTACCCAGCGCGATGGAGTCCAACAAGAACTGTTCTCCCTCATCGAACGTAGGGTCACCACGTCCTCGTTGCGCCATCTATACAATTCGGAAAAAATGTTGACATAAATATCATATTACTTTGAAACAACCATATTACGATTACAACACAAGCATATTATTACATAAATCTCTACACCAAGCATTAAGTACTACGGTGTTGGAACTAGCCCAAGGATCAAACACGAACTCGTGATGATATTTATTAGTTAGTCGCTTTGATCGTGATGATTTGATCGTTTTGTATATGAATTCTACCTAAAATTGATATGCAAAACTAAATAGATGAAACTAAAATATGTACATAGCTAAAATTTGAAATAAAAATTAGATGAAATTAGTAGTTAAATTTATATACAAATCCTAAACTAGAACCAAATTCAAAATTAAATAAAAACAACAAAATAATAAAAAGAAAAAAGAAAACATGCATTGTTATGTAATTCCATACTAAGTGAAAAATATACGTGTTGGTTTAATTTAGAATTAAAATTTCAAGCAAGCAGAGCACTTGTGGGCATTTCACCGAACAGATGGTGGGCAGCCGAACTAGAGAGGAGGACGCGCGCTGCACAAGCAGCTACCTCGGTCCTCCCGGTCGGACGGCGGTGTGGCGGCGCTTTGGTGGCGGAGAAGGCGCGGTGGGGTGGCGAGAAGGCTTCGCGGCGGGGTGGAGTGACGGCGGCGACAGGTGGCGAGAAGGCTTGGCGCGCGCGGGTGGATCGGGACTTAGAAGATTTAGGTGTGAGAAAAGGGCGGGGCGTTTCAAATTTATACAGGGAGCACTTCTACAAGCGGTTCTAATAACCAACCGCTTGTAGAAAATCTCTACAAGCGGTTTTAGAACCAACCGCTTGTACAGGGAGGACTTCTACAAGCGGTTCGTAGAACGAACCGCTTTTAGAATATCTCTACAAGCGGAGTTAGATCAACCGCTTGTAGAGGATGACTTCTACAAGCGGTTGGTGTTACTAACCGCTTTACGAATAGTCCACTCTAGAAGCGGTTCTTTTCTAAAACCGCTTCAATATTGCGCTCTAGAAGCGGTTCTTATTACTAACCGCTTCGAATGTTGCACTCTAGAAGCGGTTCGCTTTTCAAACCGCCTGCTTAATTTCATGATTTTTAAAAATTCTTTTCAGACATAGCTTTCATTTCATAATTTTTTAAAAAGGCTTTTAGCAATTCAGTTTCATTTCAGAATTTTAAAAAAATACTTTTAGCACTCCAGTTTCATTTCATAATTTTTTAAAAAATGCTTTTAGCACTTCAGTTTCATTTCAGATTTTTTAAAAATGCTTTTAGCAATTTAGTTTCATTTCAGGATTTTTAAAAATACTTTTAGCACTTTTTCATTTCATAATTTTTTAAAAAATGCTTTTAGCACTTCAGTTTAATTTCATAATTTTTAAAAAGTGCTTTTAGCAATTTAGTTTCATTTCAGGATTTTTTAAAAATTCTTTTCGCACTACAGTTTCATTTCATAATTTTTTAAAAATGCTTTTAGCATGACAGTTTCATTTCATAATTTTTAAAAATGCTTTTCGCACTTCAGTTTCATTTCAGAATTTTTAAGAAGCTTTTAGAACTTTACTTTCATTCCATAATTTTTACAAAATGCTTTGAGCACTTTAGTTTCATTCCAGAATTTTGGCACTTTACATTCATTCCAAATAAACACTTCCTCTTGTAAAGACTTACATATACATAGTTCATACAAGAGGGTACATCTTAAGTAGTAACGCACTTTGTCTTTACAAGTGTTCCTTCATTATGATCGCGACGTATGAAAGGAGTATCCACGTCTGTGTCATTGAGGAGGCTTATGTCGACATCCACAAATGAAAGGAGGATCTCGTCGAATCGACTATACTCTTCCTCGTCTGTGACGTCCTCAACTCCAACAATCCTTCGTTTGCCTTGTAGAACCACGTGTCGCTTCGGCTTAGTACTACAATCTTTCTGCTTGTCCTTATGCTTCTTAGGTTTACTTGACATGTCCATTACGTAGAAGACCTGTCTCACATCGTTCGCGAGGACAAACGGTTCGCGCCTATAGCCGACTTGGGTGAGGTCCACGATTGTCATACCGTATTTGTCTACCTTCACGCCGCTTGAAGTCAGTTTGACCCATTGGCACTTAAATAGAGGGACCTTCAAAGGTCCATAGTCAAGCTCCCATATCTCTTCTATGAAACCATAATATGTATCCACCTTGCCTTTGTTGTCTTCGCGCCTATACGGACACCGCTATTTTGGTTGGTGCTCTTGTTATCCTGCGATCCGTGTAAAATGTGTAACCATTTATCTCGCACTCTTAAATGTCACGATTTCACTAGATGGTCCCCGAGCCAAACGCTATGATTGCTCATTGTCCGACCCTTTCAAAAGGATGTACTTTTGTAACCAAGCGCCAAAGAATCCATGTGCTTGATGTTATCCAATCCTCGACCTCCCGGAAATCGCGACGTAGAATACTCTTGTGCTCAAGGACATACGGGCCACTACAGTTGATTGTTTCAAAACCGTGAAATGTGCTTGCTTAAATGTAAGAAGATCATTGCATGCAATTGCTTTCCTTCCTAGTGTCCCTTTTCCTCGTAGCCTCCCCTCATGGCGTGATATAGGACGCCGATCGGGTTTAGATCATTAATGTAATCCACACAAAACTCAATCACCTCCTCTGTCCCATAACCCTCGGCAATGCATCCTTCCTGGACGAGAACGGTTACGAACATACTTCTTTAGCACACTCATGTACCTCTCGAAGGGAACATGTTGTGTAGATACACGGTCCAAGGATACCTATCTCTTTGACAAGGTGAACAGTGAGATGAACCATAATATCAAAAATGCAAGAGGAAAGATCATCTCAAGGCTAACCAAACTTTGTACCACATCATCCTGCAGCTTACTTAGTTTATCCGGTCGATGACCTTCGTGAAATCGCGTTGAAAAAGAACACAGCTTTGTGATTGTCCCTCGTACCCACTCGGCAAGATGCCTCTCACGACCATCGGGAGCAACTGTGTCATTAACACAAGACACCATGAGATTTCATGTATACGATTTTATTCTCTTTCGTGTTTACGAGTCTCTTTACATTCGAGGAGTATCCTAAGGGACCTTCACACTGCTCAGAACTCTATCATGCTTTTTTTCTTCTTTGCTTAGAGTGTAGCTCGCAGGATGTAGGTAATGTTGTCCTTTCTCTCTTTTTGGATGTAGGTCGTTCCTCAATTCCAAGAATTTAAGGTCCTTCCGAGCTTGCGGTGTATCTTTCGATTTTCCGTACATATCTATGTAGCCTAGCAGTTCAAGCGGACATTCTTCGTGATGTGCATGAAGTCAAGTGAGTGATTTACCTCCATAACTTCCCAATAAGGCAAGTCCCAAAATATTGACTTCTTCTTCCACATGGGTGCATGACCATCCTCATTACGCACATGTTTGCTTCCGGACCCTTTCCAAATACTACTTTCAAATCCTTTACCATAGCAAACACACGTGGCCCACTACGATGCCGAGGCCTTGCACGAAGGTCCAGTTGCCGTTAAATTTCCGCCTTCCTTCCGCAACGGGTGACTCGAAGAAGAAACCTACGGTGACCCATGTACACAACCTTCCGAGAGTTTTTCACGTGCCGTCCGCTTCATCTAAGCACCGGATGCGTGCTCTATATCCTTTGTTAGTTAGGCGGACAGTTACCGAGCGAGCCAATCGTTGATTGTTACAAATAACAATGCACGAGGGTGAAATACTCCATTTTGTACTCATCCCATACCATTGCACCATCGTCCCTAACGTCACAAGATCTTCAACCAATGGTTTCGGTAGACATCGATGTCATTTCCGGGTTGCTTGGGGCCTTGGATCAACAACGGCATCATGATGTGCTTTCGCTTCATGCACGACCATGGAGGAATGTTATAGATACATAGTGTAACGGGCCAGTGCTATGGTCGCTGCTCAATTCTCCGAAGGATTCATCCCATCGGATTCAACCCAAACCTTATGTTTCTCACCTCATCTGCGAAGTCCGCACGTCCGATCGACTTTCCTCCACCGTGAGCCATCTGCAGGTGTCTAAGCATCCCGTCGTCCTTACGCTCTTCTTTGTGCCAACGCATCATCCGGGCATGCGCTTTGTTAGCAAACATACGCTTCAATCGGGGATCACAGGAAATACCACAACACTTTAGCCGGAGGTCTCTTCTTCTTACGCTCCCCATCTATTTCACCGGATCGCCACGCTTCACCTTATACCTTGATTCTCCGCACACTGGACAAACATCCAAATCGGCATACTCATTACGATCACAGATACAATCATTAGGACACGCGTGTATCTTCTATACTTCCAATCCCAAAGGATGCACGACTTGCTTGGCTTCATATGTAGATTCGGCAGAGTGTTATCTTCTAGAAGCACCTTCTTTACGAGTGATAACACCTCATCGAATCCCTTATCCGACACACCATTTCTAGCCTTCCATTGCAAGAGTTCCATGTGGTACGCAGCTTTTTGTGGCCCCGCCTACGCTTTGGGTACAAAGGAGTTCGTGGTCCTCTAACATGCACTGGAACTTCTCGAACTGCCTTTCATCTGTAGTCTCCCTCTCCGTCCACGCAAAGATCCGGTCTAGCTCATCATCACCAAAGTCACCAAGTGTTTCTTCCACGGAACAAGATTGCGTGTCGTCCGGTTATCGTTGAATCCATCTTCCTCTTCCTTGTCTTCTTCATCGCCTTCCGGCTAATCACCTCAACTTCGCCATGGTTGGTCCAACAGTATAATTTGGCATAAAACCTCTCATGATCAAGTGGTTCATAACTTGCCATCGTTGGGAATGCTCCTTCTCGTTCTTGCAATCTACACACGGACAACATATGAAGTCGCTCGAGGCAATAATGCAACGGCCGCATCGAGAAAAGCCTGCACGCCATCAATGAACTCTCTCGAGCGACGGTCCGCATTGTACATCCATTGCCGATTCATCTATACCAAGTTATAATTTCATTAAAAATTATAACAAATTCCGTTAGAAAAATTATAACCTAACTTAAATTTCGTAACATTTAAACCCAACAAAAAAAACTCCACCTACACCGTCATCCAATTAAAGACCTACCTTTCTAATTATTTTGTATCCCTTCCTACCTTTGTAATTATTTTTTATCCTTCTACATGTTTTTCTATTTTATTTCATACACCAATAATTACTTCCTTGCAATGTTATACCTAGATCTCTTCCAATATTGTGATATTTAAGATTCTAAAGCTAACAACCACCTAGATCTAAAGCTTCCAATCACCTTTACCTTGTAATGTCATATTTTGAACTAGATCTCCACCCTACATCTTCATACAACAACAAAAACAAGGCACGAAAAACAAATTTTCGATAATGCTTAAAAGTTCAAGATTTCTCCACATCCATTGAAAAAATAGCAATATCTAGGTGAGAAGGATGTTCACATGATGTTACTAACTTTGAAACACTTAATTTAGAGCTAATCACCTCCAATTAAAAATTTGGACAGCACCTCCCAAGAACAGCTTGGTCGGTCTTCTCTGCTCGATCGTATTCGCACCTCTGCGGCGCATGGAGGAAGAAGGGTTTAAATGCGCTGCGCTGGAGGGCTTCGAAGCGGTTGGAGACACGAACCGCTTCAAGGTTGAGTTTAGAAGCGGTTCTTTTCTCAAACCGCTTCGAAAATCGAAGCGGTTTGAGAAAAGAACCGCGTCTAGAACGCAACCTTCGTGGCGGTTCGTGTCTTAACCGCTCGAAGCCCTCTCCGACCGTTGCCAACGAACCGCTTCAGTGCGAAGATCACAACGGTTCGCACTGCACCGCTTCTAATAGGCGGTTGTGATGCCGGTTCGTAGTAGTGTATGCTCTGAGTTGGGTTCAACCTCAAATACAACGAGACCTCTCTCGTAGGATTATAAGGTACTACAAGTGCAAATTAAATCAAATATTCACAACTAACACAGTCGATTACCAGGTACTACAAATGCAAAAAGCGAATCTTCAGAAACTAACACACAGTCGATCTCCCAACACAATTTCTCATGAATCGTGGCAAATGCAACGTACTGAAACAGACGATCTTCTCAGACTCGGTCTGCACAAATGGACACTCAAAACTCCATCAACACCGGTCCGGTTTAACTTACCTGCTCCAAGCATGCATGCATACAAGCAGCATCTAGCCCTGATCTAGTCCTGAATCCTGATCACTAGCTAGGAAGCTTAGCTGGATCATGAGATGGAGTTCCTCCACCTCCTCGGCCCCTTCCTCGCCGTCTCGCCAGGCGCCCTGACGTGTTCGCCGGGGCCCGGCGCCTCGGCGCCCGTCATCTTGGCCAGCCTTCCCATCTTCTTCCATCCGCTGCTCCACGCGGAGGGGCTTGCCGCTTGTCGCCGGCGATCTTGGCACCGGGGCCGGCCGTGGAGACGGCGCGGGCCGCTCCACCTGCTTCTGGAGCGCGTCCATCTCATGCTGCAGCTCCAGGTACTTGGCCTTCATGCTCTCCAGCTCGAACTTGAGCGTGTTGATGTCCTTCTTGGCAGCCGCCCACCCTTCCTGGAACGACAGCGGCGTGCCGTCCAGCAGCTGCCGTCGACTCGGCATCGCCGGAACGGCGGCCAGCCCGGCCCCGTCCTGCGCTGCCTGCTTGAGCTCGGAGGAGCTCGCGAGCGCGTTGCTGATCTTGACCTGTTCCGAGAAGAGCACCTGCACTACCACACGCAGCGGCAGCCGCTCGTTCTGCACCGCGTGCATGCACGCGTCGAACGACAGCTTCTGGCAGTCCATCACCCTGCACAACCGCTTCCGCTCGTGCTCCGTCAGCATCGGGTGCGCCTACGCCAAACACCCGCCACCATTCCAATCATTATTATCGCAAGAATCACTAGTGATCAACCGCGACTACACTGTGTATGTGTACATATACCTTGAGGTATGAGTCGACGGCGCGGTACAGGCCGTCGTCGCAGGTGCGCGCCGATTCGGGGAACGACTCGGCCAAAACCTGGAACTTGGTCAGGGAGAGGTTGCGGTCGCGGGAGACTTCGGAGAGGTAGCTGTCGAGCAGACGGGCGACGCGCGCCTTGGCGTTCAGCCACGACGACGACGACGCCGCGGCGGACGGCGGCATCCTCGCGGAGCTGTAGTACTCCGGCTGCTGCGCCTCCCCGCGCCCCGGGCTGGACGCCACCTCCGTCTGCTCCTGCACCAGGAAGTGCTCAACGAGCCGCTGCACGAGGTCGACGTCGTAGGCGGTGTCGGCGCGGCCGTAGGAAGGGATGAGGAGGTCGGCCAGCGCCGGCTGATCGAGCTGCATGCCGACGCGCTTCTCGAGCTCCGTGACGAGGGCGGGAGCGGCCTTGAGCATGATGGCGAGGCGGAGCAGGCGGAGGAGGAAGCCGCAGGAAACGCTGTCCCGCTGCGGGGGAATGACGCTGATGAGGCTCTCCACCACCATGCGCTGCTCCCGCGCAGGTGCACTGGTGGCGAGGTCGTCCTTGCCGCCCGCGCTGGCGATGATCATGTGGAGCCCGCCGCCGGCGGAGACCTGCGCCCAGGGCGCGTCGATGCTGCCGCCGTGGGGGACGTCCTTGGTGAGCCCCGGGAGCCATTTGGACGCGTAGTGAGTGATCGCCGCGCCGATGAGGTCGAACCGCATGCCTACCAACAATAAATAGTACGAAGACATGGCTCGATGGCTTAGTTAGAAACATTCTTCTAGTTTAGAGCATTATTTCTGCCCAGTGCTCATGCACTGCAGCTTGTTAATACAAGTTAAATTTAGAAAACAAGTGACTGAAATCAAAGAAAAAGAATAGACGACATATTTTTAGCAATTCTCGTTAAATTTAACTAGTTCATGGAACTGGTTTTCTGTAGAATTAAGTATCGCACGCACATCATTAGGCAAGCCAAACTTTTTTCGGTTGGATCCCACACGTCATAGGTATAAGGAACTGTGGCAACGCAATGTATGCAATCCCTTCGACAAGCTTAGTTGTTGCGCCAATTTTCTTCGCTACAACTTTGGCAAATTAGACAAAAATATTTGGAGAACTTCGGTATCTTTAAACTACTGAGCAAAACCAGTTGGTTACACTACTATAGAAAACGTGATCACTGTCGGTTTGAAATCCTCATTACTGTCATATATGGAACCGACAGTGATTGGTCGCGCGTCCCAAGTCACAAGAAATATGCGCGCGTGCGATTGCTTGGAGTCGAACCTGAGACCTGCTGCTCCGTGCAAACTCTCCTTACCATCTCACCTAACATATACTTCTCAACTACTATAAGATATATTTTTCTTTTATCCCTTCGTATCCAAAAGTTTCAATGATTATTTGGATATCTACTGTCGGTTCGTAAGCCGAATCGGTAGTGATACTTCCTCCATTATCACCGCTAGTTCTTCTTACGATATCACCGCCGGTTTTTAGAACCGACAAGGATAAGTTACTATCACTGCTGGTTCTTTTTCGGTCAAGCATTTGTGCCGCTCTAGTTTATGAACTGGCAGTGATAGTGTTGTCACTGTCGGTTCTAGCCGAACCAGCAGTGTCCAAGGAAACTCTTACGGAACAATTTCAAAATGTACATGTACCTACGCATGCAGTGATACGGGAAAACAAGACAGTTTTGGGATCAAGAGATCAATGTTGGCAACTAATTGATTATGACAGGGCCATGTCATTGCTTAAACGAAGGGAACAAACTATACTGTGCTTCACTGTTCAGGAACACTCGATCATAAGATTTTGATTCTCTCGTATATAGAAAAGGCCGTGATTTTCCCTGCTGCGGGGGAATCATTTTTAAAAATGACTAGGAGATCTAGCATTCATTGAAAAAAGATGAGTGCACGTCTGGGTTCGATCCCAGATAGGTAGGGTATTCCCTGCCAACCGAGCTTCCGCGGAGAATCATTGGAGAGTAACAAAGATATAGTCATTTTGCAATGGTGCACACATCAAAATTACACTACTAACCATGCAGATTAATTTGCAGAATGGTTGGCTAACAACACTACAACAGTGTAGAAGCACTGTTACCTTTGACCTTGATGGCGGTGACGACGCGCACGAAGTGGTCAATCCTGAGGACGGAAACGTCCTCGAACCACCAGTCCGCCGGCGGCACGGCCTGCCGGTTAGGGCTCGACTCCTTCGAGTCCCCGCCGCCGCCGCCGCCACCGACGTTCCACCTGGGGCTCGCCGTGCCGCCGGCGCCCCTGTGCGGCCTGCCGCCCGCCCCGCTGCCGCTGTACGCCCACCTGACTCCCCTGGGGTTGGCGCAGGCCTTCCAGGCGATGGACTCGCTGCAGCGGCGCACGATCTGCAGGTTCTCGGTCCACGGCGAGAGGCCCTCGCAGCTCTTGAGCACGACAATGGAGTCGCGCCACGAGGAGAGCACCACGTAGCTCAGGAACGCCTCAGTCTTGAAGATGAGGTTGCCCTCCTCCAGGTCCTCCGTCATCTCCAGGTACTCGGCGGCGCAGCGCAGCCCGGAGATGTTCGCCGCCGTGAGGTCCACCGCCATGCCGTAGCAGAACCTGGCCGCCAGCTCGAAGGAGTCCGCGCCCCCGGGGAGGTCGTCGAGGTCGACCTCGGCTGTGTCCGGGTCGACCGCCGCCGCCGTGGTCTCGTAGATGACACGGCTCATCCGGCCGCTCCGGGAGATCATGGGGTACTAGTTGTTGATAGCCGTACCGTACCGTACGTGCAACCAGGTAATTGCAGTAGTTTAGTTTGGTTAAACACTTATTTGGGAGTGTAGAGTAGGGTGCAACTTGCAAGACAGGACTCATGGACATCCTAGCGATAACAAGTCTAGTTACTTATTGTCTTCTTGCAACAAAGAGCAAATTAAGAAACTAAGAAGCTTCTATTTGTGGCAGTGGCACAATTAAGTAGAATATGTCAAATGCTTGAGCTGTTGAGTAGTCCTTCTGTACACGCTCTTAAGTGCACACACCTTGTGAAGATGGAAGCTCACATCCCTACTTTGAGGAGCAAATCGCTGGGGATATCACTGTTCACATACCTGCTCAAATTAGGGAGACAAAACTCATCGTTAACAAATTAACAATTACTTAACGTGACAGCAAGAACCGTGCGTCCATGCAGAAGAAACCACCATGGTCGAGCTCGTGAAGTAAATCAAGCAAAAAAGGGACTCGATCGCCGACGGCACATACCAAGACTGATCTCTGCGAACGAAGCCGTCGTTATTGAGCCCCTCGTGCCGGTCGGAGCCGCCGCCGACTGGGACGAGCCCCCGCTCGCCGACGTGGCTCTCGCTCTCCGACTCCCACATGCTCATTCCCTTCTACGCCTTCTCTGCAGAGCATGCAAACTAAGATCTTCATGAGACAACGTGCAGACAACAGTCAGCACATCCAAACACGTACATCGATCAATCTATTCCCAGAAGTTCAGGCTTCAGAGCATGACAGACATATGCACTCGCGTATGTAACATGTGCAGTTGAGTGTACAAACTAATTAAGGGTCTAATCGGATGCTTCAGATGGAAATCAATTGAAGTGCACGCATGTACGTACAACCTTCACGGCGAGATGCAGCTCGCTAGCTCCATCGATCTCTTGCTGTTCTTGCAGCTGGCCTCGCCCAGTTAGGTAGGGAAAGAGCAAGAAAGGCTGCACTGAGTGAGTAGAGTGATGTGAAGAAGTGAAGCTGGGTTAGGAAAAGAAGAATGGGTATCAACCGGTCCTGATGGGTGAGGTTATGGTGGGGTCATCAAGGAAAGAGACCACATGGGGTGTTTGTTTGGAGCGATCGCTGCCCGGCATCTCTCGTCCTTACCTTTCATTACCGAGGCAGGCCCTCCGATACTGTCCTCTACGATGTGCTAGGCTGCTAACTCTCTCGTTTCGCTTCCCAAAGCCAATCTCTTCGACTCACAAGGCTATTAGCAAAGTGTACGGTCTCCCCCTCATCCTGGAGTCTTTGTCTCCTGTGATTTTGGACCGCTCGATACGATGATCGACGGTTCGGATTAGTAAAAAAACAGGCACACGGTCCTGTTAGTTTTGGCAGTGTTGCTGATTGAACCCTTGGCTTATCTGGCTGCCTATACCATTATTATTTTTTTAAAAAAATCTAGCCTCTAAGTATGCATTTGCAAATTTGACTCCTGCTTCCACTATGGAAAACACTACAGACGACACCTGTCATCTACTGAGCCCGGGAAGCGCGACAAGTGACTGGAGTCATGGGAGCTCGGCTGATCGTGGGAGCAGCGCATAGCCCACCGCAGTAGGATTCCTTCCGCGCTCTCTAGTCGTGAAGCGAGGTGCCGTGGCGCTGGTTTGGTCCCGAACCTCCTCTTGCGTTCGAGCACCGCAGGAGCCCTCTTCCCGAGCTTCCACGCCCACGGTCCCTCACCCTACCACGGTGCCGGTCACCCTTCGCACTCCCTAGGCACGGTTAGGGAGAGAGCTAAATTTACAAATCCATATGTATGGGACACTAGATTTGTAAAAAAAGAAAAGTACAGAGGCAAGATAAGGGAAGGATTCTAGATTATTTATCTCAAGTGCTGATTCTTTTATTAATGAACTAGCCGAATGCCCGCGTGATTGCGTCGTTAGATTTGAAGATACAACCGTATTTGCTAAATTCTGTGGAAATTGGAGAACGGTGTGGATGAATTGTATTTTTTCGTCCTATTCGACTTTATAGTTGGGGTTAAGTAGAACTCAAAGTTAATTGCTTCATCATTAGCTGATGAACCGGATGTCACCTATAGAGCCCAAAATACCAATCTTCAGCATGCCTAGGAATTGTGTACGTTTGCGCCAGTTTTTATATGCAGGCAATGGAGACTTT